>WIPJ01062123.1:123577-219111 GCA_018155075.1 Cassiopea andromeda | reverse complement strand
TATATATATATATATATATATATATATATATATTTATATATATATACACACACACACACACATATATATATATATATATATTTAATTGGAAGCAACATAATTACAGATGGTATAGTCTTCAAGAAAAATACTAAGCATAAAATAGGCAAGTGTAGCTTTTGCAATACAAAAGCTGGTAACCTTGCTGCAAACAACTCATAGAAACCACTGAATTGTATCGCAATCAAACTAATAAAAACATACAAAATTTTTCCACGATGTGAACTGTAAGAGTAACTTTGTCATCTATCTAATGGTATGCACCAAATGTAAACTATAGTGGTAAATCTGAAACCCAGCTAAACATACACATCAACAATCAATGTAGAGATTCCACAAAAACAACAACTTTACTAGCTTGTAAGGATTTCAACAGCCTGGGTCATAATTTTACAGAAGACACAAAGTTCATCACCATTGAACAATTGATAGAAACACACTGTGATAGAAAGGAATGTAGATGATGTTTGGAATGCAGAG
Source organism: Cassiopea andromeda (assembly GCA_018155075.1). Classification (NCBI taxonomy): domain Eukaryota; kingdom Metazoa; phylum Cnidaria; class Scyphozoa; order Rhizostomeae; family Cassiopeidae; genus Cassiopea; species Cassiopea andromeda. Next base: position 218,592 of record WIPJ01062123.1, on the reverse strand, counting down.
AAGACTTTTGGATAAGGACACTAAAGACCCTCAGTCCACATGGCCTAAACCAAGCACTTAATCACCTTTAGCAACAAAGAACAGAAGCTTCATTACAATACCTGTATTTTTGCCTATGTTTCCTTGTACATCAAATTCTACCAATATCTCTTCAGATTAGACAAGGGACTCATATGACAAATCATTTGACATTGTATATATTTCACTTAAGATGAATTGACTTGCATAGATTGAATTTCATATATTGCCTTCAGAACAACAATCTGTTGAAACTAGTTGGCAAACTCAAATTTTACTGGTGTTTTCGTCTGAAATTTAAGTTCACTTCATTTCTCCTTCCTTGGATCTATTTATGGATACACAACCCATTCCTATTACTGACAACTGATCAAACAGAACTCTATTGATAATAATTCTTTCAGACATAAATACTGTAGTTTACACTCACCAATCAGTCCTCCAGGAGCTGCAAATTGTAGATCATTATGTTCGGCAAAGAGAGAAACAATCTTTGAAAAAATTGGCTGACATTTTAATTTACCATCAGCATCCTTTGAAACAATTCCAGGACGAATTTCAATTTCTTGACCAACCTGAAATTGATTTATTCTACACCAATCAAAATAGGGCTCTAATGACACCTCTTCAAAATAAATGCATCTAAGATACATCCATCCTTCCTATGTGTACTAGAATACTACTCTCAAAATAAAAGAGAACAAAATCTACCAATTTGAGTGACTTGGAACAAAATTTGTTAAACATGATGCAGCCGATGCAAATTTCAACCACAAATATTTGATAAGCCAACCACAAAACCTCACAAACCTTAAGGACACCTTTAAGTATACTTCCTCCAGCAACTCCACCTTTCAAATCATCAACTTCGCACCCTGGTTTGTTCACATCAAATGACCTTATGACTTTTTAGGCAGAAAGGAAATGCATAATAAAATCAACCATGAAGAAAGGTAACATAGTATGATAAAAACATCTCAAAACATAAATAAACAAATATTCAACAAAAGATGTTTAAACTGCGTATGCATGTATTTTGAGCATGCATAAATTCTCATTCACCCACTATCTATTTTCATAATCACTGCAGATCCAGTGGTGGTTTCTAAACATTTTAACAAGGGGGGGCTTTGTTGACCTAGCTGCAACCACACTCATATTTTCAAAGACACAGATATGATGCTTTAGTTTAGTACTAATAAAGTATAATCAACAACTGGAAATGCATCAATTACCACATAGCACTGAATAATTAATCATAGCAATACAAAACACTTTAAAGCAAGGTCAATACACTTTGAAAAGCAAGGCCAATGCAAGAATTTCTAGGGGGGCTGAGCCCCCCAAAATGGACACTAATCTTAATAAGGGGGCTCTGCCCCCAAGCCCCCTTGATATCACCCCTGTGCAGGTCTTTAAATGCTTGCAAAATCTAATGAAAACAGTCACTTACCTCAAAAAAGATAAAAGTGTGGGTTACTTACCAATAAGCCTTGGCTCAGATGTGAAATCTCTGATTGGAATTGGAATTTTCTTACAAATGTATTCACATATGACTTCAATATTGTATTTCAATTGTGCAGATATTGGTATGACAGGAGCTTTTTCTGCAATTGTTCCTATGGCACACAATACATATCAAATATTTATGAGGCAATATTGACAGCAACTTGAGGCAATATTGACTTGTGTGTAAGAACTGACAACTGGCTATGGGACTGCAAGATTTCAGCTGAGTATATCTATTCATACAAAAACAACAATAAAATAGTCTTCTAAATATTCAAGTTTTCAAAGGAAACTACTATAAGTACCTTTAACAAATCTTGCTATTTGTTCTGATTGCTCCCTTGCTTGACTTTCTTTGACAAGATCAATTTTATTTTGCAGTATCAGAATATGCTCTAGTTTCATGATTTCAATTGCAGCTAGATGCTCTGAAGTTTGTGGCTGTGGGCATGATTCATTTCCAGCAACCAGTAATAATGCAGCATCCATGACTGCAGCTCCATTCAGCATGGTTGCCATGAGAATGTCATGTCCAGGGCAATCCACAAATGAAATGTGCCTTGGGTGGAGAAAACCAAGGAATTTACAAAGCCATATTTGTATCTGGCTGAATTCCATAGGTAGGACATCACAACTTTCTACTAAGCATTGAAAGATAACACTCAATAAAATACACAAAAGGATACTCATAGAAATTTTCAAAACTTCTACAGATCTTTAAAAAAAAAACAGAAAAAGCTAGAGATCATCATCTGCAAATCTTCAGATTTTTAGCTGATTTGCATATTTTGAAGTCTAAATATGATCTTGCTATTGCCAACTCAAGCTTTAGATAAAACAAATATTAGACTATACATAATTTATCTACCCAAACAAATTGTGTGGCAAGTACAGTATGATACCAGAGGAAAAATACAATAACAGACCTCATAAGTTTAAACTTTCCACTGCAGCCAGGTCTGTCACATGTAAAAACATCTTCTTTACTACTTCCACATGAACGATAACAAACTGGTCTAGGGCACTGTGGCCCATCACACTTATAAATCTAAGAAATTCAAGAGCAGTTTGGCTTTAATAAACTGCAAAGAATATAGAAGGAACATCATAGAAGAGAATTAGCATACACATTGAACGCCAAGGTCCCTTGAGTATCAGATAATCAGTAGTTTGTTTACTATATTTTTGAAATGCTACTGATTTATTATAAATTTTGTTATTCACTTACCATGGCTTTGTATTCTGAGACAGTTAAGCTCTTTATTGCCAGTAGATACATACAATTACATCAGATATATATGAATATATACTCATTTAGCTTTGTGTTTCTTTAGACAGTTCCATTTCCTGTTCTTTGATGCACTTTCAACTCATATTGGGTACCAATCACAATATTCCAACAGAATTTCAGCACTTTACTATTTTGCTGGTTTGTTCTATTGAAAATCATAATGGTGTCCCAAAATGAATGAGTCATGTGCCATTAGAATCCCCCATCCTTATTATTGGAGCCACACTGCCCCCAGAAATGGCCCACTGAATGAAGACATGTCTATAGTACTTCTGCAGAGACATTTAATTTAAGAGACAGCAAGATTAAATCAGAAATCCTTATACCTTTGCATTTGCATAACCGAGCTTGATGGTAATATTTCTCTCCAATTCATTTTTAAATCGAACGGTCTAAAAAAAGTGAATTACAACTGCATTTTAACTAACTGATGACAAAGAGAAAACCATAAAAGAACAATTCAGACATAGCATTGTGATTGACTTAAGAATGATCACGTACTTAGTAAAGCAGCAGAAATGGAAGTTGAAGGAGTTAGGCCAATAGGAAGACTGAAAAAGACATAGAAGCAATGCGTGGAACAGGATATGAGAGAAAGGAATACTGGGGAGGAAAATATTCACAATCAAAAAGAGTGGAAGAGACTCATAGACCGTCCAACTCCATAAGGCATAAAAGGGATATTAAATGAAGATGATGATGATCATATTTCTTCTATATTTGGTTTCTTCTTTCCAAATGAAAATAGCAGAATCAACTAAAGAACTGAACCAAATAAACTAAAGAACTGAAATAACTTTGAATTACTCTACAACATAATGCTACTAATTATGATACTGAGGAAGAAGTGTCTAAAGCTACAAACTTTTTAAAGCTTAAAAGGACATATTTCTGGCAATAACTTGGTAAGTTTCTACACACCTGAACACCAGAGATGGCCTTTACAACAGTGGATTTACCATGTGCTACATGACCAATTGTGCCTTGAAAATGATCAAAATAAAAAATAAGAAAGACAAAAAATGCAACTGGAAACTCTTATATTAACTGGTTTGTTTTACACTGCAAAACCAAATTTTCTTGAACAAATGTATCTAGCTCCATCAACTTCATTTCTAATTTGAGTGAAACTTGGCTAGCTATATGCAACAGGAAAACATAAATTTATATCAACATTCAAAGCAAACATACCTATATTTATAGTAGCTTGCCTACTGATGATTTCTGGTGAAAGTGGGTGAAGCTTTGCTACATCCTAAAATACATTGATTCACTGCATAAACACTGTAGGCATTGAATACAATATTTAACATATTATAATATACTGCATTCAGCTGCATCAAGGGTGCATTCCATGCAAACCTCACACCAGAGGTACACCAGTAGCCCCTCAGGTATATACCAATGTTGAAGGTTGGCATACACTTGAGGTGCCAAGACAAAAAGAACTGTGCACCACTGCCATTTGTATTTTATTGTGCCAGTGTGCCAAAGGTAATAGTTTAGGCTATATCCACACCACCACGCTAATAGGAAAGCTAACTCCACACTGGAGATCTTTGGGACTAAGTGCATAGAATGCACCTTGGGGAACAACATAAGCTGAATATGCAAACAATAAGCAGAATTTGAAGATGAATATGATGACAGAGAAGATTTAAGGTTTTCCATAGTAAAATGTTCTCAATATATCATTTAAATTCACAATTTCAATTAGACTATTCCAATATGATGACAATTCCATTAAAATGACAATTTCATTACAATACTACTCAATAGCCACTAAGTTGACACTACCATAGACAATTCCAAAATGTTTTCACCCAACCTTGGGCCATCTTCAGTCAAAATTATCATAATTACAGCATATCAAAAACCTTAAAAACTTCTTCTATGAATGTGCAGGATGCATCCTATCACTAAATAGTACAAACATTCAACAGTACAAACAGAACATAAAATCATATCTCCTGGGCTCAACATTCACTGCTAAAAATTTCTCTTATACTTTAGCATAGCACGTTATATCACAGAAATGAATGGCATAGTTGAATGTGAAGAGGATTGGATCAAGTACTTCAACGGTTGTGCTAAACAATTTAAACGTCTTGTTATACAAAGCAATTCATTATTACTGAAACTTCCACAACATAATTACGTCCATCCAAATGATTCGCTTATCAAGCAAAAAGCACATTTCAACAATTCTAGCATGAGTTTATATAATTAATGTTACCTAATATCTTAACTACCTAAATAAATGAATAATCAATTTTTCATTTCAGTCTTCCTCATTTTAAACGTACCAGCGTAGCAAGATCCTGTTTTGCCAGATGGGGCTGCATACTTTTTTGAGGACTCTCAGAAACTTCTGCCATTCTAAGTAAATTTTTGCCTTGAAATTCTACAGTAATATAAGGTAGATTGGAATATTAAGAAGTGTCTTCAGCACAGTAAATCCGCCATTAGGCCATTCACAAAAGAGGCCACATGAGCTTTCTGATGCAACATACGCCCTTGCGAGGCAAAAGAGGAGAATTGAGGCTAAGGCTAGGCCAGCATTTCTCAAAGAGTGGGGCGCACCCCCTAAGGGGGGCACGATGCAATGCTGCATGGGAAAGTGGGCGTATATGAATCCGGGAAAAGATATAATTATGCAATTTTTGATGCAAGTGGGAGGCGTGACATATTTTCTCCTTCCATGGGGCTCTGCAAAAAATAATTAGAAGCACTGGGCTAGGCAAACCATTTTTTATGGAGATTGTGGCCCAGGCAGAAGATCAGGAGATTTTCCCGCAGCCCATTTTAAAGTTCACTCCCTGCTTTTCTAGCTAGGTTAATAAACAGGCCCCATTCATAATAAATGGGTCCCGTTGGCTTCCCACAACTAATTCCCACAAGGAATGGGAAATTCATTGATTTCACTCAGGAGCAGGTGTGTCGCGGGAGGGAGCTCATAAATTTGATTCTAAATTTGGCTTATTACGCCTCGAATTAGAGACCCTAGAAAACCTGCCCACCCCATTTTCTCAATATAGGCCTCCCGCGGCCTCCAAAATCCATTCTCAGATCTGTAGTTGCTCAGGAAAACGAAAGTGAATCAGCAGAGATGGGTAGTTGTTTTCAGGCCAACTCCAGTGAGAAAAAAATTTCTCTTGCGAGTGTTTCCACACGAAGGTTTTCGTAGGAAAATTATAAGTATTCGGAATCTAAGTGTGCATTATGGAAACATTCTATTTAAAGACGAACAGTCTTTCTTTTCATTTCAACTATGAAAATATTGATGTATGCTGTTGGTAAAAGGATTTTGGATTAAGGTTTTTAGTATAAATATCCATTGTAATTATTGTTTGTGTACGGAATCCTCAGCAATGTAATGAAAGGAGAAGACATCTCCAGAAGGAAGTTGAAAGTCCACATACAAGAAGTGACTATTCAATTTGCAAGATCTCAACCGCAAAATAAAAGATATTTTTGTAAAATATGGTTAGTTATTAAAAGCTATCTTGTTTTATGGGAAGTATCCAAGCACTGAAGAAAAAGAAGCCACCCGAAACTTTTTGATCTTTAATCGAATTAGTCTAAAAATGCCAGGTAATTCAAAGCAGTCGCAGGTTCGTGAGAACTTCGAACACATTCATTTATTCTTTAAAGTTTGTTGTGATTAAAAGTAAGTTGGATTTTATTTCCATTTGATCAAACGTAACAGAAACGATAAGGTAGTGACACAGAAGAACAAACATTGAAGCTCACATCAATCACAAAGAAAAACTAGTTATACAGAAGCAGTGAGTTGAATTTTTGACATGTATCCTGCTTGGATTGTTGGATTTCTAGTGTTGCTAATGACGAAAACTTTTATCTGTCAAATGGGCCCTCCTGGGCCACCAGGCCCTCCAGGAGCACCCGCTCCCCCAACACCGTGCCCAAGTCCATGCACTGATAAAAAATGTGAACCAGCGTGCATTATGGCTTGCTGCTTCCCTGAAAGATATCCTGATTATTATAAGAAGGACAGCAATATCAAAGCATCAAAGAGAAGTATAGATAAACAAGTATTTGCAAAGAAGCACCAGAGACAAACGGCAGAGAACTCTTATAGTTAAATAAAAGAGTGGCATAGCACAAATGGAAATCACAGAAGTTTGATGGGAAGTTAAATGTATCTCCTTAGACATTTTTCAGTTATATTTTTACGTTCAATCAAACGATCCTGTAATTCCGTGTATTTTAAAGATCATTATATTTTATATCATATCCCGTACCTAGGAAATGAAATAATTTAATCCGATTTCTTAATCGGTATCTGTTAACTATTTACTTTCTTTCAGCTTCTTGGCCGGAAGGTGCTCACAGACACTTTTTTTTAAGAACCAGTAAAAGTTAAGTTCAGGTTGGCTGTTTTTGATTTTCCCAAAGTTTTAAGGCTGAATTGTTCTGAATCTGTTCTTAAATTAGTATGGTATAGGCAGCCTAGAAATTAGACAACATACAAGACAATGTTTTTATTGAAAAAGGTTAACAAGCTATTATAATTAGACAATGCTAGCCCAGTATCTAGTTTCGTAAGGGGCAACTAATTCGTAACAATCAAAGAAGAACAGTGACAATGCTGCAAGTTCTCTTAAGGCTAGCAAGGAAAGAACATTCTATGTCCTCCATATGTCAGTGAAAATCTTATGCATCTTGCGCAAAAGTACACTTTACGATAGTGCTGCAGCCTCAGCTTTGCTCTTAATTTGCTGTTACTTTTCCACCAAATTTCAGGTTCGTGTTCATATAAAATCGTTCTTATAAAAAAGAAAAGAGTGTAATTGTTACAACATGGAAGGTTCCTCGGTGCCCAGAAACGTTAAGCTCATTGAAGCAGCACCAAACCTATGGCTTAATAACACAAAGTGTCCTTTGAAAAATGTTCAAAATTTAAACAATGGTGTCCTTCTCCTGTGCAGTAACACTCATATTAAGGCCTTCTTATGTCAGTGTTATGCAACTTAGTTGTCGCTTTTTGCAATCTGATAATGATTGTGCTGTGAAGTTGCGGTGCTTTATTGAAAATATGATAGAAACTTGTCGTTTTTAATTAAATTTTAAGACTTCAAGGCCTCTTCAAATACAACATCAATATGAGCCTTCCAGGCATTTTGGAAGATGTAATATTGTCACAAAACATCCCAGGCTATTCTCGACGAGCCTTGACAAGCTAAATACCTGGAATCTCTCCATTAATTTGAAGCCTCAGATCTTCTAGGGTCGAATTATTTGCCTGACAGCTAAAGTATAACTTTCTGTCCGATGTAGTTGGCCAGAAACATTTAGATATCACCTGTTTTAAGTGACCTATGCAATGGTTGATGGAGTCTTGAAACAATAAACTGAAACGATAAGATCATGAAGTTATGTGATCGTGTGTACGTCACAATAAACTTACCTGTTATGGTCATGATACTTTAAATACAACACCCAATTACTCAAGAATCTCTATAGTCAGACATAGTAGGACACTATCTGCACAGTGGTTTGGAAATCTTACTTTTCTGCTTATAGGCTAGTCTTCCGTTGCAATATTCACCAGCGGGAAACATGAAGTCAGTAATTACGAGCATCTTGTTCCTTGTTGCAGTTGCTGCTGTTGTTGTACTTGGTAAACATAAACACCACTCTGGTTCAGTAAAATCAGCAAAATCTGCAGTCAAAGCACCTAAAAGTCCAAAAGGAGGCCCAATAGGCCATCCAAAAGGACCGCCTGTTCAAGCAGTGAAAGGAATTCGTGGACCACCTGGCCCTCCTGGTCCACCCGGTGCACCGGCCCTCCCTACACCATGTCCATCCCCTTGCAATAATATGAACTGCGAACCAGCTTGTATGATGGGGTGCTGTTTCCCAGAAGACTATCCAGAATTTAATAAGAAAAAATCGAAAACAGAGCCAGCGAAAAAGGAATCTGTTGACACGAAGAAGGAAAAGGGAGCAGGTACGAAGAAGGAAAATGGTGTACGCAATAAAAATGAAAGCAAAGTAGAGCAAAAAAAGGAAAAGAAAGACGAAAATGTGAACACCAAAAAGAAGACAGGTATTAAACATGACAGCAACAAGAAAAATAAAAGCAAAAGGAGTAAAAAGAAAGTTGTGTAACAAATTATTTACTTTGCTGTAGCTAGAATCAAACAATTTCCATTTTGCTTAAAGTGTAATATTAAACATTCTTATTTAGATAATCAGTGAAAATCAGAAAATTTACACTTGCACCCAATTTGGTTTTAATATCAAAGTTAAAGGCTTTGGCTTCTTTGGCATTTGATGACGTCATCTTTCATGTCAGTGATAGTTAACTCCGTTCAGACAAAGTTATTGTAAATACAATCCATACCAGAAGAAATTCCCAAACAAAACATCAAGTGTTTAAGATTGCATGAGAAAATCGAAATCCAAACAAACAAAACAACCACGAAGCATAGAGTTTTTATGCTTTGAACAACTTCTATAGTACTGAACAATGTAGAATACAAGGTATAGGAGACTACATTACGCAATTCATTTATCTTGCTTTCAATGCTATCATGATTACTAAAGACAAATCACATGTTTATCCCTCATTTTTTTATCAATATCAATATGACTTACAATAAACCTTTTTTGCTCTGTGCAGGTAGTTCATTAAATGAAATTGATTATTATTATTGTTGGAGCTATTACAATAATGATAGTATTAAGTCTGTTTTTATCTTTGGAGACTACCTGGTAAAGTGTTGATGAGCACAATAAAGTTTATAAGAATATTCCTGCTCAGAATAGCTGAAATTTAAGAATAATTTAAGAACTATGCAAGGATCAAGTTTCATCAAGACACTTCGACATTTTTTGTATTCAAAATAAATTTCTCTTTGTAAATTAACCTTTGCACTGTCGATGTTATTGTGTTCTTCTTTTTGAGATACTTTACGATGAAGTAAAACACTAAAAAAGATTTGAACATATGCCATTTATTTTCTGACGAAGATACACTTACTGGAAAAATACCGGACAGGAAAAATGTGTGGACCATAGTGTGTATCATTGTAACTAACCTTTTATGATGTAGTCAAACAGTAACGAGATTTCAAATCCATTACGAGGTTGATGTATATGAGCCTACCAATAGCTTTCCATCAAGGACTTGTAATACATAGTGCATTTGGTGTGTGTTGATGCTAAAACTAGTTGATTCTAAAATAGCTCTGTTTATAAGCTTTTTTTTATATGCAAATATTCAAACGTATAAACAAAAATACCATAGGACTATGCGAACAAAAAAGCGCTTTACCACACTACAAGGACGATACCACGGAGTGCAAGATGTCATGACAACTCCGCAGCCATTAACATTTAGGACACGTAACTACACGAAAATTAAATGTAAAACTACGATAAGCATACAAGCACTAATTACTAAAAATTACTAAAAAAATAATTGTGAGGTTTGATTTATTTTGTTTATGGGGCTAACTTTGAGCAGTCAAAACCGATATACATCTATGGCTAGGTAAGTTTAGCGACAAATTGGATGAAATTTTGCCCAGTGTGCCTAACCGTCCAAAATAAAAGAAACCTAGAGAAAATCTGAAAGATGGGGGGTGGTGACTATGGAAGACAGACGATAATTTATTAGTCAAAACGACCAGTTTTGTGAATGAACTCCAGAGTAAGTTCAAGTACATTATAAGCTTTTACACTTGGCTGTAGTTGGCAAACTCAAATCAACGCCATACTAAAAATGCACAATTTTGATCCGGTCCTTGGCTAAGATTATTGTGTATAAAAAGCGCCTGATTGATATTGATATTGGTCTTTGAAAGTACGCTGCTACAGTTCATATGGTATTTAAAAAATGCTTTAAGCTCTCTGGTACAAGGATTAACTGAAGTCTAATAAGGTTACCATCTGCATCACACCGTCCATGTGACAATAGGAGAGACCAAAAATTGAAGTGCATTCAGCACACTTTGCTCTTTGACTTGAAACGGGCTTCGATACTCCTTGGTAATGTATAAAGACTCGCTTGTCATAACTAGCTACTTATTTCTCTGGTAGCATCAGGCAAACTACAAAAGTCGTAAGAAAGCTAGTTGCAGAATTGAACGAAAAGCGGCTGGTGAACGGCAATTGAAATCGTATGGAAACAATACCAGCAAATGGCTCAGATTCGTCATCAACTATCTTTTCAAGGTTGAAGTGAGTGGACAGTATAGAGACAAATTTGTAATTACCAGCTTCCAATCAACGCCAGCGTGAATAAAACGAGGTAAAACGAGGTCTTGGGAAAGCGAGACGCTTTTCTAGAGGAGTAAGCAAGCCAAAAGAGGTAAGTCTCCCTACAATTTTATTTCGGGATCTGTCTGGTAATTTATTGGCTTCTAGCAAATTGCTTGTGAAAAGAAGGAAGCTTTTCTAAAACTCGATGCATTAGACTCAACTGTTGTTGTTGGTCAATACCATAGTTGCCAACCTTTCTTGTGTTGTCTCAGTTCATCTGATGCAAATTGCTCAAATTCAATGCAACTTCTTTTGCACAAGAGAATTTTCTTCCAAACAGTTTCTGTGAAAATCAGAATGCAAAGGTTTCAAAATTTAATAAATTAACAGCTTCCATGCAATAATTTCTCTCTTTTTATTCCTAAAAAGTTTGCTGGTGTCCTTCATTTCATTCAAAGATAAACAAACGCCGTTGTGAACTGTCCCTACTATAGACTTGGTTTGCATGTGAAGTGAAACCTGGGCAGCTGGAGAACTAAAATTCTACTTTTGAAAACCAAAAACAGTCACACCATAGCTCGAGCAAAATGCCCCCAAAATGGCTCCTTCTCAGGATTAAACTTAAATGAAAGGTTAACTTCAAAGGTCACTGTATTTAGACTTGCAGCTAGAACATGTGCAGTTAGACGTGAGTTTCGGTGCATGATTGGAATCCAAAGTACAAACGATTATTTTAGAATATGCGCATTCAGGGACAAACATTGAAGTATTACTTGAGTACTAAAGTAACTTTTGAGCAACGTAGTATTAATACTATACGACTGTTGCGTCTTAGCGCTGGCTGCTTATTCGCTGCCAAGCTTCTAGAAGTGCGGTATTACTATTAAATACCTTGAGCTAAAACGTGCATTGAAAGAAGCTAAAACATTCGGAAGAGACAACATCCACAGGTATATGGCCGGGTTGATGTTATCTGAATCAAATCGGCTTGAAGTATACATGTCTTTTTTGCTTCAAGTGATTATCAAATATATAATAAAGAATGGTAGATTTTGTGATGAGGTAAGACAGTGATTAATTTCTATGGTGTATGAAATGCTTACAAGTTACTTCCCATTCCAAAATTCAAATGTCGTGTGAGAAATACGAAGATTTTTCGGAATATTGCAATAAAAAATCTCCATAAGAATGAGGCACAATCGTCAAGTATAATTGTGATGTTTTGTGAGAAATCAGAAAGAGAATCTAAGTCATTCACAAAATCACAGGGAATTATTTGCCAAGAGAGAAACGAGTTAAAATGACAACTCATTGATAAAGAATTTAAAATCTCTTCTTTTTCAGGTGAGCAATAGTTGATCATAAACTATAGATAAAGGATGAGTTCTATGGAAGAGGAACGACTACCACATCTCAGTGTAAATGTGTCCAATTACGAATCATTACCTGGGGAGTTGAACGAAAATGTAGCCAATGGAGGCTTGGCTGAGAATCCAGGTGAATACACATTTGAAGAGGCTGTGGAGCATTTTGGATTTGGAAGATTTCAAATTCGGCTTATTTTAAGTACAGGTATGGCTGTATTGAGTGATGCAGTACATCTTTTAGCACCTGCTGTCCTTGGAAGTGCCCTAGAGTGTGGGCCATGGCAACTATCAAAAGTTTCTATTGCATGGCTTACAACTGTTATATTCTTCGCAAAGATGATATTTTCACCAGTAATTGGGTGGACTATTGATAAAGTTGGTCGTAGAAAAGGCCTTCTTTTTTCGTTAATGTGTGCGCCAATATTTGCTGCTTTGGGGTCGCTTTCACCAAACTACCCTTGCTTACTTGCATCATTGTTCCTCGTTGGTGCTGCCTTATCTGGAAGCTTGCAAATCTGTGGATACGTTGAGGAATTTTTACCTGTTACTCATAGACGAAGAGCAATGCTGAGTCAATTATTTTGGCCATTTGGTGGTCTGTGGACATCTGGTTTTGGGTAAGTAAAACGTTTTACTTCTTTTATTGATGTGGTGTGTAAGTGATCAGTCAAGCATGTTTGTGAAACTAATAGGTCATAGGCTGTTTCATGAAGCCTTATTCCAATGCTTACAAAATGCTTCCATACTTCCTATTTTCGATGCTTATCTTCGAAAATTGCCTCTTTTGCAGCTTGTAAGTGAATTTTTAATGCTAAAGATTGACTTCTGAGAGTCTCTTTAAGCATGAAGCTGAAGCATTTCTAATTTTGCGATCATGTGTTACTTTTAGGCTAACTTTGAGTCTCTGTATTCAAGTACTCAATTACCCAAGGCAAGCTTACTTAAGATGCTCATCTTCTCTTTAAATATGCATAAATACGATAATATCTGCAAGAACGATAACATATGCAAGAACGATAACATATGCAAGAGCAGAGCAACTTGTTACTGCTTAATTATGAAAATTAAGCACTGCATTATAAATTATTATTACTGCATAAATTATACTTAGTTAGCTTACTGCTATATCATTCATTGTGAAAACTTCTACTTTATCCCTCACATAAAATTACTATTCTACTACAGACTCCTGATGCTTTATGAATACCATTTGTCTTGGAAATGGTATCTTCTTGTTCTATCTGCACCATTGTTTCTCACAGTTTTGGCTGTTTTTCTGCTGCCTGAATCAGCACGTTTCCTTGGAGCTCTTGGAAAATTCGAGAAAGTCGACAAAATTTTGATGAATATTGGGAGAGAAAACAGAACTGGATTACCTGAAGGAAACTTATCCAGAGCCAGTGTGTGTAGTTCACCAGGTGGTGAGGTAGAAATGCGAACAGCAAAATTCAAAGACTTGTTCTCTGGTGGGAATTTAGTTACAACTATTCTACTTTCAATAATTTGGTTTGCAGCTGGATTCTCTTATTATGGACTTGTTCTCCTTGTTCCATTGTTGAATACAAGGAAAGTTGCAAACATCTCAAGATGTCGTCCACTCACGTTATCCACCTATGGAGATCTTATGTGGACAGGCTTTGCTGAACTTCCTGGGACAATCATCGTGTTCTATGCTTTGGAACATTTTGGGCGCAAGAAGAGTATAACATGTTTGTTCATCATTGCAGGGTGTTCACTAATACAATTTTTCTTTGATGTTTCTACCGCAGTAAATTTCGCTGGAATCCTTATAGGAAGAGCAACGTGTCAAGGAATAGTATCAGCTCTTGTAATATACACACCAGAAGTATACCCAACATTTCTTCGAGGAAAAGGAGTTGGAATGACAAATGTATTCTTTCGGGCAGGTTCAATGATTACACCATTCGTTTCGCAGGTCACAGTGGAGCAATACTTTGGATTAACAATTACAATCTATATAGCAGCCTTTTTCATTGGTGCAATTTGCTCAGTGGCTTTACCCAAAGAGACTCAAGGAACTGAACTCGAGCATTAGCCTTTTTTCCTGTATTTTTTGTATGAGGTTCATGAAAGTATTTAATAACCATTTTCCAATTGTTATCCTTGCTCTAGGTAGCTGATATTTTTGTTGATGTAAACAATGCAATGAGGGACAGATGGCTCTATCCCTGCTTAGCGGGCCTGTGGACTAACCCTTTGAACAGTTCAATGGAGTAATTGTTATCCTTGCTCTAAGTAGCTGATATTTTTGTTGATGTAAACAATGCAATGAGGGACAGATGGCTCTATCCCTGCTTAGCGGGCCTGTGGGCTAGCCTTTTCAACAGTTCAATGGAATAACCATAGGTGACATCTTCTTGAGGCATAGAGCTAACTCAGTTTGGCATCTCATTAATGTGCAATGTATTGATAAAGATAAAGATGATAAAGACTGAAGATGAAGATAAAGATAACAGAACTGTTGATGAATAGAACTGTATCTATCAAAAGATCAAAAGCAAAACATCAATCGGAGGGATGATGCGCCAACTCAAAGCACGTGAAAATTCCTGCAGTACAAAATGGCATCTCTGGCATTTAAAAACCATTGATCTGAACTTAGAATAACGTCCCCTAGATCCCAAATAGTTGAAATTGCATTGAGAATTGGATCTACCAAGTGAGCATATTTCAACGCACTATACTACCATGAAAACATCCATATTTCCATATGGAGATCTGGATATTGAATTCCAAGTTGCCTATGATAATATTGAATGAATGCAACATGCAAGCTAAATATGTTGATATTGCAAATTTACAATGTTGTTAAGTATATAGTTCAATGGCATATATACATAAGTCATGTGATTTCCAAGGCTGCTCCTTCCTAGTGTTGATGTTTCCGATGTTGCCGCATAGTCAATTCAAAGCGGTCGCTTTTCATATTCCTCGTAATTGTATGATTTTGAAAATATTTGTGATGAACGGTGGATATCAAAATCATTACTTCATCAATCCTAGTAATACAAGGCATGAAGCATTTTGAATATCCACTGCGAAGGCAGATGTATACTGGGTATTGTGATCTATACCATTAAAGACTTTTTAAACTCCTCTAGATACGATTCGAAACTTTCCTGTATCTGGGTTGCCTACAATTGGCTAATACTGTCATTATAATTGTAAATATAAATATGGTGTGATAACACTAATAAAATTCGCAAGATATAAACCACAATTATAAGACTACATTGTATTAAAATATTAAGACGCTAAGGTTTCAAAAATTTTAAAAGACAATGCAACTCTGAAACCTTTAAAACCTAGAGTCATTGTTTATTTGAGCTTCTTTACAAAAAAAATTTGAGTTCATTGCTTTTCGATCAAGTTTTATATTTTAGCTACCAAATGTCCCCTTCTGTTTTCTTCTATTATTTTATTTACAATAATGTAATACATCCACAGGGATTCGAATATTGTCCTGTAATTTCCAGGTAAGATTGTACCTTTTGTCACTTAGAATTTCAAAAAGATAACCTTGAGCTCAAATGAAGAAAAGAAGATTTAGGCTCAGGCAAAAGCTATGCTTTGAGACTGCGGTTTTGTAGACTTTGTAACAATTGCAGTATAGAGATATTAGACAGAAAAGAATTCCACGAGGCTGTAATCCTGGCATGTTTTGTAATAAATAACCAGAATGAATAACAAGGTATCACATGATGATCATTCCCAGATTTGAAGTAATTAGAAGCGGCTTCAATCTGTGTATAGGTCCTTGCGTATTTCAGATGGGTTTGTTTTCCAATCTCAGGAGCAGGGGGGTTTCTAGCTTTGTTTTTCTGTTTTTTAGTAAGTAATGCCGGGGAAAGGCCGTAGGGCCTATAACAAAGCCCCGACAAAGGAAAAAATGAGAAAATGAGGGAAGTTTAAGTGGAAAGGGAGACAAAATCAAGTTTGTTGATGTTACATTTAAAAGATGACAAATTGTAGGATTCAGGGAAAGCAGTGGGTGGCAATGAGTTTCACAGTTGAGAAGTTCTGGGAATGAAAGATGTTTTGTGAATAGAGTTCATGGAAAACAGTTTTCATGATCATGCTTTTTTACCCTAGGAAAACGCCCTTTTTGAGCATAGATCCCGTTATAGGTGAAAAAGCTGCGTAAAGAAAAGAGTAAAGGTGAAAGAAAGCAGGCAAAATGATGAATAAATATATTTATACATTAGTCGGACTAAAGGATGATGAAACAACTGAATGAAGTAACAATCACATGAAATGCGCTAAAATTTGGAAATTTACTATAAACTGTTACTTACATGCAAGGCTAAAACACACAGAAGAAATTAAATAGATGTTCTGTATAGGTCACAGTACACTACCAGTCTAAAAATATCACGATTATTACGTGTACGCCTTCCTAATTCTTAACTACTTGCGTTCAACTATTTAGTCGAAATTCAAAATTTTATGCTTTCTTAGCAAAGTGGAAGCCAACGAAGGGGGCCAAAACAATTTCAAAGGGGGCCATGGTCCCCGCGTAGAATCGCCTCTGCTCAGGAGCCTCATGTAAGACTTTTGCATTCAAATAGGGACATCTACAGCAGACAGGGGCTGATTTCTCAAGACTCCCACAGTTACATTGTAGCTATGCTAGAAATATTCTCATTTAAATTATCAACATTTCCAAACACAAAGTAAGATAGCGTAAATTCTCGAATTAGTCCCCAAGGGACTTTGTCACTTCTTGGATTTTTGCATGGGGGTTTATTCGAAGGGGGCTTAAAGATTTTCTTGGTAGTTGTTCAAATTCTAGTTGAAATTTCCTACTAGCAATCAATTTCTTCGATGTTACACACACAAGCAATAGGATGCATATTTAAAGGACTCTCAAATAGGTGTTGTAACGACAGTAGTGTGAGAATGTGCGTGGTATTGTGATTGAAGTGTCAGTTGGGTGTGTCGTCACAGTGATAGTTGAGGTTGTACTCTCAGTTAGGCGTCAAGCGTGATGTGTTAGTGTCATTGGTGAATAACAGAAGCAACGTATTGTAATCAGACTAGTCAGATCAGGTTGTTGTATTTCCTCAGGGGCTAGGCCCTACAAGTGTCCTTAGATTCATCCATATGAAAGAAATCATCGACGTTACAGTGCAGTCACATGCTTGGGTGAGGGCTCATTGGAGGGGGGCTTATCAACAAATTGTAGTTTTAGGGTGGGGATTTTGCGAGTTGGGCTTATTAACAATACACTCTTTTTTTTTATAAGAATAAAGTCTATAAGAATATTGAGGCTCGAAATTGCTAAAATTTAAGAATAATTTAAGAATATTGCCAGGCTCAACCTTCATCAAAAACTAAAACATTTTGTTAATCGATCAAATTTAATTAAGAGTTTCCTCCCAACACAAAGCATTTGTCACTTTGATGCTATATATATCTATATGTTTCAAAATTCGTTGAAATATGTTTCTTTGATCTTAAGGTGAATTTACACCTTGTGTTGAGCAAGAAAAATTTAAGAATAAGTTAAGAATAATCTGAGGCTCAAAACCGAAAATTTTTAAGAATATTGAGGCTCAGAAAAAAATTAGGTATTCTTATAAAAAAAAGAGTGTATGTAGCTCTAGGGTGAGGGATTATTCTAGGGGGTTATTCGAGGATTTTCGGTAAATATTTTTGGGGTTTCATGTTTCTGCACTTTCCGTCCAAAATTATATGTTGACGTCATCAGGACTCCTGATTTTTCCATTTATCTACGTCCCCACAAAAGCCATCTGTGGGCCAACTTTCAAGAGTGTTTGCAGCTGGTTGAATATCTGAAAAACTTTTGGCAAATAAGTGACAGGCACGTGAGGTTGACAGCATGTGAGAAGTTTTAACAGGAAGTTTATGTCTGAATTGGAGCTGCGTACAAAGACCCATTGTTACTATTTTGTTGTTTTGTCTTTAAGATAAAGAGCCCGCAAACTTGGTTAGTCTCAAATCATCACATGATAGCTTATTTGTCAGTGCAAAAGAGACAGCAAAAGTTCTTTTAATACTTTACTTACACAATTTTTCCATAAACTAGTTCAAAAAGTCGCTTATTTTCGGATCTCTAATGATCAAATGTTGGCTCAAAAATATCCTTAATGGTTCCTTAATCTATGCTGGGTGTTTTTACTGTCATTAACCTTAGCACTGAAATGAGCTAATTGGATCTCTCAGTGAATGAAGGAAAGAGAATGGGCAATAACGTCATCTCGTTTTCATACACATATTTTATGTTGACAAGATGTTCATTACACTTTTTTCATTCTTGAATTATTCTTAATTTTTTTAATAAATTCCAATCTTTGTGTTGATGTTTTACTACATCATAAACTTAGAATAGTTAATCACAACAAAAACAGAGATTATAGCATGGAATAATAAGGGCCGGAATACCGCAGGATTTCCTGATATTGGATACTTCCTTTCACGCATTAATAGTTACATAAGTTGAAGTTTGACAGGACCATTGGAAGGAAAGACCTGATTGACAGCAGATAGTATTTAGAATTGTCTGCGCATGCGGAAAGAGAGGCTATAGGCGGCATTGACAATATAGTTGTAATCACAGGTGAGTTAACCTCTTCGTCAAGAGAGAAGTGCGCCGTAAAGGCCGATATAAGAAGCCAAACGATAAAGATCAGGCAAGTAATGCTTATTTCTTATTACTACCCGCATCATTTTGCTGCTACGTTTCCGATAAGTTGTGGTTTACTCTTACAAATGTCCAATTTAAATATGCAATCCCATCTTTCGAACATATAAAAGGATAATTGTTCCGGTCACGTATATTATACACCTCAGCAAACTTGACAGTAACCCTGCCAGATTGCCCATATTCAAGTGATGCGTCTAGCTTATTTAAAAAGATTCTCACAGTTATTTGATTTACCGGCTCCATATAGCCAGTTTTTGTTCTGGCGTGATTGCTATGTAGGATACCTTATAGCTCATTAGTCACGACATCTGAGAAATATAGCCAGTGAGAAATATTGCATTTGGCTTGCATAAAAGAAGCTGTAAAATATCTTCCAGTTTGAGTTCTTAATGGCTTTTATGATAAGGCGAGAAAGAGGTTTTTGCTATCTACGTAATCACGCAAACTTGGATTGAAATGTGTAAGACCATCTAAAAGGAGGCAAATGACCAGGTGGTTGCTCTCTACTTTTCTATGCAGGTGTCCGTCTCAATGTTTGGTGTCTGAGTTTTTACAAGAAAATCATATTTGGGATCTGTAAATAGCAGCTTAAGAAAAATGTAACATTTTGAGTCTGAGAATTACTGCTTATGAAAACTTACAGCTAGTTCCTACGATGAGCCATAGATGACCCGAACCTATAATAGCATTGGTTCAACAATGGCGCGACCGAAGGGGATGAGCCATTGTTGAACCAATGAACACCGTGACTGTGGCTCGAGCCGATGCTGTTCTGTGGTTTCATACGCTGAACGGAAGATGAACTTAACTACTCAAATTGCTAAATGCATAGGTTCGGCTCATCTACGGCTCATCGTATGAACTAGCTCTTAGATATTTCGATTTTGAGAATTGAAATGAAGTTACAAAAGAAAACCAAATTCTAAAGGTCTAATACACTAAATATTTACTTGTGAAATTCAACGAAATTTTATAACAGTGGTAGTCAAAAATATGTGACAATATTTAGTGTCTCAAAATTTTGAGACTCAATATTTGGGTTTGTCAAAGCTGTGACTCAATACTTGGGGGTCAGCAAAAAACCCTGAAATGGACCCCTAGTATAGAAAAGTAGGGAGAACCCCCTGGGCATAAATGATTAATTTAAAAAGTGACAGCAAAGGACTCAAATCTTTTCATTCTCAGGTTGGCAAAAGTTGATAATTATTTATAAAATGACTTCAAGTGAAGAGGAAGAAGGGCTTGTTTTCCGCAGACAAGTTCCCAACTATGAATCAGTACCTGAAGAATCAAGTGACAGTGTTGCTGAGAGTCCAAATGAATACACATTTGAAGAAGCTGTAGAGCATTTTGGATTTGGAAGATTTCAAATTCGTCTTGGTGCCAGTGTGGGCTTGACCCTGCTGAGTGATGCTGCACAGCTTCTAGCACCTGCTGTGCTTGGGAGCGTTCTAGAATGTGAATCTTGGAAATTATCAAAAGTTGCTGTTGCATGGCTAACAACTGCTGTTTTCTTTGGTATGATTTCTTTCTCACCATTAGTTGGTTGGATGATTGACAGATATGGTCGCAAGAAAGGGATTCTTATTACTCTACTGGGTGGTGCAATCTTTGCTGCCTTGGGTGCACTTTCTCCAAGTTACCCATTTCTAGTTGCATCACGATTCCTTGTTGGAGCAGCTTTAGCTGGAAGCTTGCAAGTCTTTGGGTATATTGAAGAATTTCTGCCTGTTAGTCACAGAAGGAGAGCCATGTTGACCCAATTATTTTGGCCTCTTGGTGGTCTGTGGGCCTCTGGATTTGGGTAAGCTATCTTGAGTTTTTGATTAGAATCACTTTAAAAGTAAAGTGATGGCAATTCACTACATACAATTTAATGAGGACTACACAAACAAGATACAAACAATATAAATTAATACAAGAAATTCAAATACTGCAAAGGAACATAGAAATAAACTAAATTAACTAAGTTGTATGAAGGGAACTATTTAGAGGAGAAACTCTCTCAATAGTTACAAAGCTAATCGAAAACAGAGCACCCCTTAGTAAGATTAAAGCAGAAATGCAAAAATTATTGCTTATGTTTTAAGCCAATCAGTGTTAGAATAAGACTCAAGAACACGTGACAAACCATTACTTCATCTTTATCATGATTGGTTAATGTGCTTGTTTTGCCCACCAGTAACTGAAGTTTTGTTGGGCAAAACAAGCGAATTGACCACTCATGATAAAGATGACATAATGGCCTGTCACATGTTCTAGAGTCTTATTGGAAAGAGAGCATTAATAATCTCTGTTGAATAGGAATGATTTAATATTTAGTTGAAAACTCCTTGCAGATGGAGATCTGAAATAATCAGGAATGCCATTCCAGCACTTTGCCCAAAGTATTGTACTGACCTAATACCATACTGGAGGGTGTTTTTGAGTTAGAAAAATATCACCTTACTTAAAGGATATCATCTTCACATGACAATGCTGTTAGGCCCACCAAGAACCTTCATAAGGCCTTTGGCACTATAGTCAATTAGATGTTAAATTGCCTGCAGCATGACCAACTTTCTTACAAGCTATTAAAATTTTTTATGCTGCAGGAGATCCCATTGAACATAGTGTTTTCCATGATCTTTTGTTCTATTCATGGTAGATGGTCAAATTGTCAAATCCTACCCCTCCCTAATGGAAAGTGTCAATGCACATTCATGGGTACAATGCAGTTCTGTAATGGTAACTTTCAGAACCTAACATTAGGACTGTGACCAGGACATTTTTGTGGCAAGAAAAGTTCTTGCTCAGACTCAAAAGTAGGACAGTTACTTTGTGGGGATCCCTAATAGCCTGAGGGGTGGGAAAAATTTTTTAAATTAATAAGCACCTCCCATTTACTGCACACTGAAGAGTGCCTTCAAAGTTTTCATAATGAGAGAAAATATTTTACTTTCAATTGTCTCTAGGTATATGAAGTTTTTACATATAACCAAATTTTTTTTCTACACTACATTCAAAAGTTGTTTCTTGATAAGTAGGATGTACATTTCAAGTTGAATTAAAGGAAACAATTTACCACTCAGTTTATGCTATTGTACCTTTCCAGTCTTCTGATGTTTCACAAGTACGACTTGTCATGGAAATGGTATATTCTTGTTCTATCTGCACCATTGTTTCTCACAGTTTTGGCTGTTTTTCTGCTGCCCGAATCAGCACGTTTCCTTGGAGCTCTTGGTAAATTTGAGAAAGTTGACAAAATTTTGATGAAAATTGGGAGAGAAAACAGAACTGGATTACCTGAAGGAAACTTATCCAGAGCCAGTTTGTGTAGTTCAACAGATGGTGAGGTAGAAATGCGAACAGCAACATTCAAAGATTTGTTCTCTGGTGGGAATTTAGTTACAACTATTCTACTTTCAATAATTTGGTTTGCAGCTGGATTCTCTTACTATGGAATTGTTCTCCTTGTTCCATTGTTGAATACAAAGAAAGATGCAAACATCCCAAGATGTGATCCACTGACGTCATCTGCCTATGGAGATCTTATTTGGACAGGCTTTGCCGAACTTCCTGGGACAATCATTGTGTTCTATGCTTTGGAATATTTTGGGCGTAAGAAGAGTTTAATATGTCAGTTCATCATTGCAGGGTGTTCATTAATACCATTGTTCTTTGATCTTCCTACTGCAGCAAACTTCACTGGAATTCTTATAGGAAGAGCTACGTGTCAAGGAATCATATCAGCTCTTGTAATATACACACCAGAAGTATACCCAACATTTCTTCGTGGAAAAGGAATTGGTGTAGCCAACATGTTTTTCCGGACAGGTGGTATGGTGACCCCATTTTTTTCACAAGTTACAGTGGAGCATTACTTTGAATTAACAATTGCAATTTATGTTGGATTTTGCTTTGCTGCTGCAATTTGCTCGATTGCTTTACCCAAAGAGACTCAAGGCACAGAGCTTGAGCATTAGGACTAAGTTTCAATGCCAAAGCAGCTTCTAATTATCTAGTTCATAATTATGAGGTATTTTTTATCTTTGATTTTCTACAAAACAATGATTAGGCCTGGTGGATGGTTTGAGATATTGCATATTGCACTTTTGGAAAAAAATTTATAACCACATTTACTATGTCTATCATGGTTTTGAAATTTGAGTGTATTATTAGTATATAGACACTGAAATTTGAAGATTCAAGTTTGTTTGATATCAGGTCTCAACTGTAAACAATTAAATACCTCAGAATTCCTCTAAGCATCCTTTAACTATTACTCTCCAGTGCCAGATAAATGGGGAGGAGTCCAAATAAACAGGGGGATTGGAAAAAACTCTGAAATTTAATAAATAGGGGGATCAAACTAAACGGGGGGGGGGCTGGAACTAGAGAAACAGCTTTAAATGAACTTTCAAGATGGGAAGTAACAAAGACAGGTTGTCATGAAGCATAAAACTAAAATATAAACAGAAGCCTGCTATTTTGCTATGAAAATTGGGCGTAAATAGTACTAACAAAGAGAGGAAATAAAATGAGGGGTTAGTAAAAGAAGTCAATTTCCTTAAAAGTAATAAATAGGGGGTCCCAATAAGGTCTGGGGGGCTGGAAAAAAATTGAAAAATTAATAAGCAGGGAGGAAATTTATTTGGCACCTGAGAGTACTTTGGTAAACTTGAGATGTGGTTTAGGTATATGTGTTGAGATCCTTTGTAAAGAAAAGCAATTCTGAGGAGGCAAGTTACTACTTGTAACGAAAATGTTAAACAAGTTTTGTTTCTAAGCATGTGTCTACATAGTTTATTGTTTTTTAGATAATGAATTATAGAGAGAGATTTTGTGTGTGTTTTGTGAAAAGCCAGGGTATAATATTATGTTGCTTATAGGCTTAGCTTGGTAGGACACAAAGTGTCAAATATGTTTCAATATTTCCTTAGGTTTTTATTTGTTAAGAAGAGACTAATTTTATGTGGCATATGAACATTTGAACAGTTTCTTATATTTATGCTGGTTGCTGTTGTTGTTTGAACACGTTGTTAAAACATAATGGCTTACTATCTTTCGCTTACGATGTTGCTGTTATAAAATGTAATTTCTTTTGTTCCTGTTTATGGTTTACAGTTTGAACCTAATGTGTTGGTTTTATTCGAACTACTTTCCTCTTGTATCGCTTCATATTTAACATTTATTTACATATGATGCTGAGATGTAGTGTTATAATGTACACAATTTGTTATAACAAATTTGGATTGTTTTATTATTTTATAAGAATTTTAAAGAATAGCGTCATGGGGAAGCTTGTTGTATAATATATGTAGTAGATAGGTATATGCTATTTTGACTAGAAAATTGCCTCATAAATCCAATACTCTGTGTCTGTGCTTCTTAATTGTATATTGGAATCTGTTGTGGAGTACCAATAGCATCATCACACGAAAAGACTCTAAATCAATGTGCTATTTGCAACTATGTTTACAGCAATGTTATCAGTAATAATGCAAACACATCACTTTTTGGAGGCGCAATTACGCAAATGAGAGATTCTAGTGTACATGGCTTTGCCTCTCAACAGAATTATACACCTGGAGATTAAACAATCCAATAAGGTTTTTGACCCCCAAAGTGATGGCACAGGATGGCTTTGCCCCTCCAAGACAATTTCTGTGGCTACATGGTTGTAGACGTGGCTAACAGCAACATCCCCGCCAGCTAGAAACTATAAAGTCCCAAGCCGTGTCTTAAAAAAATCCGAATATCCATTGTTTTCAAACGTACAATTCCCAAGGTTCAATGATATCGTTTATCCACATCAACTTCTACTATTAATCAGTGGAGTGCTGACTTGGGGGCATGTGTCCCTAGAGAGCAAACTTTAAGGTGCGAGGGGTGCGAAAGCAAAATACGGTATTTTAGCATATTTTTGAGGTATCAATGCGTGCATGACAAGGCATGAGGGGCATCGCTTGTCAATCATGACGGTGTTCCATCTTGAAAGATAGTCTCCTGAAATAGTACTTCTTGCAATGACATATGTGAACGGCTGATGGAAACAGAGTAATATCAAGACAACTCACGTAGACTGTTTGGCAAAGTACAGTAGAGGATTGGAGGCTCAATCCGGTAGCTGTAGAATGTAGCTTTATAGGTCAAGTAAAATGCAGGTCACAGCTGGGAACTGGAAGTCTGTCGCAAGCTTTTAATCGGTGGATGCTGCGGAGTGGGCATGGAGCCATCCATTGTATTTCTCGTCGTTCACTTCCGCAGTAAACAAATTGAAGGCCTCAAATTATCACGCTACATAATTTAAATTATTTTTATAAGAAACTACTTTACAAGGAACCTACATGTGGGACAGTTGAATTATTGAAAGAACTTAATTCATTAATGGATAAAAACTTACGGAGCTTTTCAATTTGAAAAATTTTTGCAACTGCGAATAAACAACAACGATTTATTGTAAGTAGTTATAACTTTTTTTCAAACTTTCATTTCAACAATTTATCAACTAATTACAATTATACATCTCACTATATAAAGCAATGTACAATTGGCTGTCACAGTGGTACAAAAATAAAATAAAAAGATCAAGCGTATTAGAAAAGAAAAGTCTAGTTAATTAGTGAGAAAGTCAATACTCATGTGCCGTGTAATCTTGGACTTGTCCATGGCTTATTGCGACAACAGAATATGTAATATGTGCATCTTATGATGATGTTCATGATCCTGGACAGGACAGCTTTTTGAATATAACAATAATAATAACTTTATTTAACGTTGGCGCTTACATAGCTACGTTACAATAAAATATAATGAAGCTAATCTAAGCCAACTTCTAACACTACTAAGCCGGATCACAATAAATTTGATAACACTACTAGCAGAACTAAAAAAGATATATAAGTAATAAAAAACCCAGCAATGGTACATAGGGTCTATACAGAGGGCAATGACAATCAGAAGGATTCCAATTTCTAATTTTTCTTTTGAAGTCTTTCAGGGAAGTGGAGCTTTTTATATGAGAAGAGAGTGTCTGCCACAATTGTGGTCCTCTGAAACGTATAGTTTCCATCCCATATGAAACCGTTTTTACTTTGGGCTGCAGGAATTCATTATTATATCTAAGATTATAGGAGTTGTTACGCAATGGGAAAACTTCCCTCATGAAATCGGGGTTTTGATAATTTTTAGTTTTAAACATTTCAGTTAACATCACTTTCAAATTTTTGACATGGATAGTTGTAGATGAATCTTTTTTAACAGGGATTCGAAGCTTGAGTTTTGGTCTCTGTAGGTAATTCTTAGTGCACGCTCATGAAGTTTATTAATATTGTTGTTAAGTTTCCTGCTATGAAGCATCCATGCTAATAGGCAATATTGAAACTGGCTATATATATAAGCTCTCATTAAAATCCTTAGTTTTTCTTGGTCTAGTAAATGACTGATACGAGAAAGTGCGTATAGTTAATTGCAAACCATTTTACCTAGGTTACTTACATGATCATCATATATAAGTTTCTTGGCGATTATAACACCAAGTAGTTTTTCCTGGTTACTTTCATGTATAGTTGAACTACCAATTTTGATTGAAATTGCATCTGCATGATTGGTGCCTTAAGTTATTAGATGGCATTTGTCTTCATTGAGCTTTATATAGTTGTCATAGAACCGTTTGCTAGACAGAGCTGAGTCAACTTCTAATCTGGAGACCACCCTATTTATATCCCTGTCACAGGCAAATAGTGTGGTGTCATCCGCGTAGTTGCAGATGTCAACTTTCGCAATTTGAAGAAAGAGGTTATTTATAAATATATTGAAGAACATCGGTCCAAGGACAGAGCCCTGTGGGACACCCAAAGTTATTTCCTTCCAAGAGCTAAAGGAACCATTGATATTTACTCTTTGTTGTCTGCCATGTAAATAGTTGTAAATAAATGTTAATGCACAATGACTAAGACCGTATGCCTCCAATTTGGCTATTAGCAGATCATGACTCAAACAATCGAACGCCTTAGATAAATCTAGAAAAATGGCTCCAATTTTCCCTCCACTATCGAGAGATATTTTCCATTTTTCTAGTAGGCGCGGTAGAGCATGTTGAGTATTAAAGTCCGTTCTGAAACCGCAAAGGAACGGTGACAGATAATTTGTTATGTATGCAGACAATTGCTTGTCGCAGAGTCTTTTGATATTGTGGATAAAATGCTAAGTGGCCTGCAATTATTCTTTTTAGCTGTCTCGTCATTTTTATGCAGTGCAGATACATCAGCACACTTGAGTTCAGTTGGAAAGGTTGAATTTTCAATGCAGTAATGAAATATTTCCAGTAAATGGTCAGTGCATATGTCAGATACATTTTTAAGAAGTTTAGGAGGTACATCTTTATAGGTTGTCGCCTTTTTGAGTTTAGGTTTGCGATCTCAATTTCGATTTCTTGTCTGGTAAAAGTTCTAAATGAGAAGGATTCAGAGCGTTGACAGATGTCTTCCATCTTTATAATACTAGGGTGATTAGAGAACGTATTGATTGCCGTAAAAACAGGGTTAGATAAACCCTCGGTCGAATCTGGTTTTTTTAGGAGTTTCTCTTATGCTGAGTGATTCTGCTATCGTAACGAAAAACTTATTAAATGTTTCAGCAATATCAGCATCATTAGATATTATGTCATCATTGTCAATCAGCACAATCTTTTTGCTTTGACGAGGTTTATCTGAGAATGCTGGCTTTACTGTTTTCCAGAATGTCTTGTTATCAGTGATGATTAATATTCAGACTGTTTTGTTAAGTGGAGGGCCCTTTGGAATTCAGCTTCATTGCTGAACGGTGTCCCTCCTTAAATATATTAAATGAAATGAAATTAAATGTAAACAGATTCCTAAACATTTAAGTGAAAAGACGATCTTGCTTGCCCAATGATCGGAAAATTGTCGTCTGTATACGTTTTGGCGCATTCTGGATTTGCAATTAGGTATTGTCCTATGGCCGTCTCACAATTAACTTTAGACTTGTTTTTACATATACGAGGTGGCTGCTCTCTTGCGGCATAGCTTTTCTTGCTGATGCTCGTGGGACATGTTGTTTTATTCTGTCTGCTAATCTCTGCGTAGTGCGCCCTACGCACCGAGCTTCACATCGGCACGAAAATTCATAAACTACATAACTTTTTTAGCAGATGGTAGCATAATCCTAGTGTTGTAAACCACACGGGACTTCACAGCATAGAAACAAGATGTAATGGCTTTACTAATTTGATTTTCAAACTTTGATGAAACGCTACCAATGCAAGGCAATTTTGGGTATACCGGACACTTCTCTAAACCAAATGTTGTTTCTGCTGCAAAGTTGGCTAATTTTTAGTTGAGACAAGAAAGTAGAACATCTGCTGGATATCCGTTTTCGATAAGCAGTTGCTTTATTTTGTCGAGCTCTGGGCCTAATTTAGTTTTAGAGCAAATCATAAGTGCCCTGTGAACTAAAGTTTTAACAAGGCTAATCTTTCTTGTCTTTGGGCTAAAGGAATTCCAACGGATGTATTGCCCAGTAAACGTTGGTTTCCTGTAAATGCTGGTAAGAAATCTAGTGCCCTTTTTCTCTACCAAAACATCTAGAAATTCAATTTGTGTTGCTCCTTCTCTATTGTGAATTTTAAAGCTGGATGTAGCAGGTTCAATTTTTCTTGAAAGTGGTCACAATCCAGCTCGTAACCAAAGATGACAAAACTATCGTTCACATATCGAAAGTAGACACCTGGTTTTGAGTGTTGTCAAAAAGTCTACTTTCATGAAAGCCAACAAAGATGTTTGCTAATGCCTGACCAAAGGGGCTACCCATTGCCACACCGTCTAACTGTTTATACATCTGGTTGTTGAAACTAAATTCAACTCCTCGTGTAGCAATTAGCATCAATTCCCTGAATGTGTCCTCAGGGAATGGCGGGCAGTCAAGGTGACCTCGATACAAAGCATCAGCACATATCTCTATGGTCTCATCCAATGGGACGTTTGTGAACAGACTGCTCATGTCAAAAGAGCATAGAAATGTTTCGGCAGGACGCACTACGCAGATATTAGCAGACAGAATAAAACAACATGTCCCCACGAGCATCAGCAAGAAAAGTAATGCCGCAAGAGAGCAGCCACCTCGTATATGTAAAAACAACAAGTCTAAAATCAATTTTGAGTCGGCCATAGGACAACACTTTATTGCAAATCCAGAATGCTCCAAAACGTATGCAGACGAAAATGTTCGGATCATAGGGCAAGCCAGATCGTCTTTTCATTCAAGTGTTTTGGAGTCTGTTTACATTAAGACTCAACACCCAGTCTTATGTAGACAAAAAGAGTTCGTTTTCTCATTGGGACTCTTCAAGTAAAGAATGGTTAATTGGCTCCCTTTGGGGCCAATTAGACGCATCCTTTCACCTGTAACCGCATCTGGATATATATTGCGGTTAACCTTTAGGTCACTATCCAACGTTTTCATACTCTGATGAGTATCAGGCGAAAAACTTCTAAGCATGTGAAAAGAATGTTGCCGCCTTTTCGTGCTGTGGTAAAGTTTTGTTGTACCAACAGACTAATTATTATTATTATTATATATCTCCTTCCCATTCTAGTATAGGCTTTTATTATCCACACATCTTAGCATGCGCAGATACTTGTTTCTCTTGGGCAAGAACCAGATTAATTATTTGATTATCTTGGGTTATGTCCACAGACTTCTAAAGATTTGGCTGGTCTTTAGCCATAGAGTTAATAGAGTTATATGTCTATAACCCAATCCATTGCTTCTGCGGACGATATGGTTATGCGGGAGGAGGAGCTCGTTTTTCCAATTCCAACAACAACACAACGTGAGGGTGGAAATCATGGCGGATATTAGAAGAGGACCCAAACGCAAGAACGGACAAAGAAGGCGAAAACAGATACAGAGGCCAGATAAGTATGAAGACGAACAGAAAGAGATGGATGCTCTGATTGAGAAGTGCTCTATGGAGGTACGGCTTTTGTATCGAGTGTGGCACAATAAATGGAGTAAAGTCACACGTCTTGTAGAAGGTAGAAAATGCTATAAGATGCCATTCATATAATGGCATTGATGCTGTAGATGGACTTATTGATGTTCATCAAGAGAACGTAGCATGCTGGTTTTATGGTAGACGAGTAGCCCAGAAGTGTGAATAGTTTTCCTTCTTTAGTATGTTTACCAACCAAATTGACTTTTCAATTAGAAAAGAATCTTTCCAATAGATATATAATTTTTTAAATGATACTTATATCCTCTAGTTGCAGTTTGTTAATTCCCATTTACTGATTCCATATTCGGTAGGTTTCTTGGCAAAACATTTCTGATTTCAATGAATATCCAATCAGCACAAAAACGTTAAATGGTATGCTATCATATTTGTTCATTTTGGTTGTTGTTGGGTTGCATTCTTGCATTTTTTTGAGATTGGCGCACAGTATAAACAGGGCAATCTTGTCCTTCTTAGGTAAATAGCAGGGGTAAATAAAAGGGGAAATAATAAACCCCTCACTCCCCATAGCTATCAACCAAGTTTCAAGGTTAGTGCTCAAATTTGATAGGTCAGCAGAGAAAAACAATTTAGTTGGAATTTACAAGAGAATCATAACAATGAATGTCATAGTCAAATTTGTGGTGTAGAGATGATATATATATATATATATATATATATATATATATATATATATATATATATATATATATATATATATATATATATATTTATAAATGTGCCATCATCTATTAAATGCATGTCATCTTCATACCAACTATTTGACTATGTTGTTTGACCTCATATTGGTCTTGCCATTTCTAAGTTCATACAATGTTTTAGTAATCATTTTGTTTCAAATTCAACTGGAGATCTGTTGTATACAGAAGTGAGAATGAATAGGTTTGTTGAAGTTGGCAATTTTTGGTGTGAAATTAAAAGCTATTGGATCTCATTTCTCTCAGATTTACTTTTAAATTAAATGAAGCAAGAATACATTACTCAAGATATACCTTTGACTTTTGCTAGGATTAATCAAAGCCAATTATGTTCACCCAACTGAAATTCAAAAAGAAGGTATTGGTTTGGCTCTAAGAGGATATGATGTCCTTGGTGCAGCAAAGACAGGTTCAGGGAAGACATTGGCATTCATTGTTCCTGTATGTTTAACATCAGCATCACTATCATTATTAGGACAATTATACTATCATCCTCTTCATCACCAGAGTTTTTATTATCATCATGAATACTAATACTATCATTATTGTTGTCACCATCCTTTTATTGATGTTATGGCCTTCTTATATACACAAGGAGCTCAGTGATGTTCAACATCTGCCATTTGCCTTTAACAACATACCATACTACCCTATCCTCAAAAATTCTCTTTATATTTTCTGTATTTCCTTTCAATGTGTCATTTTGCACCATGCAATTAATTTGAAAAAATGTATGCAAGCTTACTCCATTCATTAATACATTATATGACGTACACTTCCAAGTCTTGTTATGCATTGGGACAATTCAATAGCAATTTCTTTGTTTGTTCAGTCAAAACAAAGGTCCAAAGTTAGAAGTTTTGTGTTGTTATTGATCTCCAGATTCTTGAACTTCTTTGGAAAGAAAAGTTCACAAGTCTAGATGGCCTTGGGGCTCTTGTTATTTCACCTACAAGAGAATTGGTAGTTATTTCTTTAACAATTATTATTATAATGTATTCATAAATTGTATTTACTGCTATGGCATTGCATTTCATAATTGAAATGTTATTCCCCCCAATTCTTTTCGTTTTGTGTAGCTTCGGCATGTACCCTAGTAATAGGAAGAATATCAATGAAAGTCCTCCAATCTCTGCCAAAAGTCCTTGGAACACCAATTAATTAGTGCATAATTTCTGATAAAAATGATCCTCTTATCAATGTCAAACGATTGAAATCCCCTCCCCCTAAAAACAATGTTGAATAAAGTGTTGATTTGTCAGAAACGTTTCTGCAAGCATAGCGACTTTTTCTCTACCTGTCAACACTGTATACAACAAAGTTGTTTTGAGGGGAGAGGGGGATACTACTATATGAGCAGCAGAAATAATGCAAGTGTTCCAAGACTTATGGCAGAGATTGTAGGCAATTAATGATTATTAATGATGATGATGATGATGATGATGATGATGATGATGATGATGATGATGATGATGATGACAATGATAATGATGATGATGATGACAATGATAATGATGATGATGATGATGATGATGATGATGATGATGATGATAATGATGATGATGATGATGATGATGATTATGATAATGATGGCTAGCCCATGGTTGGAGACCTCTATGTGTTGGCAAGCAGGCACAGAGAGACAACTGCCCTTGAGTTGATAGTGATTTATATCACAGAGATTCAGCAGTAGGGCAGATGTTGATGACCTGTGGCAAACTGTCCAAGCAGGCCCCTTCAGTAAAAAGCAGGCTCATTGGCTCACACTACAGCTCTGCCTAGTAACTGTTGGGGTAATAGAGTGGATTGAGTGTAGCTCACTTGATCACCTCTTTCAAACAAATGATAGGTGAGAACTGACCCTGAGGGTCAGTCCTAGGTCCCCTTCGGGGGCAAAATGGGAAAGACAAGACAAGATGTTGATGATGATGAAAATGATACCTGACAAATTTACATAAAATACTTACAGGCATATCAAACTTATGAAGTTCTACGAAAAATTGGCAGATATCATGGTTTTTCTGCTGGACTGGTCATTGGTGGAAAGGTACTTTTTATGTTCATAGTATTCAAAGTTTGTTTGACAGGAACTTTGCAATAGTTTGCCAGTCAAGTCAAGATTAAGGCATAAATTGTCTTATATGCAACCTTTTGTTAAGTAATTTGTCAAGACATTTAGTAGCATTTTAACTAAGGGAGAATTGAAGGCCTTTATTTCATTTGAAAGTTACTCTTTTGACGTACTGATCTTTCACTCTTTTTTTTCTTTCAAGCAAATGTTTCTTCATTGCTATTTGAAAAATCAGTTTATACATATTGATACCTTTTTGGAAGGTGATGGTTTTCCTTGAAATTCAAGCATTCTCAAACATAATTTTCTTTATTTCCAGGATATGAAACTTGAACAAGCAAGGATTGTCAATACAAACATTATCATTTGCACACCAGGGCGACTTCTGCAGCACATGGATGAAACGCCAAATTTTGATTGCAATAATCTCAAGATATTAGGTATAGCTCTTCTAATTATAATCATTTGAAGTATCATATTAGTTATATATATATAGTTTGTGTATAAATAGTGTAATTTTAATAGTTGTGATAGAGGAAGGTGTGATTCAGAATGATGGTTTTGTCTACTACTGATTTTCAAGGTTTACTTCATGAAGGAGTGGTTCACCTTTTTTAGAGAAGTAGACCACCATTGATACATTGAAGGGACTTCTTACAAAAGTAATACAAAACATTATTTCACTGAAGACTTTCTTGTTGGAAATTAGCCAGGGGTGGTGCTAGGAATGTCTGATTAAGGGATTCCTACTCTGATGGATTTGCTACTCTGATGGATTCCTACTCTGATGGAATGCTACTCTGATGGATTGCTACTCTGGTGGATATCAAGACCAGTCAATAATCTAAAAAACTGACAAGTGCAAGCTATTTCCTTTGTGTGTTTCTGGAGCTCAAAAAAGGTTTCACTTTGAAGGAGGGCTAATGCACTTTCTGATTATTCTGCAAACTTCCTTAGCCCTTCATTAGATTCTAACTATATTCACCAGAGCCCTTAGAAAGGCAAGAAATTTCTAGAAATGATAACTGGAAAATATGCCAATCTCTTGAGCTGCAAATTGTTTATATTGATGTCTATTTGTCATTTTCAGTTCTTGATGAAGCAGATCGAATACTAGATCTCGGATTCCAGGAAGCCATGAATGCAATCATTCAGAATTTACCTTCAGAGCGACAAACATTACTTTACTCAGCTACTCAAACTAAGTATGTCATGACTCTTACCAGGATATTTCTAAATGTTGGACAATCTCCATATATATATTTCAGTAGCAATTATTAACTTTTTTCATGGTAACTGATCTTGTGTTGTGACTCCTCATGGAAACTTTATGAAAAAGGAGAATTTAGAGTAAAATAAGAATGAAACATGAAAGTGAAGGGAAAATGAATGTGATGTTGTTGTCAAGCCTTGTCCTGTTGAGTATTTAGCTTCCATTTTTACTTGGTAGAAAAATGTTGATGTAATTTGCATAAAGATCTAATAGTAATCTAATAAAAACAGTACACATTTTCTATCCGCATCTTAGGGAGATGTATAATTCTATGATGCTCAGTTTATTCTTTCAGTACTGGTTGATCTTACATTAACCTTTGCATTTTAGATCAGTGAAGGACTTAGCAAGACTTAGTTTGAAGGTAAGGCAGCATTTCATGTCAACAATTTTGGTATTCTGATTCTGCATTAATGAATCTTTCCATTTGTCCATTTTTTTTCGTCATTAGCATGCTTCGTTTTGCTTTGAAGGACTTTATGTTCTAGGAGCCTTCCTACATTTCTGTACATGAAAAAGCACAATTCATTACTCCGAAAAAGCTCTCACAGGTATAAGTTTATATGATATGATCAATGATGAACTTAAGAGATAAAATGTACAGCATTTGGCTGTATCTCTTCACCTTCATAAAGTATTAAATTTTGTCTAATATTGGCGTTTGTGAAAATATTTGTAGATTTTTTCCATTGTTATTTTTAACTTAAGTGGCATCTTATATGTAGCTAATTGTTGATCAATGCCATTTTGAAATCTCATCAAAGTACATTCCTATGTGTTTTTTATGTTCCAAGTCTTTTTATTTTATGAAACCTTTTTCTAATTGGAAATTTTTTCTTTAATCCTAGTACTATGTTGTGTGTGACTTGCAAGAAAAAGTAAATTTTTTGTATTCCTTCATAAAGAGCCATCTGAGATCAAAAATAATTGTATTTATGTCCAGTTGTAAACAGGTAATTATTTTTAATGCATTCTTTTATCTTCTTTGAACTTTTTCTCAATTTAACAGCTGATTCTAAACTATTTTGCTTTTGACATACTTCTGCTTGCAGGTAAAGTTCATTTATGAAATCTTTCGACGGCTTCGACCAGGAAATCCGTTGATGGCACTGTATGGAAAGCAGAAGCAGATTAAAAGGGTTGGAATTTATGAAGAATTCTGTAGAAAAGCAAATTCTGTTCTATTTGCAACAGATATTGCTGCAAGAGGCTTAGGTAATTAATTATATGTGTGATGTTTTCAGTCATATTCATGACAGCTAGTTATCTATTAATTCCTAGTCCGTGGCATTGTATTGGATTGTATTGTATTGGATTGTATTGCATTGGGCTGTATTGTATGGGATTGTATTGTATTGTACTGAGAAAAGCACTCAGGGGCCCATAGGAATTCAATAAGATTGGGGCCCTATCTTGTCTTCACTGTAAACTCTGAGGGCCCCCCTTAGTGCCTCAACAGCTTGGGGGCCCTTAGGACCTGTCCTAACCTTAACTTACATCAGTTGTACCACTTTTCCCAGTGAGTATGCTCTTTCAGATTCACTTCCAAATGAAAAGGACCTGAGATTTATGAATTTATTTTAGATTTCCCTGAAGTTCACTGGGTAGTACAACTCGACTGTCCTGAAGATTCAAATACATATATCCATAGAGTTGGCCGAACTGCCAGGTAAATGCTGTACTTTCTTGAATAGAAACTACCCATGATAAGAAGTTGCCCTTTGAATAGAGGTCAAAAATTAAACCTTTCATTTAGTCAAATTAAAGATTGATTTGTCTTAACATGTTTCCTTTCATTTTTGCTAGTTTTCATGCAAATATTGGTAATATTTGTATTAACATATTTTTGCTTTTGTTCAATACTTTCCATGCCATTGTTGCTGCAGGTTTGAAAGAGATGGCCAAGCTCTTTTAGTATTGTTACCTTCAGAAGAAGAAGAAATGGTCAAGGTACAACTTTTCATGAATAGAGAGATTGTTAATTTAATTTGATTACCTGATAAGTTTACTGATTGATTGATTAGGTTTGTCATCTTATTGATTGCTCATTCATCCAATTAATCAGTTATCTATTCATGCTCTTCATTCTTCCTTTGATTATTGATATGTGCTAATTTTTCTCTTTGAATGATTATTGTCTTTCATTTGAATTTTAGCAACTAGAAGCTAGAAAAGTTCCTATACAGCAAATACAGTATGTATTTATTTATGCATCATGATTCCTTGAAATTTCTACACTTCATATGTTATCATAAATGTTAGTTAGTCACATATGCTATTCATGCATGTGCATAACAGTGTTGATGAAGCAGTGTTGAGCATTGCTCTCATTGATGCACATTGTCATCAGGAATGTATCATAGTATAGTCCCATGATGTGTGTGTATCTGGGCGGGACACCCCACTATTTTTGTTGGTGCTCAATAAATGAGCAGATTGGAGGTAAAGTGTCAGTAAATTGAGATTCCTGGGATTTCTTTTCACCAAATTCTATGTCTATGATACAATTGTTTTAGGTTGTTACTTGTTTACCTTTCATTACATTGACATTTATAAATACAGCTTTACCATTTAATGATTGATTATGATTACTCTTTTAGACCTGATCCAAAAAAACTACAAAACATACAGAGAAAGCTTGCATCATTTTGTGCACAAAATCAGGAAATCAAACACTGGGCACAAAGAGTATTTAATTTTTATTTTCAAATTTGGTATTCAGGCAGCATATGATTTGCAATGACGCTTTAGTTATCTAGCACTTAAGCTCATAAAGTGATGCAATGATGCTTTACTTATCTACCATTCCACATTACATATTCTTAGTAAATATGTTTGTAGTTTTAGAGAAAAATTTTGTTAACAAGTTGATGGAAGTAATAATTATATTTTCATATCTTCATACATTTTGGTACAAAATTTGTTTACTTTTTATGACAAAAACAGTGCTGATCACACATTTTGATAAGATAATGTTGTTGTAAATTAAAGCATTTTTTTGAAATATTAGTTATTAAAAATTGTAATTCCTGCCTTTTCCTTTTGTATATGGGGACCATGAATTGAATTGATATAGTTCTATTTGTATTTATACAGAGCATCATTTCATATGTAAGGTCTGTATTCCTGCAATCAAACAAGGGCATATTTGATGTCCATAAGTTGCAGATCAGAGAATATGCAATGTAAGTTGAAGCTCATCCTCTTCATCTAAAAAACCTTTTTATTAATATTAGTTCCAATTTATTTTCTATGTTGATGCATAGATTTGCCTAATTTGATGTTTTTACCCAAAATAATTTGTTTGAGTTTGTTCATTTTAATTATTTTTCCATCAGATCTTTAGGTCTTCCAGTCCCACCACGGATTCGATTCATGAAGGTATGGTTTCTCATTGTTTAATTTTTTATTTATTTTTTGCCAGTTGCTTTAAGATTTCCTTTCTCACTCTTTTGTGCTTAATTGTAGGGGGATCAAATTAGCAGGGGGGTGGCGGATATTTTTCTAGATTTTCATAATGTAGAGGGGTGGTAAAACATCACCTAACAGGAAGTTTGCAACAACCCTGAAGGAAGTAGAAGAGTTGATGATCCAACCAGGTGGTGTTAAGCAAAAATTGGATGGAGTGGTAGACACTGTCCCACCTGAAAAGGGTTGTCTAGTGCTTGATGGAGAGTTGACTCATAAATAATGGGATGAACATGACAGTAAAAACATTGCTAATAGTGATGATTCCCACATTTTGCTAAATGGGGGAGGGGGAGTCACTATAAAATGCTATGAGGGTCGAAGAATCTCAGAAATTTCAATATGACCTCCTCTACAATTATGTACAAAGAATATGTTGAGGATATTGAACTTTTGTATGATCTTGAAGCTCTTGAAGTTCTGATATGGAATCATGCACATTTTGAAAATTCCCCCTCTGGTGTTTATTAGTAGCTTTAAAATCACTCTTTTTATTTCATTTCTGACCAACCTAACCTGTTTGAGAAATATATATTTGGGCCATCAGTTGATACACTACAGCTTCAATTATCCACATTCACTCTGATTTTGTTGGTTTATTTTGTGTATTCTTGAATTTGCCCCCTTGAATAAGCCCCCACCCAAGCATGTGATTGTACCTATTTGAGAATCTGTTAGTTCTTTATAGAGCTAGGAAGGAAAAAGCAATCAGTAATTAACGAAAATTTGCCTGTCCTTTGACAAGTATCCCATTGCTTGTATGTGTAGCATCAAAGACATAGTTTACGAGTAGACAAATTTCAACTGGAAGATGACTAACCACCAAGAAAATGTTTTAACCCTCCCATCAAATAAGCTTCCATGCAAAAATCAAGAAAGTAATAGCCCCCAGGGGGGCTTGTTTGAGGATTTAAGGTGTTAGCTAGATTCATCTAGGTTTATTGTAAGCAGATGTAAAAGAAGGCTAGCTGCTTCCTCTATGTAGAATTGTGTATAAAATGTGCACAAAATAACTTCAAAGTGAAGCAGAGTAAATGCTTTCAACATGGCATCTACAATATATTGCTGGGAGCATATTTAAATGCCTGTTTTTTTAGAATAAGCTACTCCAATTGATTTGCATTCTTAGAAGCTTGAGAAGAAAATTGGCTCTGCAACTAAAGATGCCGAACATAATAGTAAAATTCAGAAGGCCATCAAAAGCAATAGACTGGCAAGTGATGATGGTGATTCTGGAGGTTCAGATTCAGAAGAAACTGAAGATAGGAAAGATAGCACTGTTACTATCCACCAAGTGGAAAATTCTGGAAATATTGAGAATGAAGATGATATTCTAGTTTTGAAGAAGAAGCATCATTATGATGAAATTGATAATGATTTAGCTGATCATTGGATGTCAGTAAGTGATTTGCATTAAAATATTTCTTTTTCTATTAATAATATTTGGTTAAGTGAAGGGAATGGTGATAAAGAACCATTGTTCACAATTTCAGATTACAAAAGATAAGATTTTTATAATGCTAGGTAATTTCAATAATTTTAGATTGCAGGCATTTGCTTACAATTTTATGCACTTCATAAACGCCTTTCAGATACTGTATTCTAAGAATAGTATCGTAATGTTTTAGGACAGACTAGAAAATCAGGAAAGCAAGAAGGTGAAGAAGACAAGGACTTGGGAAACAAAGACAAAGCTAGCGAAGAGAATCATAAGAAAGGGAATAAAATTGAACACAAAGACAACATTCAATGATGATGGAGAGGTAAGTATTTGATGTTGTTTTGTATTTTAGCTTCCTCATAGGAGCAGTTTTTGTAGATTTTTTATACATAGATTTTTTTATCATATTACTTCTCAAACCTTCTGTGTGAAATAAATATGGATTGATGATTCACTATTGTGCATTTTGCAGATACAAATAATCTTATGCTGCCTCTTTTGAATAGGTTGATCAAATCATGGAGCCAATTTCCAGCGAAAGTGAAGGCAAAATTGATACAGAAAATAAGGATCAACTTGAACCTGTTAGCAT
Organism: Cassiopea andromeda; assembly: GCA_018155075.1. Lineage (NCBI taxonomy): Eukaryota > Metazoa > Cnidaria > Scyphozoa > Rhizostomeae > Cassiopeidae > Cassiopea > Cassiopea andromeda. The sequence goes on along the minus strand of WIPJ01062123.1, from coordinate 178,927 downwards.
GGAGCATATTGACACAAAAGAAGTAGGAGGCATTGACTTGCATAATGTAAAGAAGAATCTAGGAAAAGAGGACAAGCATGATAGACAAGCTGAACGTGAAAGAATAAAACGAAAACATAAAGAAGCTAGAAAAAAGGGGAAAAAGGAGAGACAAGTAGAGTCAAATATGGTAGGCTATTTTGTGTGAGTGGAATAATGTAGAAAGAATGGCCATGAGATTGTGTATGAAAACTGTTGTTTCATGATCTTATGAAATTTGCATTATAAATACATGCCAAGTTGCCTACTGCTTATGACATCTGCTTTTCATTCATGCTATAGTGCTTTTCCATTTCAATGAAATGTTTTGCATTTCCTTTTTTAGGTTGGAGTATCAATTTCAGATGTTCCTGTAGGTGGTGAGGAAGAATTTGATGAAGATTATGAAAATGAAAGGTGGAAATTTTTTGGCAGTTGATGGCATTATTACCCTTGTGAAAAATGATGTTTTGGTGCTTTGGCTAAGGAATTACTTACAATATGCTTATTTTATCTTACTTTATTGTTTGTATTGACAATTGATTGTCAGTGTATTCTATTTCAATGTACAAATTCTCCGTCTTTTCCTTGTTTTCCCACATATTTTCCTTTGTCACTCTTAATGCTGTCAGTTTTTTTGCATTCAATTTAGGTTATTATCATAGTATCATAATTTCATTAATTATCACTAAATATTGTCTTTGTTTCAGCTTATTTCAATCAAGGAGCCAGAAGAGATATAAGTTAGATGAAGTTATTGGCAGTTTAGAAAATAAAGCTTTAAAAGCTGATGAAGAACTTGCTTTGCAAATATTAGTTGGTCATTAATGATGTTGATAAGATATTTTCTTGTAAATCTCTTCCTTATAAGTCTTTCATTAAAGAATTTGCCAGCTGGAATAATTAGTCTTTATATACTTCTTACTCTTTCTCATTGGCAGTATAAAGTTATAAGAAGAGCATTATAGAAATAGGCAGATAGTTGTTTTCGGGCAGATCTTTTTTGCAAATTTTGTTTTCAAAGTTGCACATATAAAGCACCTCCATCTACACTACAAGAACTGCTTTTTAGGAATATATTGAAAGGTCTCTTTCTTTAACAAGCTAATTATGTCCTCTCAATTCTCTAGTTTACCCAGCTCACTTCCCCTGTATCAAAAGAGTGCTATAAGATATCACATATAAGATATCACATTTCTCTAGCACGTTTGATTTCCAGATTGGGTTCTAGAGAAGAGGTATTGTCTTCTTCATTTTCAGTCCCTCTAGCAATTTTTTCAAGATCATTGCTTGTTTCTCCAATCTTTCTCATAGTTATAACACTTTTTGCTGTCTGTGATCTAGCATAAGCATGTAACATTACACTTTTACACGAGTTAGTTATTGTGTCATTTGCTTCACTTCCTTTCAAACCAAACATGCTGGCCAGATTGATAACATCCTTGGGAGCTCTGATCTCCATAAAGTGTTCTCCACAGCTTGTAAACACAATTCCTTTACCACAACAATATCTTACTAAGCTGACTGCATTTGACAGAACAATCTTTCTGAGAGATGAGCTTCGAATTGCAGATGCATATGACAATTCTATAAAAATCCCACGCTGAATTGCTGCACCTACCATTGAATGCTTTATTCTAAATGGAACTTTTTCTTCCGTGTCAAGACTAATAAGATCTATTTGTTCCATTTGTGTGCAAGCTTGCAAAAACAATTTATCATTTGTAGGCCTCACTGCAATGATATCAAATGAGCGAATGTAATCCTGTTGAAGACATCTCACTTGATCAGAATGATCCATGATTACAGTGACGCGAGATAGTATTTTGAAATGACGAGGTCTATCAGGAATCATTGCTAATATTTTATCTACAATATCTCTTGGATTTGGGGTAACTTCATCTTCATCACCTTTTTTCTTTCCACTACGTTTCCTTTTATTGGTAGGGGCATAGAGCTTGTTTAGTGCTATCACATTATAACCAAACAGTGCAAGCCTTTCAACTTTTTTAGCAGTTTCTGCAAAACTGTCTTCTATTGGGACATTTAGGTCGTAATACTTCGCCATGCTGGTGTGTAGAAAATGTAATTCAACCTCGATTTGGGCACACGTCTAGTAAATCTACCAATTATAGCAAGAAGCCATAAAAACAACAGTAGGATAGCTGAGTTTCCTCTCATATTCTGTAACACTTTTTATACACAACAGACCTCCATCATTATCATACTATCGCTCGTCAAAACATGTGTACTTCTTGCTATATTTTTAAACAGTTCATTAACGAGCTTACTTTGGATGTACACGAGGCTATTGTAATTATTTCGGGTGGTGTGTTGTTTTGAGGACGGATGGTTGCTTCTGGTGATTTTCTGATCTTTATTGTTGTAGCAAACAGTTCGTTATACAACTTTATAGGCTGGATGCCTTTTATAAATATAAACTGCTGAATTAGATGCACATTGAAAATACTGCATACCTGTGTAGTTTGGTAGTAGTGGAGCAGTGAGCTTCAAAATGGCACCCTCGAGATTGAAGCAGCTGGATTCGTGAGTTATGTTTTGCGTTCGGGATTGAGCCCACATTTTCATTGGTAGAATTTGTTGTAGTGGTAGATATAAATGCAGCATCACTGCTAAGTAGAATATGTGCACCCATTTATTGCGGTTGTGGGGATTCTGATTCTATAGTCGTACGTACCTTTCTCAGATCCATCGGAAAGACACTCAGCTAAGAACGAAGGCCTAACATGAGTTCAAAGTACTGGTGTACGTTCCCATGCTTTTAAGAGTTGCTATATTCAAAAAGGTGCCCTGAGTATATGTCTGTATAGCTGTTGTCATGAAATGTTGACTTTTGTGCTTGTAATATTCTTCAGAGTGCCACAATCCCAAGACTCCAAATCTTGGTAGCAACTGTTTTGATTTGACATAATATATGACAAGTTACTGACTATTGCATTTGCTGCGGAGATCTTTTAATATTTCTTGATATTTTCCAATGATTAAGATTAAGATAGGTTTAGATAACCTATTTTTATTATTTGTATCATGTCAATTGCATATTAATCTGGAAAAATTGCTGAAAGTTGCACCTTTCTTATTTGCAGCTCTGTTCAAATGCGACTTTACACCTTAACTAAAAGACAATTTGTTCTTGTATTTGTTGGATTTTTTGCATGTTTTGTGGTTACTTTTATCATTGGTTTGGCAGGTTTGTTCAACTTGTCTTCTATTTGGTTTCTGCTGAACCATTTCTGATAAACCACAAGCCCACTTTTGCTGTAGAGTGCAGCAGATGTAGCCTACAGGCAAACAAGAATTTTCACCATGGGCATTAGCTATCTAAGCACATTTAAATACCATCCCCATAAGAAATTATATGAACTTTTCTCATAGCATTTGTAGTAAAAATTTATGAAGTTGACAATTATTATATCTGTCTATAGATTCTATTTTTCATGGATTGCATCTCTGGTCCAATCTTTGGGCCCAGTTTAGACGTTCCATATATTTGAATTTGTGTTGAGTCAAGCTTCATCAGTGAATGATCTGCTTGAAGAATCCATTGTTTCAATCCAGCTCTCAAATCTCAGCTAAGCTTTATTCATTTTACTCTATTCTGCTGGCTATCTTCAACATGCACAATGTGAATTCTGATAATGCAACTTTGTCTAATCAAGTTGAGATTCTTATAAAGTGCCAGAAAATGTAATTTAGGTTGTAAAGTTACTGATATGACAGACATAGAGATTTAGGAGGGTATGGGTAGAATTTTGAAGCTCTATCCACAAGGCAAGAGACCAAGCTTCAGCTTTAGTGGAATATTGTATGGGTATATGCAGTATGAGGGTATCAAAAGCAATATATCTTCTTTGTTTTTCCATATCAGGTCCACCTATTATAAGCCAACATACAGTAACAGCAAGGCAGCTCAGCTCTAAAGTGAATTTAGTTGTGAGTATAAAATATTGGATTTCTTTAGATCTTTCTTATTGCAGAGCTTTATTTCAAGTAGAGGTTAATTCCATTGCTTTTGATTAATACTTGTTTTAAATTTCTATGCATTTTGGTGATATGTGTCATGTTTCTTGTAGACTGGACCATTTGAAATGGAATCTGGAATGGTAACCATTTTCAATCAGCAGCTATGGTTGTTGTGCAAGCCCCAGATAAGTGGCCTACGAAGAAAAGGTACAGTCTCATAATATTTTGTTACACTAGGTGTCACATAATAGAATTAGGGAGAACTTTTTGGCTGACAGGGAACTTTTTGTGTACCTTTATCCAATCAATCTTTCAGCAATAGCTAGGTTGACTGGCAATAAGTTATATATCAATCCTAGTTACATTTTTAGAATATTGAGTTAGAAAAGCACTATTGGTCTGATTTCTAAAGCTATGAAAGTACTAAAATATCTTTATTAGATATCAAGATTCACACCTCCAAGTTAAATTGGTTCTTCTTTCCTTCAAAGATTTGTTTGTGACTTCTTTGAGAAACAGCTCTTTTCTCTTAGGATTCACATTGCAGAGACAATTTAGAGTGTCTGTTAAAATTATGGGACGGAACAAAGACAGCAGTTATAAATTAATTTCAAGTACTGCACATAATAGAACAAGGAAACTCAAGTGCACAGTTAAGGTTGGACTGCATGTTTTATTTGTAATTATATTGCATTTACACTTCCTCTTCAAAAGTGCTGGAATGATAGCAACAAAATAGTGGCCTAATTTTCTTACCCAGTTTGTATATAAAAGCTTATCTTTATTAGAAACATGATGATTATGATTATTATTGTTGGAAATCATGTCACATGTTATGTTACTGAAAGCTAGTTGGATAATGGACAACCTTCTAGAAACTACTATTTACGAGCTTGTTCTTTTGTTATGTTCAATACATCATTGATATTGCATTGTTTTGTTACATTGCTTTACACAAGTGTTTTTTGATGGCCTACATTTCTAATAATTTAGTTTGATAGAAACACAAATAACTTTAACAATCTTTACTTTTTGGCACTAAATTGGACTCTTCCACACCTCAAAATACACAGAAACAAAGCAGAAATTAAATTAGCTAAGTTTTTGCTGAAGTAATTAGTTTATTGGCATTTGAGAAAAAATAGCCAGTAAATCTGTATAAAGAAAGCACAATAAAGTCTCAAGAATTACATGTGGTGAAAAGGGTAGCCTTTTATAAGTGTACAAAAGTTGACCAGCCATATGCTGGTATCCTTCAAAACATTGGCTGCAGAGTATCTAAGCCTCATAAAACTATGTAGAGACATAAAAATCTGGTTCTCTACTACAAAATAGGAGAGCTGTTTGGGCAAAGTTATTTCTTGAAAAGAGTGAGTGAAATTTAGGACTTTTTGCTATGCCACATTCAATGAGCTACAAGATCAGATAAAGATATCCAAAACGTACAAAAGAAAAGCTCACTGAAATCGTTGGAACAAATCATGGCAATGATAACCAGCTATTTCTGTTACAACAAAGTAATAATCCTTCATGCCTTACATTTGTTCAAACAATTAACTTTTTTAGCCAGTAGTGGAATCCTTTCAGTTCCCTGATAATAGCAGAATTTGGATGCCAATATAAATGAACATATCAGGCAGTACCTGAAAACTATTATTAGTAAACATTCCCAAGTAAAAAGCAACAAAAACTGGCAAAAGTTTTGAGATATGTGTGGAGCTTCCATGCGAGATAGCAGCCACACTTTACTTGTCAATTTTACTTCATTTCCATACTGCAAAGTCTAGTCATGACTGCCCAACAAAATATTTGCGTTGTTCTTTTGGAGAGCTAGCTAATGGTTTCATTTTACAATGATATTGTACATTATGCTCTACGTTATGGTTAGTGTAAGTTTAATGACTATTTGAATGAAACTTCTTAAGATTGGCTTCATCAAAAATCTATTTATATTGAGGAACATAAAAAAGGTTTGGAATAAGATTCCATTGTCATTCCAATACTTTTGATGAGGAAGTGTATAGCAATTTAATGGAGTGATGCTTTACCAGATGTTGTGTTTTTTAAACAGTTTAAGGATTAAAAATTTAAATTCTCTTATTTCTGGACAGGTAGTCAAAATGTTTAATTTGTTTCATGTATTTTAGAGGAGAGTATATATTTGTATAGTTTTATTATATCGCTAGGCATGAAAAGTATTTTTTCAAAACCTGTGTAGAAATGTAACAGATGTTGACACATTGCATAAAATGAAATGGTGCCATGACTCTTCTCTGGCTAGTTAATATGTATCTAATTTGGAAGATCATTGGTACATCTATCATAGAGCTGAGCTTCATAAAGAAATATTTTTGAGATAAATTTTTATCAAGTATTGAATAAATTGTGGCCAATTCTCCTTCAGAGCCATGCTTTACTTGAGCTGAACCTTTGATCTTCTTCAATGTGTAAATAGTTCATAAATTGTTTGGGTTCTGCTTTAACTTTGAATTTTAATTTTGTACAATATATGATTATCTCTTTTCAGGGATGTGAACATTTTGTTTTGCTCCACATAAGCAACATTGAACACCCATCATACCAAATTACAATCCAGTTCCATGATTTGTCATTTCCATCAGTGATCAAAGTCAGGAATATTCTTTTCATGGTAGGATCTTCAAACATAAACTCTTATTATCTGAGTTTAGTTTGCCCTTTGAAGGTTTATTCTGCAGCTTGTTGCTTTATCTTTTGGTATCTTACCATTATAGTAGTTTTCATATTCATTAGAGAATCAATTCTAGGTATATTGCTCATGTATTCAGGTTTGGTTTAATTTCTTGACCTCTTTTTGTTTTAGTTCAAGTATTATAATGCAGAATTCACTCAGATTGAGATTTGGTTTCGCTTTGCATTTTTGGTGTTAACATTTACAGTCACTGTAAGTATGGTGTAAGCCAAAAATCGCTTTGTTTTGAGGTGCCCTAATGTGGAATAGGCTTGATGCACAAATGAAACTGACTTTATTTTGATTCTGTTATTGAAAAAAAAACTAAAGGCCCTAAACTGTATCTTTGTTTTTATCATTATGCTATTCATTTTGTATCAGGTTGTTGTAAACAAGTTTTTTTTGTTTATTTTAGGTTTATTAGCTAGTTTCTTTTTCTTTTGCTGGGACAATATGAAAGTAGTTCTTTAATTATGTCACTGAGTTGTACCCCAGAGTTATTATGTTTGAAATAAGACAAAACAAGTCAGATAGCCTATGCATTTGTTGTCTGATGGGATAGGGTGCTTTATACTTTTGTTTTCTTCTATGGCGACTATGCTGAAAATTATTCTATGTGCAGTGTGAAGTTAAAGGACTATGAGATTAGGAACATTGGCAAATGCCCAACTTCTTAAATTTTCTTTCTTTACAGCCCTAGAGTATAATTGCCAATTTGTTACATTTCATTAGCTGTTTTTTCACATTGCAGTGTCTTTTTGCGCACACTCTTAAGAAGTTTCCTTTGAGGGAATGGACAATTGAACAAAAATGGATGTCAGTCCTGTTACCTCTGCTGCTGCTGTATGATGGTAGGTAGTTACCTCACATCATTCCTTGCAAGCCCATCTTGAGTCATTGCTGTGTAGCAGACATCTTACTTAACTGTCCTTACTTCTTGCTACCTTGGCAACAGGCATCAATTCCAAGAATCATGCTTTTTCACCCCTTTTCTTTATCGCTTTCTTTGTTCTTTTCTGCTAATGCTCTATGACTATGATTATGTTGTGTTTATTTGATGATTTTATATATTTTAGATCCAATCTTTCCATTGAATTTCTTGCTACATAGTTGGATACCACTGGCAGTTGATGCAGTTTTTCAAGTAACATTTCTTGCTGGGATGTTGTTGTTTTGGCTTTGTGCATTCCATGGCATTAGGCAGGTAAGCTTTATTAATGGACATCATGTTTCCCTGCAGTTGTTATACCATAATGTTTTGTGCTTTTATTTTTCATTGAAAATCCATCAATTGCAATTTTGATTACTGCTTGAATTAGACAATTTAATATTTCATGGTGTTGCTTCAATTCCATTTTTGTTGTCTTAGAGTTCACAGGTTTACTAAAATTTCTCTTGTTCTCTCATTTTTCATCATATGTAAATCAACAGTACCCTTGCACACCTGCTTATTGTTGAATAATGCATGTATATTGCATCCATAATCCACACCTAATCCACACATAATCCATACCTAATCCATGCATGCTCTTTGTGTAATCCATGCATAATCTGCATATAATCCATCTACTTTTTCACAATCATTGCATAATTGCATGTATTATTCATGCAGCAAAAGTAGATGTATATCATTGTTTATTGGTTTTGAAAATGGACTAAAATCATTTATATAACTTCATTTTTCTCTTCATAGAGCTGATGGACCCTCTTAATTTATTTGTAGATATTGTGCTTATTTTTATAGAATGAAAGAGGATTTACAGCATTTTATCTTCCAAAAATAATGATTGTTGGTGTCATGTGGATTACTGGATGTGTCCTACTTGGATGGCAACAGTATGTTTATGTTGTTCCATAACCTAGTCAAATTTTCTTTTTTATTCCCTTTTTATTCCCTCTTTTTTTATTCACTTTCTGTAATGCACAAGTTGTTATCAAAGCTTTCAGTTTTTACGATTTTTACAGCTTATCATGTCTTTTGGAGTTTGCCATCATATTTGTATTCACCAAAGTAAAAGATTGCTCTTCTGAACATTTTTTTGTAATGTTTCAAGAGATTTTAAGATTAAATTTGTATTGAATTCAGTCCTCTTCATTAATTTCTTAGTAAAACAACACTTTTGCAATGGTAAATTAAGCACAGTCTATATCAAATTATTTTTCATTCCAATAAGTTTTAAACTATGGAGCAACTTGCCTTCCACTTCCTTCCACAACTTCTACTACTTGCCTTCTTTCAAATCTAATGTCAACAAACTTGATCTTATCTCTATATCTATAAAACATTTCTTTCTTCCTTTTTTGGAGCTTTGTTGTAAGCCCCACAGCCTTTCCCTGACAGCACTTACTAAAACAAGTTGCAAGTAGATAGAAACTGAATTATCTCTAGTTATAAAGTTGAAGGCTGAGTCCTTGTAGACTTTTTATTTTATTCTGACTGAAGCTGAAGCGTTTTCAAAGTATTTGGTTTCATGTAAAGGGACTTATTTTTGTTATAAAGGCACAACGAGCTGAACGATCCGTCATACCAGTACAAAGTTGACATAGGACATTTTGTGGTAATTTTATGTTCTGTCTTGCTACTATTGCATAAATTTCTTGAGAAGGTTTGTGATCACGTATGTGATCACGTGTATGATTGCTTTGTGATCACCATTTGGCTGGAATGGCCTATTTAGATTTGCATTTCAGCATTGTTGATTTAAAATTCACACGCAATTTTGATAGTATTTTAACAAGTTATTAATATGTAATCATTAATATGGTACCAAGCCTGCATTTTGTTACTGTAATGTTTTGTCCATTTGAAATACTGTGAAACATAGTTTTTGTCGGCGTCTCTCTTCGTATTTTTGCAAGATAGCCCTTTTGAGTGTGTATTTAACTCTTATTTCCGCAACGATAAATGTATTCAAAGCCTTTTCATATAGGAAGGAGGAATTGAAATTCCAAGGATAAAGATAGCAACGTCAGTTTCACAGGCCGTGAAATATTGTCAAATGAGAAATAGATTAGTCTGTTGTACATATTTGTTAATTAAACTTTTGGTTTTGATGATAAATGGATTTTCTATTGCTATCATTATTTCAGGGTCTGAAGATTTTTTTCTTTGTTGTTGGTGGTTTCTACCTGCTGTACTTACTAATATTGATTGTCAAGGCGTATTTTGAACTAAGAAACATGCCCTACTTTGGTAAGTTACTAAATTGAAATAATTAAAAGAGTTCTGTATGGTCGTATTTTTATGAAAATTGTGCTCAGTCGGCATTATTGATCTTCTATTGGCAGCTACAGCTGGTTTCATTATTAGTTTGATTCAAAGTAACGCTTTATGTCATATACTGAAGACATTGCTTTGTACTGAATGCACGACAGTCTTTTTGCTCGATTTTTCAGGTAGAAAAAATACTCTCACTGCTTTGTGGAAGAAAGAACATAGAAAGTGTTCAAAAAGTAGGGGGTATATGCATTTAGGCGCACCTTCACAAGCAGAAAGGGTAGCTTATGAAAATTGGGGTACACGTTCCCCCTGTGCCCCCGGTTCCTACGTCCTTTCTCAGATGACAAATATGACGTTTTCCAGCTGATTGATATTCAATTTCAGTATATTGGAAATCTGTAGTACATTAGGTGCAATCAAAGAGTAGGCTTTTTATCTCTAACTCATTGGCTCTGAATGAATGCTGGGAATAAATTCTGTGCCTGTTATTTACATCATCATCGTTATCATCAACATCATCACCATCATAGTTATCATCATCATCATCATCATCATCACCACCATCGTAATTATCAGCATCATCATCATCATCACCACCATCATCATCACCACCATCATCATCACCACCACCACTACCACCACCATCATCATCATCATCATCATCATCATCATCATCATCATCATCATCATCATCATCATCATCATCATCATCATCATCATCATCATCATCATCATCATCATCATCACCACCATCGTAATTATCAACATCATCATCATTATTATCATAATTCTCCATAGCCAAAAACCCGTAGATATAGTTATTATTTCCATAATTCTATCAGCATCTTAAATTTGTAATAGAGTTTTGATTGAAATTGTTCTTTTTTGTATTTTGCAGATGTTCGCGTCAAATTCCTTACTGGACTGATGTTAAGTGTTGTCGCAATCAGGTAAATGGTCGTTTCCTGTTTCATTCAATCTTTTCTTCCAACCACCAGCCTCGTTCTCAATTTTCTTAGCTTTTCCCCAAATTGAATCTGAGATTTTCTTAAAAGCTTCTTAACTTTTACTTAAATAAACTGGCCAAAGTGGGTTGAGCTTTCTTTGTTAATCTTGTATACTCGAACCTGAATTCCATCTTTAACATTTTGAATGTTGTAATGACGAAATATCGATTTTTGGCCAACAAAAACACTTAATTTTGCAAAGTAAGCCTTGTGATTTCTTAAGATTTTGGTCATTTGAGCCTCATTTTCTTATAAATTTTTTCTTATAAAAGAGTGTATTAAGACCAGCCTTTGGTTTTCTGACTAAACTATGATTGATAAACTAAAGATTGTGAATAGGAAGCTAGCAAAATCGATAGTTTTTGCAATTTGCATTCTGGAGCGGATGGTAATTAAATTGATATAATGAAGTTAAAATCTAAATTAGATATTGAATAATGACAGTTTTTGTTATCAAAGTGTTAGCAGTGTGAACGAAAACATTAGTAGTCTCATCTTTCACCCTAGTCACATGCTGATTTCTTCTCTAATGTCTATTTGTTTTCCACTCTGGTTATGATAATGTTTGTACAGGTGATCCCGTTTCTTTTGATTGCTGTTTTAGCTGGACATGCTTTGCTTGAATTGAATTTAAACCTGCTAATGTTTATGGTTTTATAAGCTTTGATACTTCACTCAGTTTTTGATTAGGAATTTTGTTACTCCCCCCTTCCCATTTGCCCCATCTTTCTACTTTGACAGCGTTGAACCCTCAGATCTTTTATTTTTATCCTTGTCACGCAGGCCAACATATCTTGGACGCAAATTAAAATTATGCATGATTTAATCGAGAGTTTGCTCTCACATTCCACCTCTTTTGTTATCATTTTGTTTTCTAGAAAAACAACTTCTCATGACTACCAATGTCTTCTCAAATTTAAATTTTCCGCGCCAGATTTGCCGTCTCCTTTGCGAAAATTAGCGTGGACCATCAGGACTCATTGATCTGCTGCGCTCACAGGCACAAAATACTTTTAATGAGGCCTTTGAACCATGTAGAACACATGTGTCAAACTTAGGCCCGTGTGTCAACTTTGGCCCGAGGTGTAATCGTGATTAGTCCGCGAGATCATATCAAAGGTGCATTAGAGCTGGCCCGCGGTTTATACTATATCTTTTATTTCAAATTTAGTTTCTCATGTTTTTTTTAGTAAGTAATGTCGGGGAAAGGCCGTAGGGCCTGTAAAAAAGCCCCGACAAAGGAAAAACTGACAAAATGAGGGAAAGTTTAAGTAGAAAGGGAGACAAGATCAAGTTTGTTGATGTTAGATTTAAAAGGTGACAAATTGTAGGATTCAGATGTGCTTGTAATGTCAAGATTTGGTCGATCCAGATTCTGCGTTCAAACAAAATTAAAGTTTGTTTCCATATGAAAAGTTTAAGCATTGCATATCAGTTGAAATTACTTATTCAATAAATATTGCGTCCGGCCCGTGACTTTTTTCACTGCTTAATTTTGGCTCACTGTGAATTTGAGTCTGAGTCCCCTGATATGTAGGAAATATCACATCTTTCAATGGTTACAGTTTAGTGTGTCTTATGCCTCGTCATGTGACAACCAGTCGACCTTAGCAGAAGAGCCACGACGAAAAACATCCTTGTAGATTTAACATTTCGACATTCCAGATAAAATTAGATCTAGGCCATTAGACATAAACGGTAGTGTTGACTTAAACGATAGTTAAAAGACATAAACGATGTTAATATGTACGTTTCGAGATACGTTTCGAGACTACTAGTCCCATCATCGGTAATAAACAGTGCTAAACGGGAGGTTTATAAACAATCAAAAACAAGTGGGAGAAAAAACAAGTGGAAATCAAGATAGTAATTCCACGGGAAATCAAGATATCAAGATCCCCAGTGATATTCCCTTTAGGTCTCCCTGACATTGAATTCCCGTGAATTACTATCTTGATATCTTGATTTCCCGTGGAATTACTATCTTGATTTCCACTTGTTTTTTCTCCCACTTGTTTTTGATTGTTTATAAACCTCCCGTTTAGCACTGTTTATTACTGATGATGGGACTAGTAGTCTCGAAACGTATCTCGAAACGTACATATTAACATCGTTTATGTCTTTTAACTATCGTTTAAGTCAACACTACCGTTTATGTCTAATGGCCTAGATCTAATTTTATCTGGAATGTCGAAATGTTAAATCTACAAGGATGTTTTTCGTCGTGGCTCTTCTGCTAAAGTTTTTAATCCAACTGCGATTTCCAAGAAATGTTTCAGTCGACCTTATTCAGGAAGCCTGTGTATTTCAAATAGTTATCTTGGTTTCCAGGAACCTCATGATTGATTTATTGAATTTGTGCGAGGTAGAAAGCTTTTTGATAGGCATAACTAAATTCCCTTATTGAATCAGCTATCAATAATCATTGTCATCACTATGGGCACATTTCTGGGTTAAGTTCCACCCTTAAATTTTCGGTGTAATGGGAGACCTAATAAGTCTGATGCAGTGGTTTTCAACCTTTTTGGTTGAGCGGAACCGTAAGGCCATATTCCAGTGGCTCAAGGGAGCCCTGTTTGCATATCTGCACTGGCGAATATAAAATTACTGTCGCTCATAGCATTTGCGCAACTTCTGGCGCAACCCCTGGACTGCACTGGGGAACCCTAGTGTTCCGCGGAACCCCAGTTGAAAACAACTGGTCTGATGTCTTCACCCCGTCCTTACACTCTTGACCTTCCATAAATGTTCAAACGCTGCTGTGCTTGATACGGAAGTGTACATGCTTAAACACATTATTAATTAATGTACTCTGGCCTCTTTCTGCATATGATGGTTGCAATTTGTTTGTTTACGTAGCTTGACAGCAACTGGTCTACGATTTGGAACAGCAATTGTTCAGGACAATTTTGTTGCGGAAATTACAACACAATACCAAAATTATATCCTTTTTGTTGTTAATATCTGCGTTGGTGTTCGTTGTGTGTAGCAGTTCTACTCTTTATTTAAAATGATATAAAATGCCATGCAGATTTTCTCCCTCACGCTTGTTCCATAATTAAACGTCACTGTGAAGCTAAGAATTTTCTAATTTCTTTTGAGCATTTTATTATCCAATTGAAATTCAAGCAGAGTAAAGTTATTGTAGAGTTGTAACTTTGAATGCATTGTGTATTGGATTTTGAAGTTTTCTCCATTTTATGGACTATCATTTGAAAATTGCAATGCTGTTTTTGTTACTACTGGGTGATTCTAGAAGTCTCATCAAAAGTATTTAATTAATTCAGTTTTACTTATACGCATGATTTTTATGTAGCTGTATTTCTATGCACTTATCACCCTTTCATAGAAACTATTGATAACAACAGATGTCATTTTGTTGCTACGATTCCCTATGTATTTACTCATTCATAATAATTTTCCTTAACTTTGAATACCCGCTGAATTTCTCTGCTTTTATGGATTGTTCAATTTCTATCTCTATACAATGGCATTTGTTTATTCCCCATCAAAGAGTGCCGTCAAAGGTATGAAAATATGATTGAACATATTCAATTTATTATATGAAGTGTAGGTGCTCATTCCACCACGTTTCAAAGATCTTTGATAGCATCATCGTCATCAACCCTACACCACCACCGCCATCATCATCAGCAGCAGCAACAACACCAACGGTTTAACATATTTTCATGCTACCATGGGCTAGACGGCACAATATATCGATACGCGTTTTTTCGTGGAGAGTTTGCTTAATTTTGCAAAGTGTTGATTGGATTTGAAGGAAAAAAGTTGTAGTGTTGTGGGAAAAAATGGAATTATCTCGAAATATTCTGAACATAAAAATAAGAAGCACTTGGTGACGAAATTGCTCGTCAATGCCTAATGGACCATGATTTATTGCAGATCAGTAGGAATTGGGGACTGGGAGCTGAAGCCCCGAACATATTACAATAATCATTCCTTTCTTACAGCAGACATTTACTAAGACAGTTGCAATGAGACAGCTGTATTTAGACATTTGCAATTAGACATTTGCTATGAGACAGTTGCAATAAGACATTTGCAATGAGACAGTTTGCAATGAGACAGTAAGAATGAGACGGTTGCAATGAGACATTTGCAATGAGACAGTAAGAATGAGACAGTTGCAATGAGACAGTTGCAATGAGACAGAAAAACAATGAGACAGTTGACCCTGGTTGTGCCAAAGGGGCATTGTATGGTGAACCAGGGCTTGTGGGACCTAGTTCCAGACCCTTCTCATTGCTTGCAGGCCCCCCTCTCCCAGTTTAAATTCATTTCTGCAAGACAGTGGCTCATTTTCTTGCTTTTCGTCTTATAGATTGTAGGATGGCGCAGAGCTATTTTTTCTGGAAAATATAACAATTTTTATCGTAAATATTTTTCCATGATTTAGATGCAATGAACAGAGGTAACAATACATCATTTACAATGCTCTACGATTCCGATGAGGATGTTATTTATGGGTAAGCTGTTTTCAAATTTTGTTACTCTTTAGTTTTTTTCGATTCTCGTATGATTCACAAATAATAGCAATATCTGCATTTGTAGAACATTTTCTGGACAAAGATCACTTTTATGCAGAGTGGACGTAATTAATGTGACTTAATAAATATACCTCCCCCCCGAGAAGCTAGGGAGGGGGCCTGTCTGGACATCCTATCTTAGTGTTGCAATGTTTGCTATTTCTTGTTTATCCATGAACTCTGCCTTTTTGGGTATAATTCCATTGCCCTACCAATATACATGACGTCAAAAGTAGTACTTTTTCACAGATGTTCTTCTGGGTTTCAATCTTGATACGGCCTCTCTTTCATTTTTCATTAATATCATTAATATGTTTTTATTTCATAAACATTTTTCTATTATAAGTATCATTGGTTCTTTTATATTTGTTAGACATAGTTGTCTAGCTTTTTCTCAAATGTTACTATGCTTGTTTCAATTCCATACTTTTGTAGTGTACAGTACAGAAACTTACTTTTTGAGTTCGGACAAAATTTTTACCACCTTTTCTATAGAAAGGAAAACAGGCATCCAGTCACCGTAAGATCCTAGAATTTCAAGTCATGCCGCTTTCCAGTTCTCTTGCTTTTTCAATAATGCTCTCTCGGGCGTCTTGATGTGTTAAAAGACAAACAGTTTGTTTTCAAGTTATAGTTTTCTTCAACTTTTTGAGGACCGTGGGCGTGACGTATAGCGAGTATTCGCATCGTATTTACATAACCAATTGAGTTGAGTTAAATATCTGATTTGCTTTCCTTATGAGTTTTTTGACGGATGCATTGCATGAAAATTGCACTCAAAAAAGTTTCTGGTTTACCATCTTGTTTTATGGATTCATCAGATACTTCCCTTTCAATAAAAAATCTCCAAATCTTCTTTGAAATTATGAATAAAAAGATAAGATATCAGTTAGAATCCTTATCCGTATTAGTTTTTCTGAATATTAATGTGTCACAATCACAAAGGACGTTCATTATTAATGAAAGGCTTAACATTTAATACGTCATTATTGAACTGCGTTTACTAACAGAACTTGAGAGAGATTGAACGGTTCCACTCTCAAACAATAGGTGTTATTCATAAAACCTCATCTCATCCATTTGTAACTGATAACAAACCAAGCAACTCGCGAGTTTTTTCTTTATCAGAGAATTTATGGGTCAGGGTTCATTACACATTTCTAGAAGGAATACAGTGCAACTATCCTAGAAAAAGAAAACATAAGAAACCATAAGCTATAGGCGTAGTAGAAGATATGGAATTGAAGACGTCAGAAAATTGTGTAATTGAAAGCAGTTTAAGTATTGCGATATTTGCCAACTAATCCTTGACTTTGTTAGGTATGGAGGTTTTTTTTTGTAAGTTTGGTTTTTATGTAAACTGAATTTCAACACTGATTTGTAGAAAGTATGGATTTTTAATTTTTGGTCAGTGATTGATTTATGTGCAAGATAATTAAGTAGTTATAATTAACAAGGAATTGGATATATTTATTTATTCTGCAGAACTTGCTATTTATAATTTATTCTTCTCTTTTAATAACAGTTTTGCCTTGAATATACTTTCCGTTTGTTTTACCATGTTCTTTATGCTGCCAATTTTGCACTACGTGAATTTTTGGCCTTAGAAATAGTAGTTTTCTTTGTAGAAGAAAAGGAAGCAGAAGAAATGTTCCAAGGGATGACAGAAGTGAAGAAGAGGACACATTTTAAGTATTAGAGGCAGACAATAAAGTCATTATTTAAGTGAACATTTGCAACTTCTTTTTCACTGCTACTGACGTCTCCTAGGGTGCTTTGATTTGTTGTTTAAACAGAGGTTTTTGGTGGTATAAACCATGCTAGATCGGACATACCACCTTAATGACTACACCTCAATGACCGTTGAACTCTGTCTATCATGTTAAAGCCATTTTTTGTAATTCAGGTATCTAGGCCGAGATGGCCTTTAACTGTATACATGTCTACAGCGAATTACAATATTTTGCTAACTACGCAACAGTAACAAAACAATTGTCTTAATAGAAACGCAATAAAATATTAAGCAAAAATTATAAAAGTACAAGTGTATTAAATACTGCCTGGCCCACTTAGAATTTGGATCTTTTTTCCAGAGATTTTTTGCAGCAATTCCAGAAATTTGAGCATTCTGTTTGTTCCTTTTATTTTGTTCTTTCAAAGAAACCTCTTTATTTGAAATAAAATAATTACTTATATACAATTCCTGTGTGAAGAGCTCCATGAGCATTTATTGTTTTTTTCAAAACTCAATCATATTATAAATTTGTTATAAGAAGGACTCATTTCCTTGTACTTTCGCTTGGTTGCAGTTTATTAGAATGATTACTGTGCGGTAAACTGTAAATGTCATATCGTAGGAGAGGATCTTCTGGGTCAGCCCCTGCGTTTCTTCTCATGCAAAAATTTTCCAAAAGTTTTACGTTTGATGGTTTTGTATATTTTGGTTTGTATTTATGAAGCAGATGTGAAGTCTGTTGATACCCATCTCTTTGCACCTTTCAAAAAGTCCTCTTAAGCTGTACTTAAAATTTCACCTTTCGGTATAATTAAATAAAATGTTTCGGAAGAGGTGGATAATTTTAGAAGAGTTGGAAACTTTTAGAAGAGGTCTGTAGTTTACTTTTGTTGCATCTGACTGTCAATTGAATTATTTTATTCAAAGAATTACTTAGAGTGAATTCATAGAAGCTAATCGTCGTCATGCAGCTTACATTATATTTACCTTAAGACAACTTTGACAATAAGTGTATTTCTTCAGAAGCAGCTGTTTATTTTTTTGTATTTATTGCAAATATATCATAGTTCAATTCTTTGGTATGTTTGTCGTTCTCTCACTCTCATTCTCATGCAAATCCGATCAATCTTAGAAATCCTCAGCTAATGCTTGAAAAGTTCCAAGGTTTTCATGACCTACTTTAGTAAAAGTGTTGTCGAGATCTGTTGTGAGCAAATTTTTGAAGAATTTTTGTGTTTGACAAACAAAGCCTTGAAAAAATTTACTTTTTCATTGGGCATCAGCTATCACCTTGGAAAGACATTTTATAGCCCCCTTTCCTCTCCTACCAAATTCGTAGTATCCTTGCTTAGCTGGTCTTATTTTGTTCTTACATTTAGTAAGGGGGTAAGGGGTAGAACTTAAGGTTGAAAGGTATAATGTTTTACCCCAACTGTTGTGAAATACACTTTGTCTATTTTAGAAGAAAGCTTTTTTGACCTAGTACTGAAACTTTCTTAACTGTTCCACGATTCTAGTATTAAAAATTTTTGATTTCCGAATTTTTTGGCGCATGCACATTAAGGAAAAGCGAAGAAGTTCCATTTATATTTGAACTGATGACAAGTCTTAATAAATCACACATATTAAACTGTTAGAGGGTAGCAAACATAACATAACATTTTGTACACAGATAAATCGAATTTCAAATACGTGAACATTTTATAAACTTTCATATGTCTCAAAAATCCAGTCCTGAATGTTTTTACTTTTTTGAGCAGCTGATTACTACTTTCTTATAAACCACTTTCTTATAAAAAGACGTGTATTGAGGTACCGTCAAGGGCTTTGGCCTATCTTTGGTTGGGCTGGCCATTGTCCCAGAGGTACCATCTTGCTATGACAACAAATGAGGAGCTTTAGATTCTAGCCCCCTAGTGGCCCCCACCGCTGATATAACTCCGCGTTTTCTTTGGCTAGTATTTTATCAAATCACAGAAAATTATTCACATTTTTGCCTTTTTGTAGATCTTTGGTGAGTAAGCTAAGATAGTTGTTTTGCCCATTGATGAGTCATCTTTACGTATCTTTGTGTGCGGGAATGCGCGGGAGAAAACTACTTCAAAAACCTCAGGTCAATAGCGTTGGCTTCCGGATGTAGAATCACTCAAATCTGCAGTTTTACTATTGTATTATGCTCATCGACCTGCCGTTACCGCGCATGTCTGCGGGAAGAGGAAGGTCTATTTGATGAATGTTTCAACAGTAGCTTCAGGGCGGGTATTTGCCTGGTCGGCGACAAATAACGTTAAGCTGTGTGCTGCCCTTGTTTAATGTGACAAGAATAATAAAAATTGACTTATTGTATTTTATATGATAACAACAGAGCTTCAGTTCTTCACTGTTGTCTAAAATTGAAAAGTCAAAAAGGAGGACATTCGACTCCAAAGACGGAAGAGTTGTTAAGAGTTAAGCGGCCTACGCTTCACCCCTAAAGATACAACAGTTTGAATTACAGAAAACATCAAGCAAGATGCCTAAATCGGTAAGGCTGCTGCCTTGTACACGTTTTTAAAAATTTTTATTGCTTTTTAGTTATAATTATTCCAATGTTTTTCACACAAATCTACTTTTTCTAATGATAAAGTAAGTCTTGGCACACTGCTAATGCTCGCACCACGCAGTTTGATATTTAACTGTAAATTGATGTTATGTTTACATCTCATATTAGAAAGTGCGGGTTTATAATGAAACCGTTTATCCACGTGAGTAAAGGACTACACATTATGGAGGATGACGCGCCCATGTCTCTGTCCATGCAATATTTACCATATTCTTGCACAGTCTACTGTAGATTCTGCCTGACAGCAATTGCCAGGCACGATAGGACGTGTATTTTAGGTTACTTTCAACCTCACTTTTTGTAGATTAAGTACTTTGGCGAAGAATTTTCAATGTTTAGTTCCTTTTTGTACACTTAAACTCGCCATTACGCAAAGAGTGATTGTACTGTAAATGTCCAAACAACGCCCTTTCGTCCATCACACTTCCTACTTGACAATGCTTCTTTTAAAAATAATTTTCGCGTGTATTCCCATAGAAGAGTATGTTTTAATAGTAATAGGTAAGAGTGTTATGTTTATGACAACGAGGGACTCTGCTGCCTGATGAGGCTGCCCAATTGCTTTTTCTGAGTTCATTTGTTTTCAACAAAATTACATTTTAATGCTGGGAGAAACTGGATGTGAAATGCGAAGTGTCATCCGTGGTTGTAATAAGATTGACAGAAGGCCATAATGCGTGGTTGTTCTCAGTGTATTTAACGGTAGAAAGTGTGTTGTTTTTTGTGCACGTGCTGTTAAAAGCTAAGTAGTCTAGTTTTCGGAAAGTATATGGTCACAGATACGTTAGTTATTAGTATCATGCCAAATGACTTTGGAATTGGTGGGGGATGTAGCCAAGGCCGCCGAGGGGGACAGGGGGCAAAGTGCCCCAGGGCCTCAACGTCCGAGGGGCTTCTAAACACCAATTGCTTCAAGGTATGGGGGCCTCATAAATTAAGCCAGCTCTAATCTTCCATAGTGAATTTCTAGACAATTAAAGTTTTCTTCTTGCTTTCCTCACAGGGGACCTCATCTTTCTCTTTTGCCCCAGGACTCTTAATTCTCTCGGTGGAACTGGGTGTAGCAGAAGAAATTCACTGAGTGGTCACAAAATTTTTCAGAATTACTGGCTAGCAATAATCATTGTAGGAGTGTGACACTAGGCCAACCCCTTTCCCTCTACTTTGGCATAACCCCTAGTCATTCTATTACAGAAGATGCAAAAGGAAGGCTCCCTAGGTACAAGACCCAACCTAGCCCCATGCAAGTTGATAGGATGTCATGATATGGTGCCGATACCATAGCAACCTTTATAGTTAGCTATCTGTTGTTCATTTTTTCTAAGGAAATTAGATCAAGGCTATGTACCTCTTAGATGTTAGTTAATTACAGTGGTATGGATGAGTAATTCTGAATGGTTTTAGACAAGCAGGATTGGGCATGCCAAGACTAGAATATATTGAATTTCTGAAGTTAAATAAATACAAGATATTTCTGGCCATGTGATCAACAGTAGTGGTATAGATTGCTTTCATAAGCCAATAGTGAAAGATATTCTGGGTTTTTGGTACCTGGATTTGATTGAACAATGTTATGTATGGTTTATATATTTGAAAAAAGTTTTTAAGAAGGCTAGTTCTAAGTACCCTAGATATCAAGGAGCTCATGGTGCTACATTAAGGTAGCTAAAAAGTTCTGAGCTTTAGGGTCTGTTGTTTCATTTCTATGTGAAGGGAACATTGTTTACACTAAGTGTGGCTTGCAGGACCATTGTGAAGGGGACATGGGGCATCACACCCCCTTGTACTTATGGACTTACAGGACTATAGGATTGTTAAATGCTTCTGAAGAGCATACTGGCTACTGGCAAATATCTCTCTGATGCAAACCTACCAAACACACAAGAATATGAAATTAAGAAGAGCACAAGAGCAACAAGCAAGCAGGAAGAAGAATATCAACTGATTTTGATCATGAGAAGGTCTTTTGTAAAACAAATTAGATGATTTTGATAATGGAAAAAATTTGCCAAATGCAAATGGCTGTATTATTGGGGTGAAAATACAAAGAATCATGCTGTCCAGAATCAAATTGTGGCCGTTGGCCACATTAATACCTTACCTTAGACCTTAGTCCTTCCTGTACATTTCTGCACATCGGGCGGTTTTTCCGTTTCTGTAGCGAGTTTGTTTTTTTACGGGGTAGGGGTGCTAACCCTACGCCCAACCCTCCTCCTTTTTCAACCGGGCTTGGGACCGACTTAGGCGGAGTTGGCCACATTAATAGGAGGCCACATTATCAGGGTTTTTTATAAGACTATATTTAGTTGTTTTTCTGGGCCAAACAAAAGTTGACGTAATAACAAGGTAGCTATATTATCATAGTGGCAGTAAGACAGGGTTCCACTGTATAATGCAATATTTTTTACTGTAGTAGAGAATGTACTTAGTAATTCCTGTTGCATACAAGGGTCTCCACATTATTTGAATAGCAAAGATTTAACTGTTTACATATATGTATTCATTTAATTCTTTGCTTTTGAAATAATTTGGAGAGTTTTGTCATTGCAGTTTTTTTCAAAAACATTCATTTTACAGTAGAGCATATGGTGGGATTAATTTTTATTTGAAGCTACTTTTATCTTCTAAATTCATACATCATTATTTTTTCAAATGCATCTATATTGTAATAGATTGCCTTGCCACTTTTATTTTAATATGCCTTTTGACTCAGTGGAATGCCATTGATAGTTACTGTTTTGTATCTCAGTTAGTGTTTTGGTTTTTCTAATTATCCCTAGATACCAATTTTTTGGTGCAAGTTAAAGAATATTAACTGCTTTAAATTTCTTTTGTTTGATAGGTGCTTTGTGTACTTGAGCTTATTAAATGCCCAACTGAACATGGTTTTGCCCCCTTACTGTAGAAACATTACCTGCAAATTTTGAAAAAAGAAAGTCAATCTCTACTTCCACTTTGATTTTCCAAGGTTTTGGTTGATAGGTTTACTTATGATAGCAAATAATGAAATTGTGGAAATGGTGCATGATTACAAAAGTAAAATCAGGAGGACAGCCTCTGTGAACTTCACTGCTTTATTTTTTTTTACATTTAAAGCTAGGTCGTACTATATTCAATGTATTCATTGGCTTTCCTTGGTTAATTTATAACAATGTGCTTTCAGTTACTGTCTGTATTGTAATGAAAAGAATTTAGCACCTGCCAATACTTTTCAGATAAATGTTCGTGTAACCACCATGGATGCTGAGTTGGAGTTTGCAATCCAGCCAAGTACAACAGGGAAGCAATTATTTGACCAAGTATGTCTGCATGCCATTCACTTGTACTCATTTTAACCAACTTTCCCATTTTCAGGCTCATACTAGTAAATTCCTACTACTTGTAAAAAAATTCAAGTTATATTCAACCATCACAGTTTGAAAGAGGAGTTTTACTGCTGAGGTCCAGGGCTTGTGGCTGTGTTTTCAATTTTTCTGGATCACTTTTAATCTGATGCAAAAACAATTCAGGCAAATGTAGATGCAATGTCAGATTTGATCAGTTATGAAGTGCATCTCCTTCCTAGTAGGCACATAGCTGTGTCAGAAGTCATTTACAAAATTATATTCAATTACTTCATTATGATAGCTGTAGAGTTGGTCAAATTTATATACAGTCCATGGGACATTAATTGTTTTAACATCCTGATTATAGTGGCACACCTTACCCCCTGATTGTAATTGCAAACCTTACCCCCTGGTTGTAGTTGCACACCTGATGTCTTATTTGCATTTAAGTGATTAATTTGAATTTATGTATTTGTGAAATTGATTAATTTTAAGGATTTCCCAATTGCAGATGGTATACATACTGATTTATAACTGGCTCTGTCGCTTATAAGATTAAATGGTTTTGAAAAAGTCAAGAGGTTTATTTTTACTACCACAAATACTCCAGCTGTTCGTGAAACACACGAGAAGAGCATGGGATATGCACAAGAAGCATTGTTTAGTTTTCATCTGCGCTAATGCCAAAATAGATTTGTGATCAATTTTTCCTTCAGTAGGTGCATTAGTTTTGACTCTTGATATCATCAAAACTTAAATAGAGCATTGCAGTTTATCTCTGAATAATTGGTTGTAAATTTTTTAACAATTATTTATGACAGGTTGTGAAAACAATTGGACTTCGGGAAATTTGGTTCTTTGGATTGCAATATACAGACCTCAAAGGATTTGTCACTTGGTTGAAACTGAATAAGAAGGTATGATGCATTGATTTTTCTTCATAATTTGATATCCTAAGTGCAAACTGATGCATTTTCCTTTACTTTCACGTTAGTGTCATTTGAAAGTTAGAAATGGTCATATTTTTTTCACATGTAATGGTGGCATACCATAAATCCTCTGTTAAGCCCCCTGGGGCTTATTTGCAAAACCAAATTTTTAAGAGGGGGTTATTTGAGAGGAAGGCATATTCAAGGGGAACTTGTTTCAAACTTTAGCATTTCCCCAAAAATTAACATAAAAAAGCAGCATTATTTTCTCCACCAGCTAAGTCAAAAAGCTACAGAAAGGCTATTTCACAAAAAAAGCATATTAGTCAATAATAATCTCTTCACAAAAGCCAAGCTTTTTTCTCTTTTTTGTTTCCATTAAAAGGAAGTAATACTGTATATCTATTATGCTGTGGGGCTTTCTTGAAATAGGATGTTATTCTGCAATTACGCTTCCCTTAAATAAGGCTCCATGGTGGCTTACGTCACAGGGGCTTATTTGTGAAAGTGATTTTTAGGTAGGGATCTATTTGAAGGGGAGCTTATTCAGAGGTGGGGGCTTATTTATGGATTTATGTTAATATAGTTGGGAAAGAAGAGAAGGGACATCAATGTTTTACTCCATGCCTGGAGACACACACCAGTCCATGCCCTGAAGAAATTGGTGCACAAGCATCAATTGGCATGTGTCCTTGTCTGCATGAGCAATTGCTCAGGGCATGCTCTTAATTAGTTGAAATGGCACATGTGATCGAAAAGTTGTGTATCCAAAATACAGGGTTTCTTGTTGCTGGAGCATGTCAAATGTCTCATTTAGGATGAAGTTATGAAATCACAACCTAAAAGTCACTAGTGTTACAGTTGTGAAAGCAAATTTCCTATTTGACATGTGTGATTGCACGGTTGACAGCAATGTTGGCAAGGGCAACACTTTGCTCATGCAGGGGATTTTGCACTTGTGTGGACACGCACATATGTGATCGCATGTGTCTCAGGGCATGGACTGACACACTGTATCCTGTGACTATGCCCATAAACATACAAAAAATAGCAAGGAATGATGAGCACCTATAACAACTTCACTGTCCAACATTCTATAGTACAAAGTTTCCATATTTCAAGTGCATAGATTTTACATCACTCATATAGCTGCAGACAATTCAAGGCTGTAACTCATGGATGTAACATGTCAACATGCAAATTAGTCAAAAAGCCAAAAGTCAAAGTCCTTTCCCGCGCCTAATTGCACATAGGGCGGCACCTATCTCCATTTCTATAGCCCTAGGCCACGCATCTGTGAATGCAGTGAAAGCTACGGTGGGGGGCTGGTCCACTGGTAGCTCTGCGAGTTTAACTTTCCCACTCCATTCTCATATATCAAGCACCAGACAAGAAGGCAATGAGTATCATTTTTAAAGTCTTTGGTATGACTCGGCTGGTGAGGCAGAGGCTCTACCACTGGGCCATCACTCAGGTGATGCTGAGTGAAGTTATCAATTTTGCTTTTGTGTCTGAACTGATGAATTAATTTTCATAATACGTAATACGAATAGGCTGTTCAGGCCTTTGAATAAGATGAGGATGATCACTTGTGAGTGGGCAGGCACATGCCCAACACACCCAATACACTCGATTTGCCACACACTCAAAGCTTTTCTTTTCATTGTCAGAGAGCAATCTCATCTCATTTTGTCATGATACTTATTTCATTTCACCTTTTTGCATCGTAGCAACTCAGATGCAAGTATCTGTTTTTACAAATCTTGCATATGCATGCTAAATACAATGCTTGCTAAAAATATATAGTTTCAATATAAAGTAAAAATAAGGTTAGACAAAATAGTAATCACTTCCTAGCGATAGCTTTATCATTTAGGTATTATGGATAGCTCTCATACTGAGTGGTATGAGTTGCATATGGTTAAGCCCATCTGTAGACTGTTTAAGACTTTTATCAATATCTTCCATTAACTGACAAAACTGTATTTTGCAAAAATAGCGCATGCAGATGAGCCTGTATGCGCTATCAGCAGCTTGCGCCATATTTAATCTATGAAAGGCCTGCTGTTGAATTCATTTTTGGAATCTGAGACAAGCTTCTGTCATGATGGAACAAACAATAGCTTCTGCTCCTAAATTGCTTTTATTTTTAAAGATAATTAATATCATATTGTATTTTGTCAAGGTCACAGCACAAGATGTGAAAAAAGAGTCCCCTTTACAATTCAAGTTTAGAGCAAAGTTCTTTCCTGAAGATGTTAGTGAAGAACTTGTTCAGGATATTACCCAGGTACCACAGTATCTTTTTTGCTGAAATTTTTAGATGGTGTACTAGAAATTGAGGAGGTGGTTGCATTAGTGAAAGCTAATTTTTTGGTTAAATTTGTTGGGCTGTAAAGTCCATGTCAGCATTAGTACTAGCCCTTTACCTGGTTGAAGATAAGTAATTTATATTTTCGTTGTTGTTTGTAAGTGGGGGCATCCTAATGCTTTTTGTAAAAGTTAATTTGCACATCTTATTATTGGCTTTGATATGGAGAATTTTTGGATAAATTTTGCTGTGATCAGTAGAATATGCTGTCTGACACCTCCCATCAGAGGGGCATTTTGTGCCTCAGTTATAATTAACTGACTTCCAGTTTGACTTATTCAAGGCATGCCCTGTAACAAAGCAATTTTAATTTTCCCTCTTTATTCATGTCAAGTATTATCAATCATTATATCTATTTTTTGTTGTTTGCTGTTAAAAGCAAGTAATTTTGATATCAGAAAGTGTCAATTTATGACACCAAAGTTGATGGATTTCATTAACCATAGTGAATGATCTTGCAGAAGCATAGTGACCTCCATGTCAACTACTTTTTTGTTAAACTTACCATGTCATAAATTTCTCTTTTAGAAATTATTTTTCCTTCAAGTTAAAGACAGTGTTTTGACTGATGAAGTGTATTGCCCTCCAGAGACATCAGTTCTTCTTTGCTCTTTTGCTGTAAGTATTTTTAGAGTACCCAGTTGCTATGGAAATGATCATTAGCATATGGCACTTCTGTGGTTATAGTACCCACATAGATGACATTGGAATGTGTGGTCAAATTTTTGTCAAATCAAAATGTTAGACTTAGCAGTATGTGAATGCTGACTGCATTATAAATTTTGGACTGGTTTCTTTGACTGACAGGATTTTTTGCTAATTCTTTTAGAAGATATTTTTAGTAATTATCCTTCTTGAGGAATGTTCCTGATGGCATAAGTTGTGATAAAAATGCATTACCAGTGTGAATGATTAGAAATCTCTTTTGCTGGTGAATGTAGAGAAAGCTATTACTGCTTTATTTGAATTATTTTACCAGATGCAAGCAAAGTATGCTTTAGTTAGTTAATCCTCAATGTGAGTAGTACTGCGAGACTTAGGCACTCATGATCAAATTCAATCAATGATGAATGCAAGAATTTGTTTGTGTATAGTCATGTGCAAGTGTTTTGAGAATGAAATTTGTGATGCTTTTCAAGGGTACTTGAAGAACAACTGTTCTGTGCAAGCAAAGAATTATTAATCCTTTTTAAAGACTTCAAAAATTAGAACAAAATTTACATGCAAATCTTTCCAATTCATGGGAGCGAGGATT
Source organism: Cassiopea andromeda (assembly GCA_018155075.1). Lineage (NCBI taxonomy): Eukaryota > Metazoa > Cnidaria > Scyphozoa > Rhizostomeae > Cassiopeidae > Cassiopea > Cassiopea andromeda. The sequence goes on along the minus strand of WIPJ01062123.1, from coordinate 151,223 downwards.
GAATCATTCATCGTCTTCAAACAGGGCCTTAGACAGCATTTTACTTGAGTATCTAAATCTATAGCAAAACACAAACATTGCATTATGGAACGTTTTAACTTTTTGGTGCTTTTTTTGCTTTGTCTTTCTATTAGGCAAGACACAAATTGATGACATCTTTTACGTTGAAGTGTTTTATCCTATATAAAGATTGTAGTATTATTATTATTTACTGTTTCATTTAAATTCTCTTACCAGATGCAAGCTAAGTATGGTGACTACAGCAAGAAGGCCCATCCTTCAGGATTCCTGGCAAATGACCGATTGTTACCTTCACGGTAGAGCTGCTTGAACTTTTCTCTGAGCCCCTTGTCTTTGATGTTTGCTGTTCATGAAAATTGGCCATGAGTCAATTTTATGTTTTATTTCAACAGTTACCATTTGGTGACATGGCATTCAACTCAAATGTTAAAAAGTGAATAAAAATTTGCAGCAATGAAAAATTATGTTTGTCATTTTTGATTGTGCAAGAATTTGTTATTGTTCATTAACGCTGGCTATTGGTTTTGTGTTGTTTCTCATATGCAGAAGATGATAAAATATTTGAGTGAAGGAAGCCATAACACTATATTCTTTAACTTGTGTCTAAATGTTTAAATATATTTTTTTCCACCAACAGAGTAGTTGATCAGCATCAGTTATCAAAGACCCAATGGGAAGAGAGAGTGGTCATGTGGTGGGGTGAACACACTGATTTGGACAGGTATGATGTGACTTTTTATGTTCAACTTTTCTTCAGCTTAAATGTAAGATCTCTAAGCTCAATAAGAGTATCCTGGGCATAAGTAATAAGTTACCTTGTTCACCTCTAAGCTCCTTTCTCTGGTTTGCCCTAGAACAGACACCCTCCCTACTCTCTTTTGTTCCACTGTAATCTACTGTAATGCTTATCTGATTTGCCTTTACCCTTACCATATGCTGCAAGGAGCACAAGGGAGTACATGAGGATCATCAAAATGGGTTGTAAGGCTGATAATAGTTCTGCTGTGTACAGCAATTCCTCTCCTACTGGTCACCCCCTCCTTACCATTTATAATGTTATCATCATTAGTAATGCAAGCAACAACATAATCCTCTTAAAGAGGGCTCATTAAATACCCAAATTTCATCCTTCCATGCTGCACCTTTTGAAATTATTATTGCCATTCTCTTTAGTATTTGTTTTGATTTTGGTGCTTTTTTGTTCATTCCAATATACCTTAACTAAGTTTGCTTGACTAGATATGTCAGTGCTCATCAGCGTAGGTGTTTCATCTTGATGGACTAACAAAAGAATCACCATTGAATGATTCCTGCCAGTAATGTTGTAAGAATTTGTTTGAGAAGTATATTTTGGTGGTAAATTGTGTACTGTCATTGCGAAAAAACTGATAACACATGGTTTTGAATAATTGAAAAATATTTTGCAGGCATGTTCACAAGGCTTCAATTCACATTTCCAGAAGGAGCAATTTTTATATCTTGCGCAGATCAAAAGTTATCAACATTACAAGCAAGATGGCTAACTTGTAATGCGGATAACTTTTGATCTGTGTAAGATACAAATATTGCTCCTTCTGGAAATGTGAATTGAAGCCTTCTAAGCATGCTTGCAAAATATTTTTCAATTATTTGGAACTATGTGTTATCAGTTTTTTCACAAAGAAAGTACACTATTTACCACCAAAACACATTTCTCAAATGAATTCTCACAACATTATTGGCAGGAATCATTCAATGGTGATTCATTTGTTAGCCAATCAAGATTTAACGCCTATGCTGCGCTAATCATAGATCTCAGGGTGGGCCTGAGACATTGAAACTAATGCATGGACTCCACAAATTCATTTTTGTCTTAAAAGTAGATAGTGCTTTTACTTGTTGCTTTAGCTCTGTACTAGAATAGGTTATCCCAGGTTAAAATAGCCTAAACCAAATCTGGCTTACCTTTTGTAGGGTATATAGAAAAGATTTATTGTTTTATACAATTGCACATTGGTTCATTTTGTTTTAGGGAGGATGCAATGCTTGAGTACTTGAAAATTGCCCAGGATCTTGAGATGTATGGTGTTAATTATTTTGAAATCAAAAATAGAAAAGGAACACAGCTATGGTTGGGAGTTGATGCTCTTGGACTGAATATCTATGAACAGAATGATAAGTAGGTGTTGTTGTTGTTGCTAAATCAATTGATAGTACCTAGGCAAGATTTTATCAAAGTTTCTTGCAACTTGTGATTTTGACAATGTTTGTAATCTCTTTGTCAGATTTCAGTGTAAACTCTTTGTCAGATTTAAGTGATCTAATGCAGCTTAATGTTATCAGATATTTGTTAAGTCCTTTGAATTGAAAGACTATCAATCAGTGTCATTCCCAGTTCTTATTCTCACTTGTCTCGCACTAATTTTACAGATTGACACCCAAAATTGGTTTTCCTTGGAGTGAAATTAGAAATATATCATTCAATGACAAGAAATTTATCATCAAACCAATTGACCGAAAAGCACCTGATTTTGTTTTCACTGTACAAAGACTGAGGATCAATAAGAGAATTCTTGCGTTATGTATGGGCAACCATGAGTTGTATATGAGGCGAAGAAAGCCAGACACAATTGAAGTGCAGCAAATGAAAGCCCATGCAAAAGAGGAGAAGTTGAATAAACAAGCTGAAAAGCAAAGGTGGAAGAAGGAGCAGGAAGCAAGAGTAGAAGCAGAAAGACAGAGATGTGAATTGGAAATGAAACTGAAACAATATGAAGAAGATGCGAAAAATGCACAGGAAGGTATGAACATGATCCATATATTTGCTGTTTGAATTTGTAGTACTGTACCATGCTAAGATTACATTTTCTGCAATTTGAGTTACAAACGTTTTGTCATATTAGCATTGAAGAGGTCTGAGAGAGCCGTTGCTGATTTGGAAGAAAAACGTCGGGCTGCAGAGGAGGAGGCAGCAGCAATTGTTAAAGCAAAAGAAGAAGCAGAAGCAAGGAGGCTTGAGGTGGAAGAGCTTGCAAAAAAGAATGAATTAGAGAAAGAGCAAATGGTTTGTAGGCTAAAAGAGTATTTTTTTATGTCTATCTTTGAAGGCACCTATGCTCTTATTTCTGAATATTTTTAGGAAATAGAGCATGAAAATAGAAGAGAAATGCAGATTTATATCTTTTCTTACGCTCACCAATCCAGCATTTTCATCACTGCAGTAGTATCTGTATATCAAGGAAGACTTTTACAATTTAATTTTTTGTTAATACTCCTGGGGCCAATATGAATCTAATTGTTTGGCCAATGTTAAGGCATTTGTCTTTTAAAAGGTTTTGCATTCATGCGGTTTAGATGAATGACATTCAAAGTTGCCATCATCAGAAGTCACTTGTATTATTGTGAATGAATGTGTGGAACAGATGTCTGATGCAAAGCTCTCTATCTCTTATTTGCTTTTTTGTAGGCTGCCAAAGTAAAAGAGGCAGAAGAAGCAGCTAAAAAAATTGAAGAATTAGCTGAAGAGAAAAGATTAGAGAAAGAAAGATTAGAGAGTGAGGTGAGTCAGTTTTATTTGGTATATTTCAATGCTCATTTTGATGAAGTATAATTTTTGCAACTAAATATAAAGAAAGTTCCAATAACTCACTGATACTCCTGAGGATATGAAATATGCAGACTTATGACTTCCTGCGGTGAAGATTGCTTCAGGAAGCTTAATTTATGCATAAAGTTGTTGACCTTTGACAAGTTAATGTAGCATCAGATTCTGACTAGAATTTTTCTTTTGTGATGATAGGGTAATTCAAAATTGAAATTTAAAATTGCGTTTTATTTGGGTCTTTGTTTATAGATAAATGCATGCCATATTTTCAAAATTTGTGAAACTCCTTTAATTGTATCATTTTATGATTTAGCTTGAAGAAACTCGCAAGCGGGAAGGAGAAAATCAGCAGCGAATAGCTGAGCAACAGAAAGCTGTGGAGGAAGCTGCAAAATTAGCAGAGGAAGAAAGAAAGCGAGCTGACGAAGCTGCAATGAAGGAAGCAGTAGCAAAAGCAGCAGCTGAAGTTGCTGCTGCAGAAGCATTAGCCGCACAAGAAGAAGCCAAGGCTGCAGCAAAAGCAGCTGCTGACAAAGCAGCTGAAGCACAGGCAGAAGCTGAAGCAGTGAGTTTATAGAAACCATGGTTATCCTATCATTTCATGTTCTGTGATTGCTTCTCAGTGGTTGGTAATGTTAAATGCTTTGTATTATTTGATGTTCAGATTACATGTAGCCAGAGAAGAGACGATGCTGAGACTAACTGATCTGATGTCTGACTCTCGGACTGACTACACACATAAATTACACATAAGAATATAAAAAATCATAGGAGCTTAAATTAAAAAGCGACGTAAAGGAAAAGTTTGGTCTGAGTGGTAATGGCGAGCAGAGTGTTGCGTAAGAATGAAACAACAGAATGGGGAATGGCTTGGCGTTGGTTGCGGAAATGACGTCAGTGAATTCCCTAGATATGCTGTGAGTTGTCGGTGAAATAATGAAATGAATGGGCGTAGGAAAGTAATTTAGCTGTTGAAATTGGCCTAATGGCTACAATGTTTATGTTCACTACATGTTCATTGACGTAATGAGTTATTGGTGTATCTGTAGAATGGGTGTTCATTTAAAGAATTGGTTAGCTTTCTTATCATGGAAATTAGTTGCTTGTCTGTTAATGCATTTAGTAGTTCATGTAATTGAGAATGCCATTCGTTTATTTGATACCATTTTGAGATAGCAAAGATGAAGAGTGACTTCATTAGTGCAGTTTTATCTTTTATAGTCATACATTTATCTTTTATCTCTCTCTCTCTCTCTCTCTCTCTCTCTCTTGTGCATCTGGCTTGCAACTGTGTGATTGATCACCTTGCGCGACACAACAAATCAAAGTAGTCAGGTTTTCCATCCGTTACTATCGTTTGCTGTTTTTCTCAGGATGTTAAAGTCTTCTGTTGTCTTGAACATAGTTTATACGTTTGGAATTGTCTGATTTGCATTTGTTGATGATAATGTTTATCTTGTATTTTCATGCATTTTTCCAGCTCAAAGCTCAATACGCCTCTGCACCTCAAGTCGTCGTCACCATGGAGGAGAATGACAAAGACGATGAAAATGAGTCACATGATCTGGAAGTGAATGAAAATGCCAGTCAGAAGGAGCTTCAAATGGAATCGCAAGTTGACAAAAACAAACGAATGAGAGAAAAACTCATGGTCAGTTTTACTAAGTGTCTATTGTTTTTAGTAATGACTAGGGAATGAGTTTTCATTGTTTAGAATCTGACGCGAGAAGCAAATCTAGCTGTGCTTCTTTTAGCACTTGTTAGAGTTGAGTTTCTTTTGACTGGAGTAGCTCATGGACTGGAGTAGCTTGTTCAGTATCCTTTTGAATCAATAAATATTGCATGATTGCTACTATATCAGGGTGGACAACAAACTATGAAAGCCCTGGAAGACCTGAATTTTCTTTGCCTCTGAAAAATCCCCTGGAAAGCCCTGAAAATACAGCCCATTCCTGAAAAAATTATGTTCTGAAGCAGATTTCCCATGCGTCAATATTTGGCCTTGAGGTGTTGTTACATTTTTGATTCCTGTAACGCAGTGGTGGAGGATCTAAGAGGTTAGCGGGGGAACAATACGTACCATGTGTCATGTGGCAAGCAGCCTCGTTTTCCAACAAGGGAAGTGAAATTTCAAGTTACAGGCTGAATGGAATGTGGATGGGTACAGGCAGAAGATCAATGCGTGATAATCAATTTTCTCGAAAACCTAGTCGAAGATCCTCTGGAAACCTTCGAAATTCGGCAAAAAATCCCCGGGAAAAAATTTCATTTGGCTGCTGACCACCCAGTCTATTCATTGCAATTTATTCCATTTGAACAATTTTCAAACTGAAATGCATCTTCATTCTGTGATGTGGAAAATTGAAGCTTTACCATGCTTACGTCATTGGCTGTTTGTGATCAGCAGAAGTGAGAAATGCAGGTTGGGAGAGATTTTGTATATGTTTGAATTGGGAAAGGGCCTGGGGCTGAGTACGAGTATTCTAATTGAGGTTTGCTCATATTGACAGGAACTTGGTAGTGAACTTACAGCCGCACGAGATGATAGCCGCAAAACACGAGAAGATGAATTGCACCAAGAGAACATTCTAGCTGGAAGGGATAAGTACAAAACACTAAGACAGATTCGCCAGGGCAACACAAAGGCTCGTGTGGATGAATTTGAGTCTCTATAGATGCAATAGATAATTGTTATAGACGAATGAATTAATAGACTTTTAAGTCCAAATCCCCAATGGACACAGATATTGCAGCTTGTGGTTCAGGTTTTCTAATTTTATATTGATTTCTTGTTGATTCCTTCCAAAATATGATGATGTTATGGAAATTCACGGATACATTCTATAAACACACATTCCATTCTTCATTCCGTATCTCTGTTTAATCTGCAAACGACCAGGAGTTGATTTTGGGACAAATTGGTAAGCATAAAGCCCCAAGCCCTGGCCTGTAACTGATTTCACAAATTTTTACTTATACAAGTGGTTTAATTTAGTAAAGACGATTTTTTGGTAAAGAATTAAAACCGATTTGCAAGCTTTGTGAATGATGTCACTTTTATTTAACACTTTCATGTCACAAGAATGGTGAAACAGTGACAAATTTTCACTCTTAATACCTAGTCCAATATTGTTGCATTCACTCAAAATTCAACATTGATTGAAGTTGGTTGAGCTTAGGAAAGTCTAGCAATTACCATTTTGCCTTCATGAAAAGGATATGATCAAGAATTCAAAATATTAGCCATAAACTACAAATATAAAACAATATTCTGCTTAAAAAGCAGCGCACCTGTTCTTAGCTTTGTCTCCAAAAACCCTCAAAAATCATTGGCGAATATAACCAGGTAATAATCTTGGTATTTAACTTAATATTAAAAGTTTTCCTATTTCCAAGTAAAATTCAGTAACATTAAAGTCAAAAATTTTTAGTTGAAATGCCAAGACCATAGCCTTGCATTTTTGATAAATTTTGCTCGACTTTAAGAGCTCCCAGTAAACCTCAAGACTATAGCCTTACCTTTTTCATCAATTGTCCTAAATCTTGAAAGTTTTCCAGTCTCCAAGCAAAATTCAATAACTACAAAGTTACAAACTTTTCGCTATATTACCAGTATTGAAATTCACCAATTGTAAAATTGATAGCTGTTCGTTAATTTACCAAGACTATACCATTTCTTTTTTCGTAGCCTTTCCTGAATTTCAAATGTTTTGCAGCTTCCAAATAGACATTAACAACAAGTTATCAATTTTTCGCTACAATACCAGGATTATAGCCTTGCCTTTTTCATCAATTGAGCGGAAGGTATAGATTCTTCTAATTTCCAGGTGAAAGTCATCAATAATGTTAATAATTAACTTTTCAATTTCTACGTAAAATTGATCAACAATAAAGTTCGATATTTTTCGCTAAAACACCAAAAATATAAGCTGGCCTTCCTCACACTAGCTGAATTTTAAGATTTCTCCAATCTGTAGCTACAATTCAACGATGCTTAAGATATTGATTTTTAGCTACAATGCCAGGAATATAACCTTGCTGCTCTCAGCAGTTGTTTTCAATTTTAAGATTTCTCCAATTTCCGAGTAAAATTCGTCAATATATTAAAGCTAATAACCTTTTGCACAATTGATGAAAACAGCAAGACTATAGTTTTAGTAATTTACCGAAAAATTTTAACTTTGTTTTTAATTAGTTTTACTTGCAATTTTGAAAACTTTTAAGATAAAGCACAATTGATTATAACAGCAAGACTATAATCTTGGTAATTTGCTGAAAAATTTTTAGCTTTACTATTAATCAATTCTACCTGAAAATTGAAAAAAGTTTATGATAAACACAATTCATGAAAAAAGCAGGACTGAAGTCTTGCTAATTTAAGGAAACATTTTTAGCTTTAAAATCAATGAACTTTACTTCGAAATTGAGGAATTTGTAGGATTAAACTCAATGAAACAAGTAAGACTATAGTCTCCCTAATTTACCGAAAAACTAATAGCTTTATTTGTAATGAATTTTACTTCAAAGTTTGAAACAGTTTAAGATAAAGCACAAGTAATGAAAAATGCATGACTACAACCTTAGTAATTTGCCGAAAAATTTTTAATTTTATTTTTAATGACTTTTATCTAAAAATTGGAAAACTTGTAAGATTAAGCATAATTAATGAAATAAGCAGTACTATAGTCTTGGTAAGTAATTAATTTTATCCGGAAATTGGAAAACTATAAGATTAAACAGAATTGATCAAAAAAGCAAGACCATAGTCTTGGTAATTTGCCAAAACTCGCAAAGTTTAATATTAATGAATGTTACTTAGAGATTGGAAAACTTGTAAGATAAAGCACAATCGATAAAAAAGTAATGCTATAGTCTTGGTAATTATGAATTACCTGGAGTTTCAGAATTTTTAAGATTAAGCACATTTCATGAAGAAAGCAAAGCTATAGTATTGATAATTTACCGAAAAATCATTCGTTTTATTCTGCAAGAATAATTGATAAAACGCAAGACTATAGTCTTCGTAATTTGCTGAAAAATTGTTAACCTTATTTTTAATGAAAATCTTACTTTGAAATTTCATGAATTCACGAAAATTGCAGGACTATAGTCTTGGTAATTAATGAATTTCACCTGAAATTGGAAAATTTTTAAGATTAAGCACATTTGACGAAAAAAGCAAGGCCATAGTCTTAGTAATTTACTGAAACATTTTTAGCTTTAAAACTTGTTAATTTTACTTGGACGTTGGAAGATTATCCACCATTGATGAAAAAGGTAAAACTACAGTCTTGGAAATTTTCCAAAAAATTGATAAGCAATCTATAGCCTGTAATATACCAAAACATTTTAGCTTTAAAATCAATTTTACTTGGAAATCGGAAAACTTGTAAGATTAATTACAGTTGATGAAAAAAGCAAGACTCTAATCTTGGTAATTTGCAGCAAAATTGCTAACGTTAATATTAATGAATTTTATTTTGAAGTTGGAAAACTTGTAAGGTAAAGCACAATTGATAAAAAAGCAAGGCAATAGTCTAGGCGTTTTAGCGAAAAATTTATAACTTTATTGTTAGCGAATTTTCCTTTGAAATTGGAAAACTTTCAAAATTGAGCACAATTCATGAAAACAGTAAAGCTATAGTCTTGGTATTCTATTATTTACTACCAGAGATTTTATTATTAATGAGTTTTCACTTGGAAATAGAAACATCACAGGATGGAGCACAATTGATGAAAAAGGCAAGACTAGTCTTGGTATGTTAGCAAGAAACAATGAGCTTTTTAATTAATGAATTTTACCTAGAATTATAAAAATCTTAAGACAGCAAAGTAAGAAACAAGGCAAGGCTATAGTCTCGGTATTTCATCGAAATATTATTACTCTAGTATTGGTGCCTTTTACATTGTAAAACAGAAAACTTGCAAAATTGAGCAAATTGCTGAAAAATGCAAGGCTAAACCTTTGATATGTTGGAAGAAAATTATCATGTTTATTATTGATGCTGGTTAGCTGGAAACTGGAAAAGTCTCACAATTTGAGGGTATTGACAAAAAAGTAAGGTATGTTAACTGTAACTTATCAAATGTATTATTGCAGGGTTATGGGTGGGTTTTTAGTTGAAGAAAAATTGGAGACATTGAGCCCATAAATGATGAAAAAAATAAACTGCAATCCCTATAAAAATTTCCTCCCTTGCCACAAAGAAAAGAACAAGAGACTTGAAAGAAAGATAGGGAATCATTTATCATAAAAGGCCTACAAAGACCATCAATTATTGATTTTCAAACAGATTCAAAAATATCTATCAAAATATCTACAGCTGCATACGTATATATTTTAAAGCGTGTTCATTATATGTTATACATTAATAAAGTCTACTGCATGTGATTCACTGGTGGTGAGAACAGCAAACTGTGCAAGGAGTATCCTAGAAAAGCAAAGTGAAGTGCTTAAATGACATGCAATGAGTGTAAAAAAGTTGACAAAGATGAGTCTCTCAATCAACAAGAAACGGAATCGAATACTGTTATAGTAGAGATGTGAGGACATCTTGCAGAGTACTGCAGTGGGGGAGAAATTCAGATGTTTTGGACATGTACCTAATGCCAGGAGTCTCAATACTGGGGGCTTAGAAGGAAACCATCCAATAGTAAGATAGCATGAGACCTATTAATTGAGGGCCTGGAAAATTCTGAATATACCTAGCATATCAAAACTTAGACAACAAAAAAATATGCTAGCTGTATTGGTAAACATTGGACAGCATGAAACATTAAAAAATCAGGGGATCTTAATTAGGCTTTGGGGCTTGGAAAAATGTAAAAGTTAATAAAGATCTTCCTTCTATCAGACATGTACAGGTGGTAACTGAGAGTAAATATCAAAAGAAAGAGGCCACAAGAATGATTATTCAAAATCTGCAAGAGTGAAATGATCTCAATTAATGTAGGCTGCAAGAGGACTTTGCCCTAGCTCAAAGACAGGCACATGATGCACCTCAGACTGTAAATGATGTATGATGAGAATAATGAAGAAGTTGGTTGACATGGCAACAATATAAGTCAATATCTGCCATTTGAAGATGAATGGCATAATTTAGGCATGGACAGGCCACCAATCAAAACATCCACAGATCCAATTTCATTAACAGCAATTCAACAATGAATAAAGCTCACCACTTTGAAATGGGCCTTTTTGATGTATTACTGGCACCACTTGGGATATTTTTTCCTCCTTAACACCTCTTTAAAAAAAAGGAGAAATAAATTTTATTACGTTGTCAATAAGATCAAACACTCAAAGCGGTTGTGAAACTCTTATACCTTATTTGAGTTGGCTTTCAACGTCATTGCTTCACAAAGTGCTATTCACTTCACTGCCAAAATCTTTGGGTGTAAATAAAACATGCAATTCAATATAGTGTTTCAAATCCTTAAATTAGCCTCCCTGAGGGATAATTTTTTAAAATTTTTGCATGAGAACTTATTCAAAGGGGGGACATAACAATTATTCCTGTAGTGGGGCTATATTCCAATGGAAATATTTCTGCTAGTAAACTATTTCTTTGATGCAACAATGGCTTGCTACTACAAATGTATGGATTTTGATTAAATAAATGTTTGCTTCACTTTCATGAATTTTTAAAGCACTTATTATGCCTCAAATAGTTAAAGTCACATGTTGGGGTGGTGGCTTACATGACATTGGGGGTATATTTAAAATCATGTTTTAGGGTGGGAGCTTATTGGAGAAGAGGGCTTATTTGAGGAACAACCAATTCAATGATTGATAGCACTATTGCCATGGTAAATAAACATTGCTTTGCCAATGGATTTTATGCAATAATTAACAAATACACATTCTTACAGGAAGACCAGGCTTTTGTTGGAAAGGCATGTGACCACAAATGCACACTGGTAAGTACTTACTGAACTCCTAGGCATGCCTTTTTTCAGTTGCCTGCTTAAAGAGACTGTGATTAACTTGCTTTTGTTGAAACAAAATTATGGAACTTCTAGTTTGCTTAGGAATTAAGGAAATGAATAAAGACAAGAGTATTATTGTGGATTCATCACTCCTTAACTGTATTTTTGAGCAAACAGCATTCCACAGCACCCCCTCACACCCCTTATAATGTCTAGGGCAGGGCTTCTCAAACTTTTTTGTTCTACGACCCCGTTTTGAAAAAGATATTTCTACGCGACCCCATTATGGCCACATTCACGTTAATGACATTAAAACTTTACCTTCCACTGCGATTTACATGGGAAATGTTTGTCTTGTATGACGTGTGACATCTGACAGTTAGCTTACAACAAAACATTGCAAATGCACATTTAATGGGATGGATGCGTTTGGTGTTTCTTGAACAAGTGACCCATTCGTGGAATGATGCAAGACAATGCGGGGCGAAGAGCATCTTCAACAGTTTCCAAAGAGGATCGGTTTTTTGACTTAATGGTTGTAAGTTTTAAGAATGCCGCTTCGCATAAATATGTAGTGCAAAAGGGCAAGAGTTTGTCAAGGGCTAGTTCAGAAAGGGTTGGGATTCATTTCTTGTCCTTATCCAAAAATCACATGAAGTTTGTTTTGAAAATAGAAGTTCCAAACCTTTGTCGCTAGATAAATCTGCAAACTCTCCCTGGCCTTTTAATGACAGGTTTGAGATATCTGACAATTGCCTTACAAATCGTTCACGAATCCAACTTCTTTTCCTGAATCAATGTCCGTAGGAAAGTACTTTTGGAAGTGTATTTGAAGGCTATTCAAATGATCAACTATGACCTTGACAATCAAGAGATTTGACAAGTTTTTTTCAGTTAAATAATCATCAAACATTTCCAAATTACCATCTTCTGTCCTACTTTTCCGTATTGTAAGCTTTTTAATAAAAGCTTCAATTCTATCTTAAAAAGTAAAAATGTTGCATTTTTCCCTGAAGAGATATGTTCAAATCATTTAATTTTCCTAAAATGTCAAACAAATAGCATAGCTTTAGAAACCAAGCATCATTGAGAAAAAGTTCCGCAAAAGCAGACTTCTGTTCTGTCAAGAACACGACACGTTCATCCTTCAACTGCAATAACCTTTGTATACTGTAGCCTCTCGATAGCAACCTGATTTCTGCATGCAAGAGTAAGCTTGTAAATTTGAATTTTGTTCTTTGCAAAGATTTGTAAACAAACGAATGTTGAGAGCGTTGTTTTTAATATAGTTGATTATTTTGACAACATCTCGAAGAACAGTGTCGAGATCAAGTGACATGTTTGGCTGCGAGTGCCTCCCTATGGATCATGCAATGAGTAAACGTATCGCCTTCCGGAGTTGCATGTTCTTTCACTTTTGTGACAAACCCAGCACACTTGCCCATCTTTGCCCCTGCGCCGTCTGTACAAACTCCAATGCAATTTTCTCATTGTAAACCTGCAGTCGTAAAAAATTGATCGACTTTAAAAAAGATATCTTCACCTTTTGTGTGACATTTTAAAGATCGACAAAAAAGCAATTCTTCTTCAACGTTTTCTTCATGTACATGCCGCACGTAAAGTAGCAGCTGTGCATTTTTTAATACACCTGTCGTTTCGTCGAGCTGAATTGCAAACTTTTGAATTTTCTTCAGGCGAGTGATTAGCTGCTGCAATTGGTCGTCACTATTTTCAGCAATTCTTCTGGCAACAGTGTCATTGGATAGGGGTATTTTACGAATTTCGTCACCATACTTTTTTCCGTGTACGATTTCTGACATTTTAACAGCTGCAGGTAAAAAGAGATTTTCACCAACCGAGAAAGGTTTGGTTGATTTCGCTATCAAATAACTGGCTTCATAAGAAGCACGCATATATCTCTCATTCACAGGGAAAAATTTTCTGTGAACTGCTTCTGCTTCTTTGAAAACTTGAGAAGTCTTTTAAAATGCTGTATTGGCTTGTCCGAAGATTCCGCATGTTTAGTGTTAAGATGCCTTTTTAACTTGGAGGGTTCAAGCTTTCCACAGACAAAGTTTCATTACAAAATTAAGCACTCCGTCTTCACAACTACAAGTAAATCCATATTGCAGAAATGAGTCATCATATTTCCTTTTTCTTTTTGATTTATCAACTGTTTTCTTTGTGCTTTTATTGTTACCACATAAATCTGCTAAACCTAACCACTGGTCCATAGTGAAATCAATCTTGTAACTGCATTAAACTTTAGTCTAACTCTAAACTCCTTCTATGGTCTCGGAATAGTTAGGTTTAAGTGCTATCAGCGAGAGTGGCGTAGTAAAAAGCCTCCTTCAAAAACTAGGCGAGCAATTAAGTTAGCTTTAGTCAGCATGTCACTACAATAATGGCATAACAATACATCAATTGACTGGTTACACGTTATTTTCTCGATTTTTCAAAACGGCAGTTGCGGTCAATCCTCAAAAACACATTTCTTGGAAACGGATAGCCTATTAACTTGACGTTAAAAGTGTCGAAATAATTTATTATGGCCATGGAACAACTCCACACTAGTTTTACGCGACCCCAAAATGTTATTACGCGACCCCATTTGGGGTCGCGACCCATAGTTTGAGAAGCCCTGGTCTAGGGGAACAAAATGCCACAAATGTGGTTCAATATAGGACTATAAATATATAAAACTTCCTAGCTTAGTCAAGTGCAAAATAGACAAGAAATCTTGAAACATACTTGATGCATTTCTTGTAGCAAAGATATGGAACAGCAGTGATGAGGCATATGGGGAAACAAACTACCCAGCATGCAATCTGAGGAGATGTTTGGCATGTAAAGGCTGTATCTGCACAATTAGGAGCTTTAACACCATGCGTTAAATAGATATCACAACCCCAAACTTGAGTCAAATTGTTGTCTTCATTCTGCACATGATAGTTGGCATTGTAAAATGCTTTCACAGATTCACTCAGTGCAATCTGGCAGTAAAATGAAATGTACAATTAAAACCTAATGGATAATAGACACAACAGAGAAAGGTAAAGAAAAATTGTGTTATGCCAGTTGATGCAAACATATGCCTTCTCTTTGACCAATGTGCTCTATAATTTTTGCCAAATAGATGCTATAAGAATCAAACTGAAGACTTGCAAGATGCTCTTGACCTTTCTGTATGTTTGGTAGCACATACCTATGTGACCAGCTGTGCTATTCAATTAAAAATAGAGCTTTAAGTTAATACCATTGTGTAGTTTGTGGTGTGAATGTTATAAATGTCCATTCATGGAATAGAAAAAATAAAGATGAACCTCTTGCAAAAAGGATGCCAAACACAAAACTTTAAGAAAAAATTGTAACAGCAAGGAAAGAAATTTCCTGACTAGTTGAGGTCCATAATGTAAATCTAATTCTAGATCATCCTATATTTTATACATTGTAATCATCTTCTCAATTAGCCATGCCTAGATGAGATTAATAGTGACACGTATCCTGTTCACTCTGTCACCTGAAGTGACTTTTGAGCTTTAGCCATCTACACATATGAACTTAACACTAATGCTATGATAACATATATTGATATTCACAAAATCTGAAAACCTTCTAACTGAAATGCAGTAAAAAAGCCTGACAGAGAAATTGGATATGGTGTTTTCACACCATTCCTAAATCTACTATATTTAGAAGCATAGCAAAGGAATGATTAAAAAGTTGCTAAAATAAATACCGTTATTCTGAAATTTGTACCCTCAGCTAAAAGTCTTTCTGCCATCTCAAATGCCCTTGCAAATTGACCATTAAGCTCAGCATTTCCAGTGTTTACAAGAACTGCAAATTCACGTCTCAAGTAAGACACATTATTCTCTGGATCTTTTGTACTTGTATAAGGTTTCTGGCACTTGGCTGTTGTGAATAATAATCTCCTCATAATAAGCTCTCTTGCTGCATTTAGATCCTCTATGCAATCCATCTAATGAAACAGATGCATAGCAAGTAAACACAAGTCTTGCTATGCTTAGACTAGTTTTACTCACACATGACATTCTTATATACAGAGCAGCCAATAAAATAGTATTAACTCACCTTAATAACAATATTTCCAAAGCTTTGTGATAACACATATTTAAGCATACAATTACACATTTCAAATGTTGATGCAGTGCATTATTAGTCATTCTACAATACATAAGCCTTTGAATACGAACAGAAAGCTCAAATAGAAGACTCAAAAATGATAGCTGCAACAAACAACTTGATATAAGAGCCTCAGAGCCTAACATTTGAGGATTTAATCATATCATCAACTTAACAAGTAAACTACTTGCAAGTTTCTAAATGTAACACATGATCTACCTACTTCAAAATATGTATCCCGACCATCAAAGTCCTTGTCTTGAACCAGAACTGTAAATTCATCATCAACATTACTTTGTTTCCCAGCAACTTCTCTCCAGCCTGCTGGAAAGCTCCCCTTGAATTCATCCTTGTCAATTACACAAATAAAGCCAGGTTGTGGTATTCCTGCCATTCTGTATCTCACATAAGGAAAGTTCCTGAGAATGAAAGAATTATTAGTACACTTACAAATATGTAAAAATTTGATTTGATGCTTTGAGGTAATCACAACTGCTTATATTATAGGACTTTGACGTAAAAGATTACCCTTAGAGAAATGATGTAGGAAAAGACAGTAACTCCAAAAGAATCTCTTGCTTTGAGTTTTGACTCAAAGTCTACATGTGGTATTCCTAATGCTGCATATTCTAAGTTTTGTTACACAATTTCCCTTTTCATCAAAACTTGTATGCGCGCTCACACAAATACATTGATTTTATAAACCAAAATGAGAGAATTTACAAGTCAAGTGTTCTACTAAAACATATGGAAACGCCCATATTGGTTAGTAAATCAAGAACATATTAAAACTAAAGGGGCAGCACTAGATTCAAGGGGGCAGCACTAGATTCAAGGGGGCAGCACTAGATTCAAGGGGGCAGCACTAGATTCAAGGGGGCAGCACTAGATTCACACTATCACTGCAATCCAAGGAGAATTTTGTCGAAGTAAACAGCAGTTCAATTTCGTGGATTCTATCATTCTCGACGGATGCATTCCATTGAAAGTAACGGAAATGCTTCACGTGATGAGCACCATTTTCGTAAGTTGATCGTGCATAGCAGGGTTCCATTTTCAATCATATTTAGCCATAACTTGTTAGATACTCAGAGCTGGTATATCCAAGCATTTGAACGAAATATAAGCAAAAAGCATACCACAAATCCTCCAGGAAATGAGAATATAGGTAAAGAATTAGTTCGATCTACTTTGTCAGAAAATCATTGGCAACAAGGACTGTTGTTGTTCTCCTCCGTCGCGTCCTGTTTGCATTAAGGTGGGTTGGTAGTTACAGAAAATACTTTATTCATACTCAAGACATTATCAATACGTCTTTTAGTTTTTTCGTCACGTCATGACAATGATCAAAGCAACTTACCAGCTGTTTGCATAGTAAAAGTTGTAATGGTCCCAATAGTTCATGGCTTCGTGCTTTTATTCATTTACTGGAAACTCCAATGCAGTTTAAAAGAGTTCTGTTTTCCGAATTTGCCCCTGCAGAATGAATGAAGGTATGAATTCGGTGGGTTTATTTGAAAAAGAGAGCAGCGTTATGACATGACTGAAAAACGCGTTCGTTGATTATACGTTGCGTAGTAAGAAATAGAAAAAGAAAAGAAAAAATTGTGCGTAATTTGGGTACGTTATAAGAAAGAATTGCGTGCAGAGAGTGATTCTGGAAGCGAAAATGAAAGGGAAATGGAGGGAGAAATGGAAGGGAAAATGAAAAAGAAAGAAGGCAAGGGAAAGAAAAGAGTAAAATGGATTGTCAACATCAAAGATAGGATGAATCTGAATTATTGTGATTGCGTGCGATTGACAAACAACATAAGAGAGGAAGTCCATGAATGTCAACCTGGTTGGAGCAGACGACACATGAACAATGAGCAATTGGTTTACCAGAAATGGTATTCAACTGCTCAAAAGTTAAATTTACTGAATTTGTATCCCTGTTTAAAGATGTAAAAATGAATGAAAGTGAAAAAAATGCTAGATTGTCGAGATTCGATTTTATGTGCAGTAAATTTTGTTGAGAAAAAATCAGTTTTTAGACCTAATTAAGGACTAGTAAGCGCTCATTTGCGCTAGTAAGCGCTCATTGGCGCTAGTAAGCGCTCATTGGCGCTAGTAAGCGCTCATTGGCGCTAGTTCTTTAGGAATTATTTAGAGACTCCAAAGAAGAAACCATTCTGATAAACTGTCAACATCCTTCATCTATCCAACAATGATCATAACTAACTGAAACAATCGTACCCCTTAAATGTTCAAAATGAGTAACAGGAAATCCATGAAAATTCAAATACTACCTACATAATCAAAAGTCAAACCCAGTTGCCCGGCATTATCCGGGCCCTCACAACAAGAGTTTCCGGTGTATACAGCAATCGTATACCAAAGATTAATTAAACGTTAAAAATAATAGAATTTCCCTTGAAGAAGTAAAATGTATTGAAATTTGTCAAAGAATAGGAAAAACTAGGAAAAGCCTGACAATCAGTTATGTAGAGGTTTCTTTGCAATTCCCTATTCTTAACAAGTTTGTCTTATCTCAGTCAAGTACAATTTTGAACTGTTAACTATCACGAAAACAAACAAGTCAAAATCAGAATGGCATCGACCAGCTGTGAATCAAAAGTACAAAAAACATCTAAAACGAACGTTCTTCAAAATTCTCTGTCGTATTTGAAGCATCAAACTATTCTGATGGTTTGAAAACGCATTTGACTCTTCGTGATAGTTGTGTATGATAGGATGCTTACTCTTCAACAGTTTAGGTATCTTCTGATATTTATTGAAATTCATCATGCTTTTAATATGCGTGTGTAAAACATCTGATTTGAAAAAGCTAAGAAAATTTCTGAGCTGAAAGCATTGCAGTTGATGATCATGTTCTTTTCAAACTTTTAAATAAACATGTGTACTACATACAACAATACAATGACGACGATAATGATGACGAAAGCTAGCCATAGTTGGGAAACAAAAGCAGGTTTAATACCTCATGCTATACTTTTCCCCAGTACCTCTTGACAAGAGTCTTGTGGGGAAAAGAGTGGATTGAGAGTATCTGATTCAATTAAGCAACATTCAAGGAGTCCGCTGACCTAGGGGGTCAGTCCTGTGAGCCATAATGAGCGATGTAGAGAACTGAAGAAGATAGTGAAGATAATTTAGATTAGAAGTTCCTAACCTTTTTGGTGTTGTGTGTCTTACTTATGGACTTATTCTGTAACTGCATGCCATCTATCTTTGAGGATTAGTTTTTACCGTAAATGACCTACAGAAAAACATGCAAAATATAGTGAATCAGCTATTAAAGATTTAAACAAATGTGTACATATTTACACGCATTATAGTTGAGAAGCGAAAGGAATAAACTTACATCACTACCATATTACTTTCTGTTGGAAGTTCTATGAAAATAAATACTTTTTAAATTTTTGGAAAACATCCCGGGTACCACAGGTTAGAAACCCATAATCTTGATGATATGATCATGGTAGTTGTAATGCCGATGTTAAAAAAATGGTGGTGAGAGTAATTGAACAGCCTTTTACAACAGCCCCTAATGAATCTGTAAACTGACAAATGTGTGTATACATATGTAAGTAGATTTGTGTGTTCAGCTGTCTTGCCAGCGTGAATAAGCAAACGTATATTTCGAACCTGAAATAGCTAAAACAAATTCTTTTCAAAACGAAAATGAATCCCGTGATCTATCATTATTTACCTTATTGGTTTAGAAACCAAGCCAGTTACTTCCATCCTATTTCTACAAATCCAACTATTAAATCCAGTGCTATACTCCTTTTTCATAAGAACCAGTAAAATTGAGGCTCAGGCTGGCTGTTCTTAATTTTCCCCAAATTTGGAGCCTGAATTGTTCTTAGTTTGTTCTTAAATTTGTAGGATGTAGACTATTGGGTGCTTTGATTGATTGAAAGCCCATTAGCCAGATATTACACCCGAGATGGTCTCTTTCGTATATCAATGTTTTTTATTGGGCAAATGTCATAAACAAGCATAAAGAGACAGTTCTAGCGCAGATCTAATTTCGCTATGGGCCATGAATTCGCAAAAATCAAAGAGGAAAAAGGACACAGCTATCCATTCTCCTTAGGCTAACAAGGATATTTCATGTCCATATGCTAGTGGAAAGCTTCTGCATCGTTTCCCAAAAATACATTTTACGACAAGGCTTCAGGCTCCGCCTTGTTCTAAGTTTTCCATTAAATTTCAGGCTCATGTTCTTATAAAAAGGAGTGTAAATGGAAACGTAGATGCATAGGATTTGAGACATCATGCCTCTAGGATATGAAGGCAACATGCAATTCGATTCCTTGAGAAATTTTCAGTTTCTCGTATGTGCCAATTTTTCCATTGCATGCTAACGACAGAAGTTGAAACAGTGTTTTTAAAAAGAATTAATAGCCTATTGCAGTTACTTAGGAAACATTAAAAAAAATATCTGTTGAGAGTATCAAAGTGATGCTGGCTTCGGATAACTCTTATTGAAATTCATAATGGAATTAAAAGATATTTGATACACCCTGTTGAGCTTCCTAATGTTGATAAGAATGAGAAAAATGCAAATGCATCACGAAAAGAAATTTGAAAATGGTAAAATTTTTGAAAGAGAAACTGAATGCAGCCCAATTTCGAAAGTATAAAGTAGGTTTGAACGATGTTATGATAAGCTAATAGACATAATGGAAATAGCGAATGGATGTTATGGTAGTGCGGCATAAACACATAGCTGGGAATGCCTCTTTGGAAAGCAAATCATTTAGCATGTTCACTCATTTTTGCCTGCGTTTTGCTGATGAGCTTCATGATTGATCCAACAAGAAATTAGTAACTGTCTAAGCATTTCATCTTTATCTCTCAAAATATTTGCGTTTTCATAATGATCAACATAATCACACGATTACATTTGATGCCAAAACGAATCACATTTAATGGATGATAAATCACTCTTTGGCAGTACACAATGTCTAAGTGCTTTCCCATTTTCCATGCTTAGGAAACAATGTCCATGATGTAACAGAAAATGTTTGGAAGACGACATCGTCGAAATTTTGCAGCTAAAAGGCATCTGCTATAAAACTAAGATCTAGAAAAGAAGAACTCACAACTTCTGGTCTAGGAAAGGCAATGCAATAAAGATCGATAGCTAGTGGCACCCTTCGTGGGACTGAAATATTATCTCTAAGAATGAAATAGCCATTTTCATGATTGATATTGTGACTGATGAAAATATTAATATTTGGCAGTGTATACTAAATATTAATATTTGGCAACTCTAAGCAAAGCAGGGCATACACTAAAAACCAATTATAACCAAGTCACTCAGGTTAGAATTTGCAGTTTACACAGGATATAGAGGTCCTTGCAATCTCAATATATGGAGTTTAGTCGACCTAACTGAAGTAGTTTTGTAGCTTAATGCAACTCGATGAAGCAGATTTCAAGATTCCCGCTGCATATCGTCGATCATATAGCTCTACTGACTTTAAGGCCTTTTTGTACTAAAACATAATTTAAGCCTAGACCACGTATGCGATTCTAGTCGCCGACAATAAGATACTAAATCTAACAGGTTGGACCTTACAATTTTATCGCTGATGACAAAAATCACTGCCAGAGCAATTCCGCACACAAACAATTTTTGTTCTCAGCGACAAAACTTGCAGTCACTGGCGACAAGTATCGCCAGACTAAGCTAGACTTTATGAGGTGAGGTTTGGCAAAAGGAGAATCTACTAAACTATTTGTTGATAATGATAAAACCAAAGGTTAACATGCATATAACTAACTAAACATAGAAGTTAACTCATGGAATATTTTACTTCTAAGTATCAATATTCAAATGTTTGAAGATAAATTCTTTCGTTCAGACTGCATGGAAATCGTCATGTCTTGTTGGCACAGAAACCAACAGAAAGTCTTGCTTATATCGATATGCAAATTTATCGTTCCATTTTCGTCCACTTGTGCATTTTAGCTCCAAAATTACTTCCATCGATGAAGATTTAGCAAAGAATGTACGAAAAATGTCATTAATTTTTCTCTATGACGGATAATGCGGCAGAATATTTAGGATCTTTCGATGGGCCTGGGGTGATGCTCAAGGGTGCTTTCGAATGTTTGCGTTTCTTTGAGACGCGAGTATATTGATTTGACGCTGACAACGCATGTTCTGGTGGGTACAGCAGACTCAGAATATCAAATCCTGTTGAAAGAAGAATTACCATGAAAAATTCAACTCAATCAAAGAATGAAATAGCAAAAAGTTAAATGATCTATTTAGTGGAATTTGTCACTTTATAGGCTTCTTTGGTGTTGAAGAGAATCCATTTGGTAAACAGAGTGCTTTATTGCAACAGTGTTTGAGCAAAAAGTCAAAGAAAACACAAGGACAAAATAAACAATTCTCTTCAGTGGTTAAATTACCAAAATGAAATGGTCCATCGTGATAAGTCACAGGAACTTGATGCTTTATAGTTTCATCTTTGCAGCCCCTAGAACAAAACACTTTAGTTTTATCATAAGAACAAGTCTTTGAAAATTCCCTATGTTGATCAAAACCAGGCCTTCTCAATCAAAATTTGCTGATCGCCACTTGGGCAACGTTAGCAAGCAAGAAGCACCACAGTTAAAAGATATTCTTGTTTCCTGACATGTCTCCGTCTCAGTAGTTAAGGGTAAAGAAAGTGTGATGCCATAAATGTAAAAGTTTTGACCTTGGGGAAAGCACTCCAAGTTAGCATTATCGAAAGATTAGTGACGTAATTCGTTTTCTATTTTCTCTTTCTTTTTTGAATGCACTTGAAACTGATGATGTTGCTAATATAATGCATATGTAGAACGTCCCAGCCTAGGGCAACCTAAAACGTCCAAGCCTTGGGCAACCTAGGACCTCAACATACTCAAAATTCAAAATGTATAGACTCAGATATTCAAAATAGCATCAAGCTAAGAGTACCAAAACAGTGAGAGTCATAATGCTAAGACGCCATTATCAAAATGCTACCACCATTACAATGAAAGACGTTTGTTAGAAGCAGAAGTACGAAAGGGAATCTTACATGAAGCATTTCTTGTAGAGTAAATAAGGTAGGCCGCTGACCAAGCAAAATGGAAAGCAGAGACACCATAGTGCAGTTTGACAGTTATTCTTGCAAGCGAAAAAATGATCAGCACATCTTGGTTGCGTCAATCCATGCGCAATCGTAATGTCACAGTTCCATACCTTCGTTTCCCCAACTATTTGTTGGCCCATTCCAGATACTTCACTATCAACATGCTTTTGGATAGAATCACTGAAAGCTAACTGCATCAAAAAAGCAAAACAAAAGACGATGAGGGTGAAAAGTTTTACTGCCAACGCAAGCAAAAGTATACTTATTTCTGCCTCTCCAAAGGTATCTAGTCTAATATGAATACTTTTGAAAATGTTTGAAATATGAATTTGAAGGAAGGAGGCAGTTTAGCAGAAGATATAATCCAAATGGTCCAAGCTTAGTTAGTCTAACAAAATTGATTTCCAAACATTTTACTGGTTACTCCAATATATGACTATTGCTTATTGATTCAAACGTCAAATTATCTTTTTACTTGTAAGCTTGTTTCAATCGGTTTGCTCAATCTAGTTTACTATCTACGTATATGTAAACTAATTTAAATCGATAACTAAGTAGACTAAATTAACATAAATAAGCATTACTATTTTCAAATTCTATTCATAACCTAACATAGAATAAAAATTAACTCAATGCATACATGTGCATAAATTACATTTACAGTAAGGCCTCTCCCACTTTTAAGCACAAATTATGAAAAGACAAGGAGCACAACACAGCAAAATAACGATTTCTAGGAGAACATGGTTAATTACGATGTTCAATTGCACAAGCATGTAGAGAAGAATGGAGTCACATAGAATTGCTCTTTTTGCAGGAATAGTAAGGAGATCTCATAATATATATCAAGATTATAAATAATCGACAAACATGTTTTAGAAATTTATATTTAGTCTCTTAAGTATTCGCTTTTAATGTACTTCTGAGTCAATGAGCTGTTGCAGTAAAGATAAAGTAATGACAGAATTTGAAACATTGATTATAGACGTTGAATGTAAAAGTAGGATTAATAATACTTGCAGTTATCTGAAAGTTTTTTCTTTCCTTTAAGAGATCTTCAGCTCTTTGAAGTGCCAATTCAAATTGATCTTTGATCAATGGGTGGGATGTATTTATCAATACAACGAAGTCAACTGTTTTCAGCATCACTGATGACTCTTGGTCACTCGTCTTGCTCAAGGTTTGATGGCAATGTGCTGTTGTAAATATCGGCTTTTTTGATAATAATTGTCTTATCGCAGCAACCTCTTGAAGATTATTTACCTAAATTGCCAAGGTATAACAGTCAACTGTATATATTTTGCGTGCGAGTTCTTTGACTAAAGTCGATCAAGCATATAATTCCAGTCAAAATATATTTGCACCAAATTCATAATTATCATGACTGATTGAGTTCCATAGCAAGGAAATCTAACTGGATAGAGCATAAATTAAGAAAAAGACTGCTTTAAAATGCGTACAATAAATTGAGAATCTAAGTGGTCTCTAGAGGGAAATGAACTTTCTGTCATGAATGACGACATACTAGATCTAAATACCTCGATGACAACATCTCGACCTTCAAATTTTGTATCACGAACCAATATAATAACTGAATTATCTTCACAGACCATTCTTCCTGTGTTTTCTGCAACATGAAAACCAAATGGGGGACTGGCACAAAAGTCGTCTTTGTGCTCAAGTGAAATAGCACACATTGACAAGGTTCCATTCTGAGCTGAGGAGGTCATGCTTGAGTTTGGTCTGGATAGAGATAATAGCACTGCTAAATGAAAGGTACTTCTAAAGGTCCATGGAAGCTGGCACGAAATAGTATTGAAATTAAAGTGGGATTTGAATAGGTTGATGCTAACCGACCTAATGGCATCTGGTAGGGACAATAAAATGCTGTTCCACAGGGATCCTATATGAGGTAGAATCTTGACTTGATTTATGAAGAAATACCAACATGCAATTGTTTTTAATAATGATTAATGCTGTATTCAATATTGATAGGAAGGGATTCAATATGTAAGACAAAAAATATTAAGCAGATATACAAAATACAAGAGGTGCTTTTACTTGAAAATGAATGAAATTGAAAGATCAAAACAACATAGAGAACGAAGTGAATTAAAATCTTTACAGAAGACGTAACTCATACATAAATGTTGGCTCATTCATTCCTTTACAAGGAAATCTCTTAAGGTTAATCGAACTTCCCTATAGCGACCATTATGAAATAAAACTTCCCTTGCTCTAATGGAAAGAATGATAATAGAATGAACAGAAGATAAGACATGAAAATCTAGTACTTTTGGTAGCTTCTCTTTTAATACCTTAATTGCCAGCTTATATGGCAGTGACAAATATGCAGATTTTTATAGAAGTAAGCAGGTGAAAGCACGCTGATGCCAAACGATTTAAAACAATAAACCCATTAAGTACTGCATTGTACGCTAATATATTATAATATAAGTACGTAAATTCAGTAAAAACGCCCCATGAGAATAAAGGACTGGTACAGAAAACGAAAGCATGGATCTATGTTTGGCCCATGGCAGTGACTTCATTATGATATGGAATGAACTCACTTTGCTTAACAGACTTCTTCAATAAAACATACCTAAAGAAAGCTGATAAAAAAGGATTTACGTTGTAGTAGATACGACAGATAAATTAAAATGTACGTACCTTAAAAGTAGGCTGTTGCCTCAAATGAAGATACACGTCGATCTCAACTGGAACGTCAGCAGGAAGTCCAGCTTTAGTTCTCGTCTTGGTAAACACTTCCCAACTCTATTTCAAATGATAGTTGATGGCTCTACCATAGAAAATTTATGTAATGTCGTGTATCAACACCATCCTTGAGAGAACAGATGAATTTTGTGTACCATACACCTGATGTTCAATTCAATCACTTGAAGCCGATTGAGCAGCATTCATCTACCAAATGTTTTCTCAATCCTTCTAAATTCCACAACTAAACAAGAGTGTCGCGCCTCAATGTTTTGCATTAAAATGTTCTTAAGCAACTTATTCCACTTAATATGGTTACGTAATGACCAAACATCTGCAAGAAAGCGGAAATGGACGTTCAACGCAAGCAGAAGTTACAGTTTAGCGCAGTGTTTCTTAAATAGTAGGGGGGCGGGATTTAATGCTAGGAAGACCGCGTATGACCCCAGGGAACAGGCGCACTTGTATAATGATCTAGACTATACTGAGTGGGAGGCGCGAAATATATTGTCTTTCTATTGGGAGGGGGGTTTGTAAAAATAATTGAGAAGAACTGGTTAAAGGTTTCATTTTGTTCTTTGACAGAAAATCCAAAGGTGAAAAGTTGTGTAAATAGGATGGTTAAGGGTAAGCGTATTATACTTCTACTTTCTTCAGGACTCCACTTTCTTCAATCAAATAAATATTTCAGCATCCGAAATGCATCAACAGTACATTGTTCTTCAGTTTTCCTAATAACCTGACCTCGCATAAACTATTACCAATTTCTGGAGGAACAAGGCTACAAGTAAGATTCCCTTCCTCTAACAAACAACACTCGTACTGCTGCAACGATATGTTTGATGTAATTATAAAAGCAGCATTGGAAATCGTCGTCGTCGTCGTCGTCGTCGTCATCATCATCATCATCATCATCATCATCATCATCATCATCATCATCATCATCATCATCATCATCATCATCATCATCATCATCATCATCATCATCATCATCAACATCATCATCATCATCATCATCATCATCATCATCATCATCATCATCATCATCACCATCATCATCATAATTTTTTTTTGAAACTTCATGACTATAATAATATATTTTAAGTATACAATGATACACCTCACTACATTAAGGCAGTGTATAATTGACTAGTCTGTTATATATAAATATATAATAAAAAGAAACAAAAGAAAAAACACGCACACACACAAAGAAAAGCAATTACGAAAAGGTATTTGAGTTAATATAACCATGTCTGTAAAAGTCAAGCAAATCAGGGTTGGTCCAACTTTTATTTCTTCTACAAAAGATGTAGTAGCTGCATCTAACTGCTATGTTCATTGTTTTCAGTATCGCGTTTTGCTTAGTCTTTTCGTTAAAATGCAAGTCTGTGAGCATTGACAAGAGAGATTCAGAAGAAGTTCCAAATATTCCGAGGGCACTCATAGAAAGGTTGACAAATTTTACCGTCGAATATGATTTCTGGAGGCTACCAATAAGAGGGTGGTACTTATTAGCCTTGCGATCGCTATTTAGTTTTATATTGGATTCAAAGCCAACAGTGAGTTCCAGTACGTAAACAGTAGAATTGTTGAGCACTAGCACCAGGTCTGGTCGAAGAGAATCACCAATTATTAAAGATGGAGATGGAAAGATAGGAAGGTCTGCGTATAATGAGCTATTCGCTAAAGATGAGAGGGTTTTGGCAATATGTAGCAAAACGGAATTATGACGCCAGGTATATCTACCATCTTGAAGATAGGATTTGCAACTAGAAACAATGTGCTGGAGAGTCTCAGACTGGAAGCAGAAAGAGCATGCAGATATAGTGGAGAGGGACCATTTGCAGAGATTTTTCTTAGTAGCAAGAGTATTGTTGATATACTTGACGATAAAATCAAAGATGTTTTTAGGCATATTATGATGAACTTTAGTCCAAAATTTGCGGGTATGCTTACTGCCTTGAAGAAGTATAGATGATATAACGAAGCCTTGTGACTTCAGTTCGTGATGAATACGGTCTTCATTGTCATTTTTAATAGCGGAGAGAACTTGTTTTGTATTGCGATATTGATCATATTGTATATTACAACCAGAGCTAGTACGAGACCAAAGAGCATTTAT
>WIPJ01062123.1:54664-120702 GCA_018155075.1 Cassiopea andromeda | reverse complement strand
ACCTCTCTAATGCTAGGTATAATTGGCTATTTGCCATTTCTACGTGTCAAAAAAAAAACAAAGTTAAATACAACAGAAGGGTAAAAACAACCACTGCTACTACTAATACTTCTACAATTTGAGCATATACGAAAAACAAAAACAAACAAAAAAAAGAAACAGTGATAATAAGCAGTGACTAGAATTCCAATAATGCGGGGTTGGTCCAGGGCTTGTTTCTGAGACAGAATATGTAATAGCTACATCTTATCGATATTTTCATGATCTTTTTATTATATATTTTGATGAAGGCTTGTCAAATTTGAGATCTTCCAAAAATAACAACAAGGAGTCAGATGATTTACCCAGAAGTCCAAGCGTACTCATCGAGAGATTGATAAATTTAATGTTAGAAAATGTAGGAGTGAGGTCAGATATGAGAAAGTGGTACTTCGCTTTCTTTCGATCGCTATTAATTTGAAGATTGGATTCAAATCCAACAGTTAACTCAAGAATATAGAGAGAAGTATCAGTAACTAGTAAAAGATCTGGTCTAAGAGAATTCCCGGCAATAATGCTTGGTGATAGAAATGAAGGTAGGTCAGCATATAGAGAGCACTTAGACAATGATGTAAGAGTTTTTGCAAGATAGAGATGGACAGAATTGTGGCGCCAGGTATATCTACCCTCTTCCAGGTAGGTTGTACAACTAGAGACGACATGTTGAAGCGTTTCAGTTTTAAGGCAGAAGGAGCATGCAGATGACTGAGAAATAGCCCATTTGCTGAGATTCTTCCTGGTTGCAAGGGTGGTGTTCAAATATTTGATACAATAGTTAAAGATATTTTTTGGCATGTTCTGTTGAACGGTGGACCATAGGCTGCGGGTTTTAGAACTTGCATGCGTAAGAATAGAACTAATAATGAATCCCTGTGACTTTAACTCATGGGTTATACGCATCTCGTTATGCTTTTGTACAGCATTTAGGACCTGCTTTGTGTTCTGATATTGACCATACTGAACATTGTAATCCAAGCTTGTTTGTGCCCACAGGATGTTAATTTCTGAGTTGGGAGATGATTTCAAAGCATTCCTAATAACTGTTTGGCATTGAGAATATTTAGTTGAAGGCAAGATCAAATTGATACCGTATTTAGTCTTTGGGAGTGCAAGGGAACTAAGGGTGGCACTGATAGGTAAACCCAACCATTGGCGAACATAACTAGATACAAGATTGTCTAAATTCTCAGCTACCCATGTTTTACCAAGATTAGCAATTGTAAAATGCCATGAAACTTTGGAGAGTACAAATCTATGATATAAAAGAAGTTTATTTTTAGGATGGCAAGGAATAAGGTCAATTTTACTCATCAAACTAGAAAAAAGATCTAATACTTCAGACATGTGATCATGATTATCCATAGAAAAGTTGAAATGTCTACCAAGGTATTTAAATGAATCACCTTTGGCAATGGTAGGAAGTACATCGTGATTTAGAATAAGTGTAGGAAGGTATTGAACGGATGAAGTAGATGCCTTTTTTATTCCAAAAGTAGAGCACTTGTCAACTCGAATTTTCATGTTTGCCCAAGTACACCAACGAGAAAAGTGAAATAATAATAATGACCATCATCATTAATGTAATGTACATTTTTGAATTTATGCTATCGTTGGTTGGTCAAACTGTGGAAAGGTCACAATCCACATTGCAGCATGTACGAATTGCCGAGTAAGCGCATGCTCAATAATTTAATATGATGTAACATTCTTGCCTGTAACTCTACGCTCAAACTAAATACGCTTTGAAAGAAGATCACAATCCGTTGCTACTGTTAGAGAGGTTGCTCGTATACATTGAAGGAGTATTCCATATCAACAAACTGTTTTCCAGCCCTTGCAAGTCTTTGAAAATCAGTTTGAACTTTTCTTCTTCCAGCATATTCCACAAAATTCATTGATAATAACTTGGTCATTAAGTAACGGATTATTTTTCTGTTATAATTATTTATGGTTATTACTATTATCATCATGATCATTATTCAATAACTTGTCATATTATCAAATGACGTCACTAACTGTCAACTAGAGTCTTCTTTCTACACTGCGTAAAGGCTGATTTCCACGAGGCGAATTTCGCTGCGAATTCGCTGCGAAATGGATTTGAGCATGCGCAGTTAGTTCTTTGAGATTTCGTAGCGAATCGCGGCGAATTCTCTTGGAGTAGGATAGAGTCCTACTATTTCGCGGCGAAGGGTGGAAAGAGGACAGTGAAAGCAAAATGTCGTCTAACAGCGGTAGCCAATTTAATTTTACTCTGCCAATTGAGGCACTTTCTGGGCAAAATGCGAACGTTTTGTCAGCAATCCTTGGAATGCAACAACAAGGAGAGGAAATGCAGAGCATGGGAAAGGGTAAATTTTTACTGATAGTTTATCATATTCACTTAGGATGGGGGTGATAGAAGTATACGAAACTCTACAAACTGTATAGCCTTCATTTCAACGAGAGGAACTAGTCCAATATTATAAAGCATTTCTTAAGCTGTTACCATATAATCAACCCATTGTAGCTGACCCAGAACGGCAATTAGAGTTCATTGACAAGTGACACGATTATGATTTAGGTCTTGATAAAATCTTAGCAATAAATGATTTATCACTGGATTTGTCACATTTTAGGAGTCATCAGCCTTTGACAAGGAGGCAGTAGCTTCAAAAGCAGTAGCTTCAAAAGCAGTAGCTTCTTTTTCAGTATAAGCAAGCTTCGAGCAGACACCATCTTTGAATGTGCGCGCCAAGATATGAATTTCTTCAAGGATTCGCGGCGATTTCTCTACGAAATCGCAAACTTCACAGCGCATGCGCAGAATTGTTTCGCTACGAATTCGCAGCGAAATATTCGCCTCGTGGAAATCAGCCTTAAAACCATCTTCTCTATTTAAAACGAGGCTTAATTGCTTCGAGGTTACAGCATCAGAAGTCCTCAAGTCCAATTCGGTGTAATAACACCAAAATCCGATATTCCTCTTTATCGCCTAACTTAATGAGCGAACAAAAATTGAATAGGCTTGACACGAGATTGCTATTCCTCTAAAGATAGGCTGGAATGGTTTATCGTGGGTTCTTACAATAAAACTAATTGTAAAGTAAGATCAAATTGTGAAATCAGTTACAAACTTGTCATCATGGTAATGCATCATGTTTCGGCACCCTTTGTCTAGTTCTTTGAAAGAGTCTGCAAGTTCAAGTTTTATCTGAGATTTAATGAATTAAGTATAACGAAATGCAGTTCAATCTCTGGGTCACACGAGGCAGCAAGATAGAACCGTCAGTTCTACGCGTTTTGTGGTAGGATATGTAGTTAGCTTTATGGTGGGTCAAATAACGCGTAAAATCTACAGGTACTAGATTCAAGTGGAACGCCAATCGAAATAGTATTTGCAGGTGGGGGCGGATTTAGTGGGGAGGGGCCAGGGGCCATGGCCCCCAAAATGGTAACATTCCCTATAGCAAACAAATTGTATTAACAAACTTCTTGCATGAAAAAGAAAACAGTGCCCCTCCAAAGTTCAGCCCTGGATCTGACCCTGTTGGCAGACTACTGAAGAAAAGGAATTTTTGCCTGAAAGCTCAAATTTTCAATTCACCTTGATCTACAGAACTCTTTGATGTTGAAACTGCAGCTTCCCTATAAGTAAGATTCCTAATCTGGCTTGCTGCACAATCATTGTTGAGTGAGTGTTGGATACAGCACAATCATTATTGAGTGAGTGTTGGATACAGCACATAGATAGAAAGATAAAGTAAGAAGTGGATACAACTAAAATATAGACTAATGCTGCATGTCAATAGCAGCCAAACTGGTTTATAGTGTTTGCAAAAAGGCCAAACTGGTTTACACTAGAAACCAAAGGAGAGGATGGACACTCATGTTATCGCTCTTTGATAGGGCACTATCCAACTAAAGTGAATAACATTGTCTCATTTTCTTCTTTTCAGAAGGCCTTTGATCTCTTCACTACCAAAGAATGTTCCTATTGGCTCTTCTGCATGCCGCTTAGCAACTGCTGATTTTCCCACATGTGCATGTAAGAAATCATCCTGAAGCTCTTTAAAATTTCGATGCTCTGGAAATGTTGGCATCATGTCTGGGTCAACAGGCAAAGGCTTTTCTTTGAAATATGAGCTTTTCAGACTCACTTGAGCTGAAATCCTTCTGCTTGGATCATATGTAAAGAGCTGCTGAAGCAGAGTTATGCCTGCATCAGAAAGCCAAGGAAATTTGTGCCTC
This sequence comes from Cassiopea andromeda, assembly GCA_018155075.1. Classification (NCBI taxonomy): domain Eukaryota; kingdom Metazoa; phylum Cnidaria; class Scyphozoa; order Rhizostomeae; family Cassiopeidae; genus Cassiopea; species Cassiopea andromeda. Next base: position 116,433 of record WIPJ01062123.1, on the reverse strand, counting down.
AAATTATTATATGGTTGATGTCTAAATGTGAAGTTCTTTGGTCCTGGTAATTCTGAATATCCTGGCCAAATCTTATCATTTGGGGTTCCAAGTAAGTCAATGGTTAATTGAAGTTGATTCAGCTCAGATTTTCCTGGCAGAAGAGGTTTGTGGGATAAAAGTTCACCAAATATGCAACCAACTGCCCAAATATCAATGGATGTGGTTTGAATTCTGGAACCAAGAAGGAGTTCAGGAGCACGGTACCACAATGTGACAACAACTGGAGTCATGGGCTTATATGGGTATCCAAACTTCCTTGCAAGTCCAAAATCACCTTTGAAAATATACATTTAATATGTCCATAAAAACAGAGCTTAATAGAAATGACTTCATAACATAAGAAATGCATAAAAAAGTGGCAACAGGGATGCAAATGTTTTTCATAACAAATATAGAGAGCAAGGACCTGGGGGATGGATGGATTTTAAAAATAACACACACTCTCTTTATTCAAGTTAATATTGCTCATTCTATTTTGCATTTCTGATTAAATATTTGATATATTCATCTTCTGTTTCACAAACTACAAATCAAAATGGTAATACATTGTGATCATAACTTATTTTCATGCAAAGGAGAGCACATACATACCAATTTTTAAGACTCCTTTGTCAGTTAAAAGTAAATTGGATACTTTCAAATCTCTGTGGATAATATACTTGAAGTGAAGATGTTCTAGGCCACTTAGTAATTGCTTCATAAGACACTTTACTTGAGCCTCTGAAAATGGTGTTGACATATTATCAAGGAGGCTAGCAATGTCCTGATAGCAATATTCCATTACAAGAAATACATTTTCAAGTTTACGTCCAACTGCGATTTCCTTCAATCTCACTATGTTTGGGTGAGAAATATGTAAAAGCAATTTTATCTCTCGAAGACTACTAATCGGCAATCCATCCTTTTCTTTGTCCATTCTTACCTTCTTCAAAGCCACTATCTTTTTGCTTATCGTATCTCTTGCTCTATAAACAACGCCATATGTACCCTCTCCTACTCTATTTAACTTTTCAAATTCTGCTACACTTCTGCAATTGCCGAGAATATCACTTTGAGAAATCTTTATCACATGATCAACATATTCAAATGAATGCAGGCAAACGACTTCATCAGTGTCTCTAGACATATTTATGTTATTATGGGCACAGAGCTATGTTCTTCGCTAATGAATGTGTCACTGAGGCTGTAGTTGTAAGTGAAGTAACTTAAATCCTGACAACTCGTTGCAAAGTAAAGCATCAGCCATGGCCGTGAACTATTATTTTTGAGAGGAATCGAGGCATCGTTGAAGAACGAATTGCAAAACGAGGTGACTTAAAGATGACTGCTTTACTTTGTGACAATGGCATTTGTTCCTAGGGGCCACAAAGCGTTCAATACTGGAAGGAAAATCTGGTCATATTTAATTTTACTCACAGCAACTCGGTCAATGTCCTCAGCCATGAAGGCAGTGGTACTAGACAAATTTGGTGGCCCTGAAAATATGCGAATCGGAGATGTGGGAATGCCAGAGGTAAAAGATGACCACGTGCTGATAAAAGTTCATGCGACAGCCGTAAATAGAGCTGATGTTCTGCAAAGGATGGGGAAATATCCGCCACCAAAGGGGGAGTCAGAAACACTTGGGCTTGAAGCTAGTGGAGTTGTTGAATTCTTAGGTGCAAATGTGAAAAAGAAGTTCAAGTGAGTCCTAGTTCGGGCAGTTCTACTTTTAAATGATTTGCCAGACAACTTTGGCCACTCATTTAGCATATTAACACATATGAACTTTGCAGCAAATTGTTCCTTCAAGTGTTATGCTGAAATGCTATGCTATCTTTTTGATGCTTGCTTATTTATCCCCTAGGATTGGTGAGAAAGTAATGGCTCTTCTTGCAGGTATGTGTTGTTTCTGTTGCACAAACCAACTTGTAGAAAATGACAAGCACATACCAATAATCTCCTTTTAGGATTTGGTTGAAAATTGGTTCTCCAATATGGGAAGGTCACCCAGTCTGCAGGGTATGCCAGCTGCATCTGCAGGGCAAATTCATGAAACAAAACTGCATACAAATGTTTCGGCTTTGCTTCCTGACTTGCCAAAGGATGCCATGAATGTGTTAACAATCATGAAAAGCAAGAGCAATGCAAGCTACATTAATTACCAACACTTTCGGACATTTTTAGTTTTGGAAAAAAGCATGTCCGTCTTTTTTGGTGTCCAAAATTTATAGAGGCCATATTTTTTTGCAATTTCTGTAACATAAGTAGCTTCACTGAGTACTTTCTGCACAATATTTTGTTATTTGATATTTTTAGGGTTCTCCGTAACAACTTGCTTATTATTTTTCACATGTATCTGTGGGAAATGGAATCCGATTTGGGGGTGGAAAGGAACAAAAGGTTGGGTTCTAGCCATAAATTTTAAAATATCTTCGTCTATAGCTTATTTTCAACTCCTGGATATGGGGCTGTAGGAGCCTTTTACAGAATTAAAATATCTCTCTTCATTGCCGAAATTGATGCTCAAAGATGGGGAGGATGCGTCAAAACCATAGTTTTTCAGAATCATTCAGAATGTGACTAAATATCCCTAGAATCTATCTCCAAACAAAAAAGGGTATTTGGGCCTTTATGGATAAAAAAATGCTAAATGGGTTAACACTTGGCCATTTGATTACATAGTACCTTATCAGGTGAAATGTTGTTAGGCAAAATTTATGTCACGTAGACAAAAATTCATCACTTTTGCCTGACAATTTTTTGTCCAATAAGTTAAAGATCTGAATTGAAGCGTGCTCCTCAAATTTGGGCATCAATATCTCTGCAATGGAAAAAGATCTTTTGATTCCACAAGGGGTCCTGAATCCATATAACTCAAACATTATTATAATCTTTGACACTATAAATCAATCAAAACTTAAAAATCAATCTCAGACCCCCTACCTCCTTCAAAAGATGGAACCAAATGTAAGTGTCCACCATGGATCTACTTATATTGTGAACTAATTTTGGAACATTATTAGACCTCTATCATCAAAGGGTGACACTAGTTTTGTTGAAAGGTTTGATTAGTTTGGATCAAATTATGTCCGAAATATGCTCCAAAATCCCAACTTTTGTTTGACATTTTTGTCCAAAATTACCCGAAATTAGGAAGTTTTTGTCTGAAATTTTTGTTGGATATTTACATGTTCGAAATTTAACAATCTGAAATGTTTGGTAAGTAATTTAGCTGTTTTATATAAACAACCAGAATGTTGGCCTCAATGGTACCTTGAAAATGGTGGATGACATCATGTATTCAAAAGATCTTGTTAACTTCTGTCACTCTTTGCAGATTGGGTTAACATTCACAAAAAAGCAGTTGTTTTGCATAAGTTAACAACTTGCATGAATTAAGAGCAAATACCAAAATTGATAATGAAATAGACAATCTGAAAAGTGTATAGATTAAATCAATGATAATTCAGTCAATGGAATCCATGGAACTAAATAGCTCTAATCATCTCTAATAAACTAAAAGTAATTCATAAACTTAATAATTCTTATTTCATACTTTATTGTTTGTTCTTTATAACAATTCTCTATTTTTTGAAGGTGGTGGCTATGCTGAATATGTTTCAGTGCCAGACTCACTTGTTATGAAGGTACCATCTGGTACAAGTTTAGTGGAGGCTGCTGCTATTCCAGAGGTATGGCTTACTGCTTATCAGCTGCTTCACTTCATTGGTAGAGTCCAAAAAGATGACAATGTTTTAATTCATGCAGGTGGGAGTGGTGTAGGAACTGCTGCTATTCAAATGACATCATTGGCTGGAGCAAAAGCATTTGTGACTGCTGGCTCAAGCTCTAAGCTTGAATTTGCTAAAAAGCTAGGGGCATACCACACAGCAAATTACAAGGAAGATGATTTCTATGAAGTATTTAAGAAGGAAACTGAAGGTATACTGTTTGAAATGATAAACACATATGTTACATCTGGGTAATATTGAATAAAACTATGTTAATGAAATATGAATAAAAGTGTGCTTGTGTGTTAGAATTAATAAGTTACTGCCTTCATTCTACATTGCTCATCAGGCAGACTAAATCATTTAGCATACATTACATTTTTCGTAAACAATTGTGGTGATAAAATGTATGGATAACCTTGATAAAGAGCAATTGCTTTATATCAAGGATTCAAAATTCCAAATGTGTTACTATAATAAAAATATGATAAAGCAGGCATTTGATTCTAGGAAAAGGAATTAATCTGATATTAGATCCAGTGGGTGCCTCATTCTGGCAAAAGAATGTCAAGTCAATTGGGCTGGATGGGCGTTGGGTGCTATATGGACTGTTAGGTGGTTCAAACATAGATGGGAATCTATTTGGACAAATGCTGTCAAAGAGAGTACAGATTACAGCCACCACATTAAGGTCCAGACCCTTGAAGGTATGATGGTACAAGTCCTATAACAGTTCATTATGTCAAAATTAAAGGGCACATTTTTAATTACTTCCAAAGAATCGCACCTAATTTTGCATCCCCTTTTTCTTCTTTTCAAAGAAATCCAGTCTTTAATATTTACAATGAATGTAGTATCGCTTCTGTTGTAGAATCAAGCCTTTGAAAAAAGTTACCACGACCTAGTAAACTTGGTGTTGAAACGAGATTTTCAATGAAAAATGTTACTACGTTTTGTCTCATAGTGATATTGGGGAGTTTTAGGAAATCCTAGGTGATAAGGGATTAAAGATAAGATATGAGGGCAGCAAAAACAGGGGCAAATTTAGTAGAAAACATGATTGCATATGAAATTTTAATCACTTTGTAATTTTTATGCATTTTTCACATTGCTATTTCAATTTGCCATTTCTAGTACAAAAAAGATCTGGTTGATGCATTTTCAGAAAATGTATTGCCACACTTTGCAACTGGAGAATTAAAGCCCATCATTGACTCTGTATTTGAATTAAAAGACATTTCAGAAGCACATAAGACCATGGAAACAGCAGCAAACACTGGGAAGATTGTCATCAAGGTTTTGAATGAAAAAGAGGAACTTTGATGCATTGACTTCTAAAATTTTCTTTGACTTCCTTTACAACTCATGGCCATGGGACATTCTTAGCACAATGCAGTAAATAAACAACTTATAGTTTAAAGTAATCTGTTAAACCAAAAGCCCAAGATGTGCAATCATGGCTGTTTGGTAATTTCATGGTTTAGTATCTATGGTACATTTTATAAGTAAGTTCTGTGGCACCCCATGTTTTACTAAGAATAGCACTTTCTGTTTGTTATAATATAAAGCAAAGCACTTGGGATATCTGTGACAGATTAATACTCAGGACACTTAATTACAATATGAATACTTATGTACAGCATGTGGAAAAACACAAGTACTTTAGAGTTAGCTTGTGGAATGACATCTATGTCTTTCTTTGCCTTAATGTCACTTCAGTCTCACTCATTATTTTAATTTGTTTAACAGTAAAGTAAATGTTCTACAATTTATCTTACCACTAAAACCAAAGGTCACCTGCTAAACTGCTAAATTATAACTAAATACATAAAAAAGCTATGAAATCTTAAAACCAGCTTTCTTTCAATATAATCACACTTAGAATTTTGAAAAAAAATGTGATACTGATTAGAACCTATTTTAACTTATTTTTAGGATATCTACTTCCGAAAATAAATTACAAACAGTATAGGAAATAATATAGAATTGACAACAGTGTCAAACAATCAGTTTGAAGACATTTAATAGCTTTAGATGTTACTAAAATACCTGCATATGATAAGGCAAATTCCGCTGCATATGTTGCAGACTTTTAATATTACAAATTGATTGTGACACTGTTTTACCTTTTGGCTAGTATATGTAAGGTTGCATTAGGCACAAGGCCACAGTCTTCTAATGTTGCATTGTCATCATCATAAATTTGATTGGGAAATGATGACTTGAGCTTGTAGTTTGTCATTTTTTGCTGCCTAAAATTGGAAAACTTAATATTTGTTACTAGGTAAAAGGATACATGAATTCACATCATTCTACGGAAAAGTGCGCTTGCACTTGACATATTGCATGCATGAAATGACATGATTAATCAGCTGGGCATCAAAATGAACCAAGCCATCAAGAATATACACCTTCTATTTACAATTCTTTCTTGATTGATGTGCTTTGTAATCAGATAAAATTCATATTGTTAAACCAGCCTGAATGACTACTTATATTTAAGTGCACTCTCAGATTAATCATATACAGTATACTCCCGATAATCTGGAATCAGATAGCCCGGATTTCTAGACAATTCGGATTTTTTCCATACTCGTAAATTTCTATGTTTTAAACTGTACCGCTTATTCAGGATTTTTAAGAGGTGACTTCGTTGTCTTCGGATCTTCCGTAAAATACTGACTTTCACAACGCTCGAAATTGTCCAAACATCAATATAATATCACGAAAAACACCCTCTTCTGTGAGGTAGGAGATAGAAAGCACCATACCTAGCAGATTTTTCCATAACTATTTCATTAACTAGCAATCGCTTTGTGGGAAATGCTTGTTACTAAATTTACACTACCCTTGTGTCAACTCAGTTTATAAGAAACAACGAAAGTATGAAGATATTACTGGAAGTCATAGGAAACGTTTTGGCATGATTCGTTCAAGCTGTAATTGCATACTTTCATCCAATACTCCATTTTATGTTTCAAGAATTGATCCTCCTAGGAGTTCATGTTTATCTGGATTTCTGCTAAATCCGGACTTTTCCTTACTCCTGACTGATCCGGAATATCCAGATTATACTGTAATTATGAAATAGGCTGGAAAGCATGGCTGGAAAATTAGTGCAGAAACCTTACATTACAACAAACTATTGGCAACTAGAATGAGAAAATACAAAATTGTCCACCCACGATGGGGCTTTATGCAAAGAAGTAATGTAAGATTATAACGAGAAGGCTAAAATGCCTGTTCATGGATTCATCTGACTCTGTGGAATAAACTGAAGTATCTGTCACAATTCGTTTACGAAGCCCTTTGCAATTTAAGGCCTGGATTTGAATGTTAATATTCATTGACAAAATTAGTCACTGTTAGTGGGCAAGTAAGGATCATCTCAGCTTCCATTAATTAACAAAAGGGTTTTGCTACATAACATTCATCATTATTATCATTCTTTTGATTACCATGACATCTCGTAAATGCGCTATTTATTAAGCTTTTTAAACCATGGCTAATTCAAGAAGCTTCTGCAATTCCATACCTCATTTTATTGATTTGGCTCCTCAAATCTCCAATTGTGTCAGAGTATTTCATCTTTATAATGTAAGTCTAACAAAAGTTAATATTAATTTTTCAATCATCTACCGCTTACTCGTGCGTAAACAATATCACAAAATCTTCTTAGCTACTTTCGCAACGTGTTTATAATCAAATCACGACAGAAACGAATAGAAAATTCCATTCACAAGTAAACAGGTATTTGCTGAGTAAGGAAATGCAGTTTAACCTTCATGACTTGCTAGCACATAATTTAGACACAGGATGTAAGCTCCTACGTAGCCGTAAACAAAAATGAATAGGGAAAATGCGTTCCTGTTACTAAGTTCTGCTTCTTTTAGCTGTAGCGCAGCTAGAAATAATCCCCTACAAAGAATGGTAAAACCTCTTATAGTGATCTATTTGCAGCATCTGAACCAACTGCTTTATTAAAATCTGGATATTCTAAGGGCATCGATTCTTAGGTGAAGTCGCTGACGTTTGCGATTGAAGCAAAAACTTGCGTCCGTTCATAGTTGAAATTATTACACACTGTGACAATAATTATTTACTGTCCTATCATCATAAGATAAATTTGATACTATGATGATAGTACAAAGAAAACCATAAATATATGATCTGTACTATTGACAAATGGCAAAGAAATAAATGAACAATGTCACTGACTTTATCTCCTTTTTCTGACTTTACGCGTATGGTTGTAATATCTGACTGAGCAATTTCCATCTTTCCTGCCTGATCGATTCTGATAAATTACACATAACATTAACCGTGAGTGACAAATATAAATTTATATTTCATGTAAATAGCTTTATTTATGAAACGTTTCAAAAGATAATCCAAACAAATTCATAACTGGATTGAAAGCAGAACAAATTAATTGAAAACTTCTTAATTTTAGTGCATTTTTTGTGCAAATTTTTTAACCTTTGTGATCTTCTGCTAAGTTTGACAATATGTGGAAAGGAGATTTAAAAACATCGTGTGTCAAAAATACTTTATGTCATGTCGAATTAGGAAATAAAAGCTAAAGCCAATTGTTCTGTACTTCGAAATAAACCAAGAAAAAATATTTTTGTCGCTTTCATATAAATATAAACAAATAGCTTCTTGCCTCTTTTGATTATCTGTTTGCTTCTCTCCTTCTTCAATCACTATTGTCTCCGAGGGAGTACTATCACTTCCCTATGAAAAATATAAGCACTGTTCATAAACTGATAACTGCCAATTTCAGAACACCATCATGTAGAGAATTTATCCGCTGGAATCCTTCTCTAATAGAACTGACTCCAGGATCTTCTGCATCTGATTTGCGAGTAATAAATCCTTACTAAATTCATAAAATAGAACATCATCAAAATACCTTTGAAAAAAAGTATCAACAAATATTAATCCATCTTCAGCAAGGGCCTAATTACAAAATTAATCTAAAAGAAAATATTAATCACCAACCTTTAATTTATCTTTAAGATCTGATTTGATGTCGACAATTTTCCCGTTTTTGATGACTTTTGATGGCAACTTATTCAGAAACTGATCTATCGTTTGCTTTTGATGACCTAAAATAGAGGAGAGCAAGATCATTTTAATTGTTGTTGTAAACATGATTACTAATTACTTTTAGTGACAAGTTTATCTACTGCTGTCAAGAAATGCTACTAAAAGTTTCACCATCATAGTGTTCACATTTGATTAGAGATGGCGCCATTATGGGTACTTTGGGGCTAGATCCCCCACAATTTCACAGAGTCCACCATCAGCACCTGAAGTTTTGGAGATCCCTATAAACTGCTAAAGAACTTCGTCGCATTTACGCTGATCCAAAAGGCGTAGTCTGCTAAAATTTTCCCGTATCCCTCACTATTACCACTTTGGCAGCATTCACCTCCACCATTTCTGCAGCGGCGCCATCTCTAAATTTCACTATACGGAAAGATTTTCATTCGAGAAAAAAATTTAAATCATGTTCGACTTATTCATACACTGAAAATGAAAGAAAAATATATATGAAACATATTTGGATTTGAAAATCCTAATAAATCTGACAATGAAATTAAACATTTACACTTAGATGAAACTTGAAAATGCCAGAAATTAAGACAAATAATGAAATATGTAAATACCGGGGGGTTCACATGTCTCCTTTATTCCTTCATCTATCGTTTGAGTTACTTTATTCGAAGTATCACCAAAGCCTGTATCCAACAACTTTTGTCCTGCACCCGTAAAAAACCTGTCTTGCCTTCCATCACGAAAATGCGTGTCTCTTAAATCTGTAACCTACAAGGCAGAATGGGTGCGTATAACTGCAAGGAATTTTCCATCAATCAAATCCATATCGTATAAACGTTTTTTCAATAAGAAAAAGTTTATAAGAAAATGAGGCTTAAATGGCCAAAATCTTAAGAAAATCACATGACTCAGTTTCCAAAACTACGCGGTCTTTTTTGCCAAAAATCGAAATTACGTCATTACTAAATTCAAAATGTTAAAGATGAATTCAAACTCGAGTATACATGATAAACATAGAAAGTGCAACCCATTTTAACCGGTTTATTTCAGTAAAAGTTAAGGAAATTTTAAAATAATCTCAGGTTCAATTTCGAGAAAAGTAGAAAAAATTGAGGCTCAGGCAAAATGATTGTTTTCGTATAAAAAACGCATGTAAATCGTTTGGCATGAATACAAATCGTAAAAAGTTCGGAGCATGCTTCCCGAAAATGCTCAGCAAAACGTGGAATTAACAACAGGTCTACTTAAGCTTCATCATGACCTACCGAAAAAGGAACACCATTTGGAAATCGAGACTGTAGTTCTGATGGGAAATATCCATCTAAAATGTCGTTAATGTATGTCTGCAAAATAAATAAATTGAAATCAACTTTAAGAAGGCACCATAACAAACTTTCTACGCAGATACTTCGAGGCAAATATGGACGTAACTTAACGCATTAATTCCTTTCTCAAATTTGGGCTTGTAATAAAATGAACTTAAGTTAAAGCCTTCCCCTTTGCATATTGTCGAATGAAAACAGTGAAATTATCAGAAATGTACAAATCAAAATATAGTTGCTCAAAAGAATACCAGCAGCAACGCTATAAATCAGAGATCATGCTTCACAGAAAAGTTTCCTCCTAGAATGGCGGATTATTTTATAAAGGACAGAAGAAAGATTTGCAAGTAAAATTAAACATTTACTAACCTGTGTCTCAGGATCTGAATATGGCCTGAATGGACCATTAAACATGAAGATACCATTAGCATACAAAGTCAATGGAACTGGTTCCCGAAGCTATAAAAAACATATATAATACAGTAAGAAAAGAAATGTTAATTGACGAAAGGCTATATGTTTATAACATGCTTTGATGTACAGAAGTTTCAGGTGTCAAAATGTGGAATGATGCTTGGTTTTCTGCCTACTAAGCTAAAAACAAGGGACTAACTGACATTACTTGGGGGATAAAACTGGTGAGAAGGCAATATAACTATGTTAGCCAAAATAAATGAGGTCACATTACCAATTGCATGGACAAAAGGTAATGCATAAAATAGGTGATTTTAATGGGACTGGGTTGTCACCATCTCTTTTGAAAGGAATGTATTGCATGAGTACGAAGCTGAACTGCAAAATGTCTGTATAATTGTTGCCAGAGTTTTGAATGATTCCAATAGAAGTAAAACAAATATGGCCAGATGGTTGTAACTCTTCAACAACTATCTGGCATTATAAAATTAGTACCTTGAGGCGAGCTCCTCTAGTTGTATGTGATATAATATGCTCTCCTTCTCCAGCAAGTGTGTTTAGCTCTTCAATATTTTTGATAATTAAATCAAAATTCACTTCTAAAGGAGCTGCACTTGCAACTGAAGCACCTGTAATGGAACAAAAATAGTTTGGCATTACTAGAATACTTCCAACAACAAAAGGATGAAAATTGAATGAAACACTGCTCTGCACAGCAATAAGCTTACTTGAAGATGAACCTGTGGAAAAATGATAAATGATAGCAAAATCAACATAACAGATAATGGCTCAATTTCATAAAAAAAGCAAGATTGAAATGATATTTTAATAAAATTTATGAATCAACAAAATACTCTTAATAAATATAAAGCTAGTGTATGACAACAGTAACCTGGGTTCCACACAGGTGTTTGACTACTTTGCAATGGCTCTAGTTGATCATAGTTGGCATCCTTTGTAAATGGCTTTTCTTCATCACTATCTTCTTCATCACCAACCCAAACCATACCATAATCTTCTAGAAATTTCTACAGAAGGTAGGAAACATGAAAAGTATGTAAATGCAACTTGAGTCTGTCAAAAAATACAGGAGATAAGCAGCAGTGTGTCACTCTATGAATGGAATGTGTAACAACATATTGGTCAAGAAAGTAACAGAGTATACATCATGAGGGGCATTGGAAAATAAACAATGAATGGGAGGAGGAGATTTTAAATAGATGATAAAGCTGGAAGTATCTGGAAAATGATTAAATGAATGAGAGCATGATGGGATAAAAAAGTACAAGCATCTTGATGCTTAAATCTTGATGTTACTCCCACTAACAAAAGACTTCTAGAAGCATCCACTAAACACATCAAACAAAACCAAAAAAAATGAATATATATCAGAAAAATGCTGCAATAAAAAGAAAGAGGGTGTAAAAAGGGTAAGCCTACAATGACAGATAAAAAGTGGTAAATTGAAAAAACAAAGACAAATTCCAACAGACCAAATGAAAGATATTACTCAGAGTGCATAAAGACCATTCTATAGCAGGAAGAAAAATGCCCAGAAATGACAAAGTAGCATATGCCGGGAATCAAAGTGCTAAAGAACTGACCAGCTAACTGTATGAGAGAAATGACCAAAAAATACCTCCATGGAGTGAATTTTCTTTTGAAGTCTTTTGCATTTCTTTTCTAGCTCTAGCACTTGCTCATTACCATAGCCTTTGTAAAAAAAATTGATGTAAGAGCCCACTCAATTAACCAAGGAATAAATGAAACAGTAAGGAAGCACTGAATTTGATATAATGCAAAAGGCAACAACAAGTTTGAAAATTTGTTGTATTTTGAAGACTATATTCAGGTGATTTGTTTCCTAAATGCAAATGATAGCAACAGCATCATAGGAATAAAAATATAGATAAAAGCATAAAGGGTGCAGGGAGATCTAAAAAATTATGCATGCATGCCAATAATGATGACTACTGAAAATTAAAATCTGTGAAAAACAAGCTGAAGCAGTCACAGCAATACAACAAGAAAAAGCAACAAAACTAAGCTGACAAAAACATTGCAAAAGCTTGAATTATCTGGCAATAATATTCAATATGCAAAGCAAATATCCATGCACACCTCTAGCCTTATCCATTATTCTATATTTATCTTCAAGAATCCTGATTCTCTTTTCCTGTATACGATTGAAAATAAATTTAGAATATAATAAAATCATACTATGCAAATTACAATAAAGCATGGATTAGCAAATTATTGATTATTGAACACAAAGAAAATTTACAATGTGAAGCAATCAATTAGAATGGTAACTATACACAAAGGTATGTAAAGGAAAGGAAAAGGAGGTCTGAAGGGTTTGATCAGATCTCTACAACTGAAACCTTCATACATTACTTTTTGTCAAGACAATACAACAAATCAACATTCTTTGGTTAATTCATTTCATCTCGACAACAAAAAGTACTAAAAATCGTTTTTGATAGTGGCAACAAATTCTTAATTTATAAGCTATTCATGCAACAATCAAAAGCTTCATCATTCCATTCAATAATTTAGTGATGCATCAATTCCTTTATAAACCATACTAAATGCAAGATCGTTGTGAACTAAAAATAATTCAAGGCATTTACTGTGACACACCTTCTCTTTTATAGTCTCCTGAGATGACTGCAAGCTCTGCTCAGCTCTAGCTAATCTATTCATCATTGATGAGAGCAATTCTTTATCATTAGGACCTAATGAAAAAGCAACAAAACAAATGCCAATGATAATATTGTAAAGATTCACTCAAAACAATGAGATTGGATTGTCAGGTGTAGTAATATGGTCAAAACTAAAATGTTCTAAAATGCATTTAAAAGGTTAGTTGCAATAATAAGCAGATAAAAAATGTTGCAAAAATTTGCAAAAACAGAAAAATGGAATAAATCACATACCAAATCATGGCCCAAAACAAAAAGCAAATAAATTTTAATAATTAAAAGGAGAATGCTAGACACTTTGTATAAAAATCTACCTTGCTTCTGCATGGGTTTCCTACTGTACTCTGACTTTGGCAAATTTATTTGCTCATTGAGGACAGCTTCAACTGAAATAAATTTATGAAAATGTTGTGTTGGCAAGTATATAGCAAGTTGTGTTGCTTGGAGAATTTTGTAAATATGTAGACTTTCCTCCAGTCCCCCAACTATTGCAAACCCCCAAACACACACCTTCTCCCTAAGCATTTGTATACAGAAACATTAAATATGAGCTTCTGGGCTTTCTCATTATAAACAGTGAATGAAAGACTGCTATTTGCAATGAAAAAGTAACATATTTCTAGTAAGAATGGTTGCTTTGGCCAAGTACTGAATCTTTCTTAGGCTTCATGATTACAGTATTAAAATTTTCTCAAGATTTTCTTAGCAAAAATAATTTATTTCTGATGTTCTGTACATGTAAATTACAGAAAACTATCAAAAGCTGCATGCACTCATCAAGTGATAATAGGCCTTAGTCAATAACAGAAGATTGCCTGTTGGAAAGTACCCAGTAATACAAGGCTTTATACAAAGAAGATCTGAATGCTAGATAAAATATGAACTTATCAACTTTCCTAGGTCTCAAAAGTCTAGTTTTGAACATTCTTAAACTCTACTGTAGAGTACTACTTCTATTTAAGAAAAAATGTATAGCTTAGTTGAAACAAACCTGATTGTTCTTGATATTTAAATGGGGCAGGTCTTCTCCTGGATTAAAATGAAACGGTGTTAAGTAGCAATAAGATCTAACCTAATATGAGTGATTTATTCACAAAAATCTCCCAGCTAACATCTCACAACCTTTGCAATATTGCCACTGACCTATGGCTGCCTCAAAAGAGATCTAATGGCCAGAAATCCTTTTCTTATAAGGGTACTAAAAGATGGAACAGCTTACCTACCAAATGCAAGCAAGCGATAGCAATGCGTGACTTTATATCATATTCATAAACTATTATGTTCTATTCTCTATCAATTTCTTATATTGTACTATGGTCTTGTAATTACTGTATATGTATATAATTACAAGACTATCTAATATTTTAATCTTTTATATCAATTTTATCTATTTTGTAAGTTTTTAAGTAGAGGGTCCCTTGAAAATTAGCAATGCTGAAGGGCAACCCTCGTTAAATATATTAAATCAAATCAATAAAATCAATAAATATGATCAGTGTTGTAGTAAATCAACAGGAAAACCTACAGTAGGTATATCATTAGCTGACTTGATTGGAAAGAATCTTAGGAAAGCTATTCTACAAGAATAGCCAGTTTCTGGGACTTTGCAATTAATTCAAAGTAGTAAGTTCATTAAATCTTTCTTACCCTGGAAGCAGAGGAATTTTCTTTCCATTTTTTAAACTTGACATTGGCGAACTCATTTTGGCCTAAAAATGTTCTTGAATCATAGCAACAGCAGAAAATGTTAGGCTCTGTTGTGAAGGAGCCAAGAGGTACTTTGTGGTGCATTCTCGAAAATTGGCGGGCTAATGGCATCAACAAAATGGATCCAAAAGTAGTTAGAAGCAAGATTTTGCGTTCAGTCAAAATACATGGCTTAGCTTTGCGAAGCGATGCCTCCAAGTACTTGTGCGAAGTTCTCTCACACCTGAAGAAGTCCGATTTCGAGGTCTGGCTTGAAAGGATTATTGAAAGCGTGCAAAAGCAGCCGCTCGAGTCGAATGTGGTCAACAGGGAGGTTGTAGAGGCTGCTGTGCATGAAATCAATCAGGATAGCGAAGAAGATGATGATAAATTTTTCAATCTGATTGACGCATTTAGCACTCCTAGATTTGTTTATAATCCAGAACGTAGCAAATTCCTCGTTTCAAGCAACTCAAATCCAAGTTTACATGGGTCTTCTAAGGACAAAGCTGAGATGTTTCGCGAAAGATACAATATCGTGAAGCAGAGGACGATGCGCCATGAACTATTCACACCGGCAAGCATGGCATCTTCAGGTAAAACAACATTAAAATTTGAACTTAGAACTATAGAATACCTTCTTGGGAGTTCCTCAGTCATGGACAATGTAATTGTATTGGGAATGCTAACTCAGATGAAGGAGGGTCTATTTTGGTTAGAAGACCCTTCCGGTGTAGTTAAACTCGATCTTGAAAAGACATTGTTTCATACTGGTATGTACACAGAAAATTGTCTAGTTCTTGCGGAAGGAGATTATGATGATGGCATATTGAAAGTAAAAGCTTTGGGATTTCCACCTGCTGAATCTGCAGCAGCCACAAGAGCTCAGTTTGGAAACATAAACTTTTTTGGTGGGCCATCTAGTAGCTGTGTTGCAGTATCTGAAAAGTTGAAGCAAATAGAGCAAGAAAATCAAGATACAATGTTTGTATTTTTATCAGATGTTTGGTTAGATCAAGCAAAGGTAATGGAAAAGCTTAAGGTGTTGTTTGGTGGTTATGCGGAAATGCCTCCAGCCTTGTTTGTGTTGTGTGGAAATTTTTGCTCAAAACCTTATGGTTCAAATTATTTGAGTAGAATGAAGGAGCACTTTCAAGATCTTAGTAATCTAATTGCTGAATTTCCTCCACTTTTAGAAAGCAGTAGATTTGTTTTTGTCCCTGGACCTCAAGATCCTGGCCCTGGGAGTATTCTGCCTAGGCCTCCAATACCACAAAGTATCTCTGAAGCTACAAGAGAGAAAGTTCCATTTTCTATGTTTACTACAAATCCTTGTAGAATTCAGTATTGCACACAGGAGATCACTATCATGAGAGAGGATATTATGAACAAGATGTCAAGGAATTGCCTTCATCTGCCATCTGATTCTGAAAGTGTACCAATGCATTATGTAAAGACTGTTCAGTCTCAAGCACACTTTTGTCCTTTGCCATTGCATGTAAGGCCAATCTATTGGGCATATGATAGTGCTTTACGTGTTTATCCACTGCCAGATTTGATTGTGTGTGCTGATAAGTATGATCCATACAGTATAGAGAGCAATGGATGTATGATGTTAAATCCAGGATCTTTCCCAAGGTCTGAGTTTTCATTCAAGGTTTACTGGCCTTCTACAAAAGAAGTTGAAGATTGTAAAATAAATGAATGATTTGTTTTGTATTTTTGCAGAAGCAAAGTGGCCATTTACATGGCAGTAGTTTGCATTTTAATGTAAGGCTATGAAAGTATATAAATGTTATTTCAGTCCTGTAATTATTGGTGTAGTATACCTGCAGTTTCTGAGAGGTTTTGAACTGGTCACTTCTAGAAAATGCAAAGTAGAGTTTTGCAAAATTTTTCATGTAAAGTGCTGTGATATATTATCTGAATTTCTGAATTAGTTAATGTGGAAGACCTTGAATTCAAATTATAAGTGGTGTTCCTTTAAATACTAAATAGCTAATGTCAAACTGATGTAGAATATACAATAGTTCTGTTTTGATGGAAATCAAGCATTAGTTTGTTGCAATCTAATGGTTTGAGGAATTTTTTTTTAGTAAGTAATGCCGGGGAAAGGCCATAGGGCCTATGAAAAAGCCCCGACAAAGGAAAAACTGAGAAAATGAGGGGAGGTTTAAGTAGAAAGGGAGACAAGATCAATTTTGTTGATGTTAGATTTAAAAGATGACAAATTGTAGGATTCAGGGAAAGTAGTGGGTGGCAATGAGTTCCACAGTTGAGAAGTTCTGGGAATGAAAGATGATTTGTGAGATAGAGTTCGTGGATTAGGTAGTGTAACTTGGAAAGGTTGTAAATAGGTAGAGCTTCTGGTAGTTTGAACACGCTTCTCTGGATCAGGAATAGTACTCTTGATTTCCTGAGAGCAATGTCCGTGAAAATAGCAGTAGAAAATGGAAAGATCTGCAACAAGACAACGATGGGAGAGAGACTGTAGAGAATTAGTGAGGTTTGGATTGTTGATGAGACGGATAGCTTTAGACTGGACTCTGTCAAGAAAATGGAGAGAAGATTTAGGAGCACCACCCCAGACATGAGAGCAGTACTCCAGAGAAGGACGAATCTGGGATTTGTATATAGTTAGTAGTTGAGAAGGTGAGAAATAGCCACGGGTTCTAGAAAGAAAGCCAAGTTTCTGAGATGCATGCTATGCTATGGAATTGATATGGGGTTTCCAAGTGAGATTAGATGAAATAGAAAGGCCAAGTTGAGTGATTGAAGATGAAATGTCCATTTTATGTCCATTCATGAAAACAGGGGGGAAATCTTGGTGATGTTTACGTGTTATAATAACCTGTTTTGTCTTTTCTTCATTGAACTTAACAAGGTTGTCACTACCCCACTTCTCTACATTTGTCAAGGCATTGGTGAGAAGTGAGGCTGAAGTGTTACAATATGGTGAAATATTAGAATAGGCAAAGTGTTGAGGATTGGATGAAAAAGATGAACTTAAAGAAGTGTCATCAGCAAAGGAGAAAATACTGGAAGATGTAGAGGAAAGCAGGTCATTTATGAGGAATGGTTTGAGGCTGTGGACAGAACTTGTTCTGGGGCCCTTTTATCCATAGATTTTTAGTATTTGCTACATCAAACCCTTTTGCACATCAAATAGCACAAAAAGTAGTTAAAGGGTCTCATTGGGGGGACTTAGGCCACCCTTTGGAATTGTGCTAAGCCCAACATACATTGATTACACTACAAGGGATGACCATCAGATGGCATTGAAAACAATGCTGTACTACCTGCCTCTGAAGGAAATATCACCTCCAATAGTTTTGATGCACATTCCTTGTTTCATGAACTGCACTCACCCATAATGTATCCAATATTTTAGGAGATAATGCTCTTTGAATTTAAGAAGGTTGCTGTTTGAAGGCAAAAGTGTGGCTAGGGAAATGGGGATTGCCTCAGATTTAGCACAAGCATTTAAACATTGTCAAGAAGGTATCTATTAGTCTATAGTTTTCTGTGGGCTGAAAATAAATCTCTCTTAGGCATATGGATTGCCACAAAGGCATGAGGGGTGTGACTGAATCAGCAATCTACGATCTGGCCCATGGAGAGTTTTAATCCAGCCTGTGAAGAATTTTTGATGTCCTCTCCCGTGGCTTAATGAATTGTTGAAAATTTTTTTTAACTTGGGTTTTTGTAAAGAGAGGTAATTCCCAACCTAAGAGGACGCTATTTAGTGTGTTTTATCAAGATTTAGAAGAGAATTTCTGCAATATTGCTGAATTTTATTAGCTACCACCAGAAAACCATGATGGAATATCTCTTTGTTCCAAGATTATGATAAGAATTCTTTTGAAAGGGTTAGGCATACCTATCTCTCGCAGGAACGCATGCTCATAACTTGTTTATAACGTGCCTTCCCTTCATGGCCCAAATGAGAAAAAAGGCTGCCAATGCATGGTATTGGGTGGTGGTTTTCAGCTGGGGTTCCGCGGAAACCTTGGGTTTCCCCACATTCCAGGGGTTCTTCCAGAAGTTATACAATTGCATCGGATCGACAGTATGTTTTTGCTGTCCTGTGCAAATATGTGAACAGGGGTTCCACGGGCCACTGGAATGCATCCCTGGGGCCCCGCTCCATTAAAAAGGTTAAAAACAACTGGTATAGGCATGAGCGTAGGGGGCAGGGAGGCCTGCAGTCCCCCCCAAGTTGGGCAGAAATCCGTTTCATACGGGCAAATTTCTGAAAGAACAATAGGAAATTTGGGCAACTTTTCTGTCTGCTTTCCAGCTCTATTTGATACTTCGGGCAGTAAATTTACAGCCCCCCTAAATTTGAAGTCCTACGCCCATGGGTATTGGATATATGCTTCGGAGGCAAAGGGGAAAGTGTAAAAATGCCCCTTGATTCCTACGTCTATGGCTGCCCCGTACTAATTTAAATGTATTGTCTAAAATGTGCTTCAAGAGTTCTATGACAAATAGTAGGCGGAGTTCAAGCACAATCAATCCAACTAGCTCCCACGGCTGCAAAAAAACTGCCACCAAACGCGTGGTACTGCAGTGAAAGAGGGCACCGAGGCACACAATAATGCGAAAATGTCCGAAAATACATGGATTGAGTATTTAATTACATTATATCAAATGAAGGACAAAACTGCCCTGCCTTTGTAGTACATGACCTCCAAGCACGTTTCTATGGGAATACGAACACAACAGAGTCGAGTGATTTATAAGCATAAAGATTGTATACAATGTATAGAAACAATATTTACCAGCTGGAAAGGCCACGGTCGACTACCAAATGCATTAACAAATATTTTAGTGCCTGAAATTGGGTGTGGCAGCTTTGATGAAGACGCAATAGAAGCAAGAAAGGAAGTAGAATTTCAAACTTCTTCTCATTGCGTCATTGGTTTACTAGAAGTCAACAATTGAGAAGGTTTTCTGAATTGAAATGGAAATCAAAGAATATGTTATTTAGCATCCCAAAGGAACATTTTGTACAGAAATGATGACACACTTGGGAGGAAAACCCTGATTGTAGAATTCGAAGCGATTACACATCATAAAAATGTGAACAAAATCCGCAATTCACTGCTGCGACGATGCTTCATGTATGGGGATGCGGTAAATTTGGGCAGCATGGAAAAGACACAAGATCAAATGTTTCACCCAAAGATGGGGTAGTTGAAGGGCTAAAACATGCACAAGTGAAATTAGTTAGCTGTGGAACAAGTCATACTATCGTCGTCGCTGGTAGGGATCAGTTGATAATAATGAGAGTGACTTATTTTGAATTAAGTAGTAGACAGTTGTATCGTATTCACTAAGAATGTGAAATTTATTATACGATATGATACGTACAAAACTTGATCTTTTCAACTAGATACTTCACTCCTATTCATTTCACAAGTGAAAGACATTTTCTATAATTTTACATTCAAAATAAACCAGTAGATAGATAATTTCAAGCCAGGCGGCTATGCAAGGATTCTTCAAAATTTAAAAATGTCTATCACGTTACGCCATTACCTAATTCTTGTTATCAATCTAATATTCCCTATTCTCTTTCTTCCTACATCATAATTACTTGCGAAAGAGTAATGGGAGATACCGAACACCCACAAGAAGAGGTGCAAAAAATGGATCATCTCATAATGCGAACACTAGATAATGTTAATCGCGATGCGGAACTTTATTGCTTCCAAAACACCACCCTCTCAGTCTCAGCCTAGGCATTATGACTAATGTATCTGTTTTTCTCCATCTCTGGCAGATTTCATTTCCCTACGCTGAAATAATTCTTTTTCAGAAAACGGAAAACTTTTTGGATGGGGAAACAATGCAAATGGCCAGCTTGGACTTAAAAATACTGAAGGTCACCAAGATAAATGCAGACAACCACAGCTGATAGAAACTGAAGTTAGTGATGTTCTTGGAGTAGCTTGCGGAAGCCAAAACTCATATATTTGGACAGCGGAAGGAACTTGTATAAGATTCGGAAAAAACTACGTGGAAGACGTTGTACGTGGAAATGAAGAGGCAAACGGAATAAAATGGGTAAGGGAGAAAATTTCAATGAAAATGTCATAAAGAGCAGTAGTTACGAGAAGAAAGTTTCTGGTCTGCAAAGTTAACTATAGTTTTCAAACAGTCTGAGCATAGTTTTGCGCTATCTAGATTGAAATGTTTTCATAAACATTGAAGTTGAGCCAAGGTTGTCCTTTCGCCTTGCTGACCGATAATTGTTCCTGAAAATAAGAGGTTTTGTAAAAGGAATAAAGCTACCTCTTCGAAGTAATGAAAATCTTTTGACGTTATGATTAACGAGCTTTCTCGTACTTGGTCACTCATTTCCTTAAAGGAAATATTAACCAAAATTTTTTTTGTCTCTGACGCAGGCGGAAAGTTCATCGACAGCGCAGTGGTTATTGAAAGGATTGCAAGTAAGAGAAGTTGCATGTGGCACAAGACATGCCTTGTTCTGCATGATCGATGGCTCACTTTTTGCATGTGGGAAAAATAATAGGGGACAACTTGGAACAGCTGACAAAGGAGATACAAATATCCCTAAGAAAATCCTAAATATCCAAAACTCTGTGACGCAGATCGCAAGTGGAAGTTTTCACTCTATTTGCTGCACAGGTAAAATCAAATTTACCAATATTGGACTTAACTCCTATCACAAATAATGCTCAGATTTCCTCATTGACATTTTTTTACAAAAACAATCTGCTATGTTGCTAAAAGGAGCTAACGTGTCCACAACATGCAAACTGAGCTATTGTGTGAGGCTTCGTAAAGACTAACAAGAATCGTTGCACGAGACAGCTGTGAGAGAGGATTGAATAGGAATATTGCACGGAAGTGTTGTAAAGAGAAAATAATTGCAACGACGCGTTGCAAAGGAGGGATGTAAAACTGTTGGTAATGGGAGTGGTGCAAAGAACTGTTGAAGGGAAATGTGTATTATAAATGTGCGTAGAGCTCCGTTTATATACTTAATAAAACATTTTCTCATATTTGTGGTTTTAGATGAAGGACAAGTGTATCATTGGGGTTATGGGCCTGCATGTGGCTGTAATGAAAATATTTTCACTCCAACTGAAGTGATTAGTCTTTACTCTGAGAGGATAGAGAAAGTTGCAGCTGGTGATAGCCACTCCCTCGCCTTATCTTCATATGGGATTCTATTTGCTTGGGGAGATAACAGCAAGGTAAAGTCAAAATAAATCCTAACGAATTTGAAATTGCATGCACCAGTACCTATGTAATTTATTTGGACACAAAATTTGGCCATTTAATAGAATTTATGTATGCTAGGCCTACACTTACATCATAACTATAGGATATAAGGAGCGGTATAAAAGGTCATGTGACAGTGGCATATAAAATCAAGATTCAGAATAGCCTTAGTATCGGAGGAGTAACTTTTATAGTTCTATGCATTTTACACAGAAAAGTGGCTTACTAACTTTGCTTCAGCTATTCCACAAATAACTTTACCTAAGGCTACTGCCTTCAGTTCCTGAAATAAAGGAGCATTTAAAGCTCAAATTGGTGCTTTGGAAAGAAAGTGAAATTGTTTGCGAAATGTGCAAGAAAATGTGAAAAATGCACCCTTAAAATACCGACCGGGATTGAAGCAAATATATCAGGCCAATTTGTTTCAATATACTGATGGTGCTCAAACAATAACAATATAACAATGACTATGACAATGACTCATAACAACCTACTAATTGTACTCAAACAATGAAAATGTAACAATAACAATGACTCATAACAATATACTCATTTGCATTCTAGGGACAACTTGGGAAAGGTTTTAGAAGTCTACTTGAAGATGAACCGATAAATCTAACAAATTTACTAAAAATAGCACCATGCGTTGAAATTGTCAGCCGAGATGATACAACTGCTGCTGTCACGCAAAATGGTTCACTTTTTCTATGGGGAAGTAACATTTGGGATGTTCTATCAGGGGGTACTTCCATGAACAGTTTCATTCGATCACCCTTCAAAGTCGCACTAAATGACGCAGATATTTTACAAATTGCCCTTGGGTCTTGGCATGTAGCTGTGATTTCAAAACGCAGCCGTACAAAAGAAAACAGTGAAGGCATCGAAGAGAAAGTAGACAGTGTCACTACAGGTGGAAACTCACGAAAAAATGCATGTAGCGTATCGGAAACTGGGAGGGGAAATGGGAAATACGATCACAACAACAACAGTAATTATGATGCTGAAATGCTTGCGTCATGGGGGAAAAAGGGCGAGGAATCACGTGCCAAAAAAGACCAATCACCTCATTTGGATGTCCAAGGGGTACTAGCTGATGTAAAATCTGAAATATCAGAACCAAAATTGCCTGACAAGCCAAGTAGTGATGAAAATTTGAAAATAGACGAAAGCACCTTAAAGCAAATATCCTGCAAGAAAAAGGCTGAAGACAGCAGTACATATATTGACATTGCAATAGAAACGGTGGAGAGAGAGAACAATTTAATATTTGCTCCCCTAAAACCAAAAACAGTACACACGAATCCTAAAAATGGAATCAAACTACGAAGATATGCAGAAACACAAAATGCTTGGAGAAATGAGGAAAGGAGCAGATACATCTACAGCGCAGGATCAAAAGAAGTAAGATCATGGGAAACCTATAAAAAGGGTAGTATGTTAGGCCCTGCGTCATATGTAACACGTGCTGTGCCAGCATGGAATACAGAGTCAATCTTAGAAATAACCACAAAACTTCACAAAAAGCCTCATATCACATTACCCATGGTGCACATTGCTCATGATGCAAGGAAAAACAGATCTAGGACTGTCCAACAGGAGAATGGAATAGCAACTGGGATGAATCGACAACTGAATGAAATTAAAATATCATACAACTTGGTAAGTATATATTGTCGTCTTTAATAGCAAAAGGAAGTCAAAACAACAAAGCAGAATTCATGTGTGGAAGAACATAGTGTGAGAGTGACATATAGAAAAGGCTCTAAAATAGGCAAATTTGCATCAAGTACCAAGTAGTATCTTTATTTCTTCCATTGCAAGAATAGCCACTTACTTCGGCAGATTACGTGTGCACCTATGATTTTCCAGCAAATGGGCACACATGCATGGTACAAAAGCTTCATTGAGTGAAAAGTTTTGTGCTACTACTTTTGTGGAATTTATTTTTCTACAAATGAAAGCAAAAAAGTACAGAAAAATCGTCAACTTAAAAGTTACTCTCTCTTTTTTTAGCACATTCTAGAACATTCAGATCGAAGAGAGAATGCAAGATGGAAACCGGATAGATATATACGAGGTTTTACTAGGAAATGATATTTCACAAAATTCCTAATAATATTAAATAAAACATTTACTCATCAATTATTTATTTACTTTATCATGGGAATTATATCACAAGCAAAGTGCATAAAATTCTGACTATGACGTATTTCATAATAAAAAAGAAACATGCAAGCAGTTGCTACTTTGTGTTAAATATTACGTTTTGAGATAATTATGCATAAAATATTTCAAGATACATTAAAGTATGCAGAACAAGTGGAATAATTGCTCCTACTCTATCGCAAAAACATGAAAATGTTGAACTGGAATACTACATTTAAATAATTTCTTACAATTCTAATTTATACAAACACAAAAACAGAATTCATACAAATTGAAATTGAGAAAAATAAACTCAGAAAAACATGCAAACATCTAGAAAAATAACTCGATTTATGAAATGTTTGCCTATCGTTTTCCAATTTGAATGCAAGAAAGGATATGCTTCCAAAATCTTGCAATTTTTCCTTCACATCCATGAGACGAGCCTCCCTTATATCTTTCTTGACTAATTGTATGACATTCGTATTGCTAATAGTCATTTCATTAGTAAAGAACACAAGCATTCAAATCCTAACAATACGTAATTAACAAAGGTTCAATATGAGTTGGGTCCAATGATATGGTGGTAGGCACAAAAGGTGCCGGAACGACCGTCATGTCTTTCCTTGTAAAATCATGCCATGTAATAGGACCTTTTAAAACTCTCTGTGTGGTAATTTCCCTACTTCAAATCAATATGCTCTAAATGCCTCCCCTACCATAATAAAATGATAATGTCCTAGGATTCAAATTATGACAGATGAAGGCTGCCAAATGGTGCACTACATTTTAATACGTGGTCTGAAGACAAAGAGATGCAAAATCCAGTTTACTTTCATGGGAAGTGGGCTCATTTAAGACAGGTATGCAGACTTTCTACGTCATTCTAGGTGACACAATCTTTTCTGTATGTTATGTAGGATGTCACAGTCGTCCATGCACGCATTGTTGTCATCTTTACATCCCAAAGCAAGATTTAAAAAAAACTATTTGGATATTAAAAATGAGTTGAGAATGAAGTTATCTGTTAACAAACAAGAACCTATTGTTGATTACGAAACTTAAATCTCAGTAGCGAAAAATTTACAAAATGCTCCCAAAACCAAAAGTAAACATCGAACTTTTGTTGTTTGTTTAAAACAAGCTGGCAAACAAATAAATAGCTTGAGGAACAAGCGCAAAAATAAAAAGATATGATTAGTTGCTTTAAACTGAGAAGTCAAGTGCATTTATGTTAAATTTGCGATACAAAATGAAAATGAGTCCATTATAAAATTGCAATATTGCAGAACTATATTTGAAGCTAGTAATTCAAGTTATGCTAATTCATTTGAAGCAAGTCAAATAATTAAATTTTTTCTAGTCATGTCTACTAAAATAGTCCAAATTACCTAGTCAACCCTCAGGCACTGTCTCTCAGAAGGCGCTGTCTCTCAGACGGCATTGCCTCTCAGTCGGCGTTACCTCTCAGACGGCGTTACCTCTCAGACGGCGTTACCTCTCAGACGGCGTTACCTCTCAGACGGCGTTACCTTTCAGACGGCGCTGCCTCTCAGATGGCGTTGCCTTTCAGAGATGGCGTTGCCTTTCAGACGGCGTTGCCTTTCAGACGGCGTTGCCTCCAAGACAGTACCGTCTCTCAGACCGTTTAGTCTCTTAGTGTGGTGTTGTCTGTTAGTTGGCTTCATCTCTCAGACAGCCATGTCTCTTACGTGGTGTTGTCTCCTGGGTAGCATTGTCTCTTAGGTGGCATCATCTCTTACACAGCCATGTCTCTTAGGTGGTGCTGTCTTTCAGGCGGTGTTGTATATCGGAAGTCACCCCTCAGGCGGCACCATCATGTCCTAGGCATCATCTTCATTTGCATCAACTTCATATTCCAGGCTAATTTTGTGATGCTTAATAATGGCATTAAGCATCAACTCCATTCGATTGTTCTGTGTTTGCAGAGTTTTCATTTTATTTTTCAAAGATTTAACGTTCATTCGTAGCTCATCTTGTCGCGCTTGGAGCCTTTCAATGGGACCCTATCAATGGGACCCTATCAATTAGTTCAATGGGATCCTATCAATTAGTTCAATTATTACATAGAACATATTACATGCAGTCATATCTATATGGCCTAAAACGTGGTGTAATCAAAGCTCTACAGTATGCTGAATGATGTGAGTGTCTTAGCAGACTTTTCCAAACTTGATTTAAATGCCCTTCTTTATATCATACGCGTAAATAGGCAGTCTCATTCCAAAAGTCCACTACACATTTTTTTATAAGAGAAAGTTTATAAGAAAATAAAGCTCAAATGGCCGAAATCTAAAGAAAATCAAAAGGCTCACTTTGCAATATTAAGTGTTTTGTTGGCCAAAAATCGATATTTAGTCATTACTACATTCAAAATGTTAAAGATGGAATTCAAATTCGAGAATACAATATTAATAACGAAAGTGTAACCCATTTTAGCCAGTTTATTTCAGTATAAGTTAAGAAAATTGATGCTCGAGCAAAATGATAGTTTTCTTATAAAAAAACATGTATGAACTGTCATCTTGGCCTATGCCATTACAACATCTTACTCAAAATCCACTAATTTCATCTGAAACCTGACCTAAAGGAAAGAACTGAATTTAAACAGACTTACCTGTTGGGGAGCTACTGTTGTTTTCAATGTTGTACCCCAGAATGACCAAAAAGTCCATGGCTTTACTTCGTTTGGTCTGATGGTTTCTTCAGAGTGAAGCAATTTCCGGCGAAAGTAAAGTGGTAGAGCTTTCTCAACATCCAACGTTAGATCAATCTATCCAAAAATGGCTTACATTGATGAAAGTATTTCATAGTCTTCTTCAAGATTAGAGAATTTACAGACATTATCAACAGTAAAGCAAAAATCTTTGGGGTGTTTGTGATTCAGTTAAGAGTGGTGTAAAAGGTTACTACATATCGGACGTAATAAGGAACAGTTATAGGGGAGAGCTTGACTATTCAAAAACAAACGGAAACTGCAGTAAAAAATTTACCTGCATAGCATATCTCTTCAAAACGGCATTCTCTTGTACTCCTTTAATATCATCAACAGCAAGACCAACCTTTTGTACAAAGGAACAATAAGATTTCTAAATTTGGCCTACTTGCGATTGTTCAACTCGTTATAAACGAAAGCACAGCCAAAAAGCCTTTACAAAAAGAAACAATTGGATAATATAGATTATAATTGTTGCTAATATAACAGCTCTTCAAAGATCAAAAGAAAAATGTGACAACTATGAAATGTAATGCAACTCCTAATTTTGTCCATTCCAATAAAAATACTTGCTCAAAATGAATGCAAATTTTAAAAGTTCATGAAACGTAGCACGATATTCACAATATTACTACTTATCATTGACTGCACATAAGTTGACCTATCACAGAAATGCCCACAAATTCTTTCGGTAGCAATAATTGACCTCAGTTCTTAGAATCAGGGATCATTGAAGGTCTTTGCTCTTTTGCACAGCGATCCAGAACAAGTAATAAATAGGAAAACATGAAGTTTCAAAAATATGCAAATTTTTATACCAACATCAAGGAGGGTATCCCTGGGCATAACAGGAAGCAAATATTTTCAAAATCTGTGTAATTGGGGGTATCTATCAAGAAGCCTCAACAAGTCAGCTTTATGCGCTTGATAGCTTCAGCTTTGGCCTAGTTAGTTTTGGCCTTTACAGACGGACAATGAAGACAGCGGAGAGCATTGAACATGAAGCAACCGAATTTAATTGGAAACTCACCAGCAAATTCATGAGAATGATGCAGTTGATAATGAGATAAACAACATAGATTCCCCACGCAACTGGCATTGGATGATTTTCATTAAAAATGTTATCATATTCAATTTCACCCAACATTCCCATTGAAGTCTTCAACATTGATTTTGCAGGCGTCGAAAAAGCAAAAGGTGACTGTGGAGGAGATTAATTAACATATATCATATATTTTTATATATTCATTGTGTAGAAATGAGCTAAATAAGTAGCAAGTTTGGGAGGGCAATATCATAAAGAATTGGAAAGCATATTTTGTGGCTTCAAAAAACTACTACTGTTGGAATCCTCCCATCGTTTCATCGAATCTTAAAATAATTCTGACTAAACTGTTAACAGTATCTCGAATCATTGTCCGACTCGATTTATGTTAAATCTGTAATTTTTGGAAAGCAATAGAATACATACAAAGTCTATGATGGCAAATAAAAATTTTACCTGCTCAAATAGCAGCATGTGGAATCCAAGGCCAAAGGCAACGATGAAGAGGCAAAATACGTACCTGCTCAAATAGCAGCATGTGGAATCCAAGGCCAAAGGCAACGATGAAGAGGCAAAATACGAGGAAGAATTGAGCAAATGTTTTCAAAATATCCGTGAACATAACAACATAAATCCCTAGTTTAGGAAATTTTCGCATGAACAAAACAAGACTCAACCAGGAAAGCCAAACCGAAAGAGCGCCAATGCTTCTGTGCCAAAAGCGACATCTGAAATGAAAGATGAAGAGACTTGAAATCAAATTGTTGTTGAAGCAAGAACTCTCTGATTCTGATACATCAAAATATACTAAGAAAACCTTAAAACAGTTAAATTTATGGGAGAAATAAAAAAGACAGTTTATATAAGGCATATTGTATGTCTTCAAAACATAAAAATTTCAAAGCTAAACAATTGTTAAGGTAAAAATACAGTGAAGAACTTGCATACCTTCCATGTTCGACAATCTCTATTCTTTGGCCATTCCAAGTAAACGCATCAAGGATATACAACAGTGCAATTAGATAAGATGACAGTTCAACAATATTGTGAGTTCTAATGTAATTATGTAGAAGTGTTATCATCTGAATGAACTGAAATGTATAAATTATGTGAAATGAAAGTACTAAATTGCCACAATTAGAAATTAACTAATACATAAATAAACTAACCCAACGATACTTCATGGGTACTTCTTTCTAATTGTTGAAATTGAGTTTCTGCTTCACTACAGATTGTTTTGAAAATAGAGGTACAAGGCAAAGCAAGTTGGTGAAATGCTTTCTGACTGCAAAACCCGTTACCAGTAGCAACCAGACTCAATAAAAAACAACAGCAGCCACTTATATTACATTTTGACAATTGCTAAATCATGGCAAAAGCTGGGGAAAGCTGAAAGTAATGATAGTAACAAATATGATCGATAAACAAATATGAGGAACAAATGTTAACAAAAATGTTGTTACTTACTTCTAGGAACAAACTAAAACAAGCAATTATGATAACGATCCATTTGCCAAAATCAATCCATAAACGACTGGCAGCTGTATTTGGCACTTCAGTTGTCACCACGCACTGGCAAGCAGTGACATTTGACCTTACACAGGTCAGTCTATATTGGTCCTTTACTGTGTATAGTGCATATCCAGTGAGAAAAATTAAGTAGAACATATACACAACAAGTTTGGAGTAGTAAACATAACGTCCACATGCTTTCCATTTGTTACGAAGCAGACAAGCAACCAGTGGATGAGAGAGCAACTTTGTCCTTTGACTTTTGACCTAAAAATAAAGTCAAAGGATAAAAGACAATTAGAACTGGCTAGGTCTAGAGCACAGTATTTGGATGACACAAGAAGAGGAATTCATATATTATGAACTAGTCAGGAAAGAGTATTTTATTGCTAGAAAGTTCAAGAATTGTAGTTGATTGTATTAAAATCTCTATTCTTCCAAAAGCAACAATGTTTAAAACTGGAATTTCGAATTCTAACATCGCATGAAATTGACAATGAACAAAATCTTTCAAACAATATTTACCATAATCATCAATGGATGATTTTCTTTCAATTGAAACTGTTTCTTGGCATAATCAGCAACGGCTACTGTCTTCATTATCTTCATATTCCAACCTTTTTTCTGGACCTCATTTTCAATGTGACTTGGCCTCACTCGTCCCAATTCATGGCCCCAATCCATAATGGTATCCTCTAAGAATTCATAATTACATGTTACTTCATGATCGGGGTGCTCAACAGGCAGGTTGTTGCTTACTACGCATCTGTAAAATACCCGCTCAGCTACATCTAAAACAAAAAAAACTTAAAATGAAGAAAGAGCAGCAAGACAACGACAAATACAACATATATTCACTAGAACAGAGACCTTATGTGAAATTATTGTAATAAAATAGCGCGGAGGTACTGAATTCACATCATGTTAATTCAAGTCTAATGATCTTGAAGTAGAGCAAATAAAAACTACATTCCAATGAGGACGGGCTGGCAAAACTTTTATGAAGTACCTTCTTGATAATTAAGCAAACGATTTCAAAGTTCTTTCTCAAAGAGGATAAGACCAAACGTCACAAGGTATATTTAATTCTGAAAATATCCTATAATTACCGGACAATTTATCTTTGCTTAACCTAGTAAACAAAATTGGACAATGAACAGAAGCAATCGAAAAAATGAACAATCAAGAAATTGAATAATTGAACAACTGAATAACTTCTTAAAAATAAAGGATAAATATCATGCATGAAACTAAATAATAAACGCAAATAATGTAACAAAGCATCATCATGCAAATAAATAAATAAAGCCATCATCATGCAAATATTCCCGGCAGTCAAACATACTAAATACATGGAAAAAACTAAAAAACAAACCTGGCAACTTTTTAATTAATTTTCTCAATGGTGTTGTCACTTTTGTTCCTTCAATCGTACAATTTCGCAATGCAATTTTCCAGTTAACATCATTAACGATAGCCAGTGCTGCTTCCCTGCAAACAGATGTTTTCAAAAAATCATTACGAGCTCCTTCATCTGTCATAGGACTTCAATCAAACGTCATAATACTGCCAGTTTATGTGAACAGAATACGTCACATATACTTGCATGTAAACTTCGGAACGTGAAAGAGAAGGACATACGAGAAAGAGAAGGAAATATGAGAAAGAGAAGGAAATATGAAAAAGAGAAGGAAATATGAGAAAGAGAAGTAAAGATGAGAAAGAGAAGGAAAGATGAGAAAGAAATGAAAGTTATGGCCACAACAAAACTGGAGTCACTTAGAATTTGAGGATTCCATTTAAGTTGATGAAAGTGATAAATGAATCTCAAGTAAAATACAACGAGCTTGCAAGACGCACTTCTGGTTGTTTTCTATTGCAAGGTCCAAGCAATTACGTCCAGCGTGGTCTTTCCTTGATACATCTGCTTTCTCAGCTAACAGTAATTTCACCACGTCAACATGGCCTTCCTTACTTGCCAAATGTAGCGGTGTTGTCTACGAAAATAAAAAAGCTTTTAAACCATACTTCCTTGAACACTTTTATGGCTGCACGACTCAAATAAATAAGCTGTGTTGCCTACAAGTCAGGATTTAAAGCAGTTAGCCAATATGAAAATATCGTAAAGATATTCAAGTGAACACATTTGCACAAGTATGTACTACAACAAGGACTTAAATTACTAAAGTACCTTCCCCCAATCCATAGGGTCAATAGGGGAATCTCCTTCAAGTAAAGCCTCCGCACATTTTGTCCAGCCGCGTGAGGCAGCGCAATCAAGGGGAGTCCACATACTAGCATTCCTAGAAGAAAGGAACGAAAGGCTAATGAAGCAAAACCCTATGTTATTCATTCATATTCACATTCATATTATCTTTACACGAATAACCCTTCAGCTATATTAAAATAAACTAAACGATACATCCTAATAATTCAAGTACATCATAATGATCTAGTCCAACATCATAAAGAAAAATTACAATAAAATTTTAGGCTGTTCTACCAGGGGGTCGTGTTTGATTTATTTTCAGCTCATCAAATATATTTTCAATTGTTTCTTGAAGTGATAGAGCGTGGGAAGTTCCCTAATGTTAAAGGGGATTTCAATCAAGGTTTTAAGAAGTGAGAATGAAAATCCTTTCTTGGTATACTCTAGACTATACTTAAGAATCTGGATATTTTTGCAGAATCGTGTATTGTGTCTGGAGTAATGGGAGGACCTTAGGTGGTAATTGTTCCATAGCTTTTCAGGCCATAGCTTGTTAACGATCTTATAAACCATAACGGCACAATCAAATGTAATAAGTTGTTCAACTGCCTTAACACACCCTGCATCAATGATACATAAACCCTTCGATGCTTTTTATACATCATTGAGGCAGGATGAATTAAAGCAACCAGAGGTTAACAAATGGTAACGACGGCAGCCCACCATAACTCAATCAACATGGTAAATGAGCAACTAAGCTACTCTGCTTGAAAAATGGATGACAAATGAATGAAAAGTAATAAGAAGACATCTGTGTGCTATTTTCATACAGCAAGGAAGGCATAGGAAAAAAGAAAAAAACAACATCAAGATGGAATGTCAATGCCAGCATGATGTGGAAATAAAGAAAAATTAACACTACGACACAAAAAATGACGAAAAGAAACTAATTTCCATTTTTAGATCACTAGTCTTCAAAAATTAGTATGGTAGGCCTTTTCTCCAAATATCCAAGCTAAGAAAAAGCACCCAATTGGGATCTCTATGAGATTGAGGAACTATTTTGCAAAGGATAGCTTACCTTGCATCAACAGCAGCACCAGATGTAAGTAAAGTTTTGACAACTTTTGAGTGGCCTTCAAGAGCAGCAAGGTGCAATGGCGTATTCGATGCATCATCTTCATCATTAACAATACTAATGTCACGTTTCAGTAAAATCTCTACAATTCTAAGAAAAAGAATTAAATTCTTGGGAGTGAAAACTGACGTAGGAATGATGTGAGTT
Organism: Cassiopea andromeda; assembly: GCA_018155075.1. Lineage (NCBI taxonomy): Eukaryota > Metazoa > Cnidaria > Scyphozoa > Rhizostomeae > Cassiopeidae > Cassiopea > Cassiopea andromeda. The sequence goes on along the minus strand of WIPJ01062123.1, from coordinate 83,297 downwards.
ACGTTTCTTAACTTCCAAGAGCTTCAAAATGAGCACATAAAGCTCAACTTCTGGAGGAAAAAGGCAAATTGAAATAATGAACTCCATGAATAAAACCTTGCGATGTAACTGCGTTGTTTAAAATTTCTAACATTTAATTAGGAATGTGGGTATTATTGATTGAAAAAGAATAATCTGATTGCTTATCGTCTGAACTATCCGTGAAATTAAAATTTAACTATTTTGAATAAGTGCTGAGAATAATGAATCCACATCAAACATGTTCCAGGGCAAAAATATTGCACACTCTTCACTGTAAATAAGGAAAGTATTAAAATATATAAGTAATTCCTAATACCTAAATTCGAAAATAGTGCTAAGCAAACAGATTACTGCGTAGCGAAAAAATCTTCCAAAATTTAAAGGGGGATATCGTCTTATTACACAAAACAATTAATATTGCATGATGGTACAACAAGTGATGATGAAAATCGAACAAACATTGAAAGTTACCTTGCTCTTCCATTCTTGGCAGCTAAATGCAATGGTGTAAAATTCTGATCATTCTTTGCGTCAATGCATGCACCAAAAATTAGCAGCATCTGCAGGCATGACAAATTAATACATGATGTCCTATTTTAACATGAAAAACCAAAAAATATACATTGTCACCAATGAGAGGCTGCTCAACAAGAGAAAACAATACAATGATTCAAACAGGCCTCAATTCAATTCAATTCAATTTCTTAGCAATTTAAAAATGAATCCTTTACGTAACAAATTCCCGGCCTCCCAGTGTTCATTTTCAGATTTTATTTATGACCTTAGGACACATTTTTGTCAAAATTTAGGACTTTTTAGGACAATCGGTAAATTTTTCTATGAATTTTAGGATATTTTCAAATTCAAAATGTTTTCTAATATAAAGTGTGAAATACTTTCATGCTTGCATGTTAGTTAATTTTTGGCACTTTTGCTACACATTTCAGAATTTGCAATTTTTAAATGTTTTGTCAGCTGTTTTGCTGATACACTTCAGTGCTTTTCAATTATTTTTGCAATATTTTAAGAGAACATTATTATCTTCACATTATTCACATTTTAACATTTCCTTTGATATCATTAATACTGATGCTAGGCCTGAATTCCAAAGAAATTTAAGAAATTTAGGCTTTATGCGTCATTATTATGAATATCTTGGGATCTTCAAGCAAATAGGTAAAATTTTAGGATTTTTAGGACTTTAGAACCGACTGGGAGGCCTGAAACTGTATACAAAATAACAACACACAATGTTCAGTCACAGAATCAGGGATTCATTTGACAGCATTTTCAAGTAGTGCCCTTTTAAAACCTAAAAAAAGATCTTGCACTTAAAATACCATTTATTATTCCAGGCTCTGCTAGATAGAAGTCACTTGCTAATCAAAGAGTTTCTTTTTATGAAATTTGTGGGTCATACGATTTTATGACTAAAATTTTATCATAGAAAAATGAAATGGACGCTGCTTTCATTCTAATATATTTCCAATGTGGCTGCTAGACAGAAGACACTTAAGTGCTACCAAGAATGCAGCTATGACACAATGCCATGATAGAACAATACAATACTAAAAACACAATAACAGAACAATACAATAACAATAGAGTAATATAGCAATATAACAATAGAACAATGTTGGAACACTATAACAATAGAACAATGTTGGAACAATATAACAATAGAACAATGTTGGAACAATATAACAATAGAACAATGTTGGAACAATATAACAATAGAACAATGTTGGAACAATATAACAATAGAACAATAAACTAGTACACAAAAACTGTTGAAACAACTTTAATAACTATTGCAAACGAACCCTGACGATTTTGATGTATCCTTTGCTAGCAGCAACATGCAATGGGGTATTCTCTCCTTCATCAAACTCTTCTATCAAAGATAGTCCTTTCGGATGATTCAGCAATAACTGTAATGGAAGTAAATGCTAATGAAAATAACACGAAATCTTTCAAACAACATAAAAATGGCAGCTGTTTCATTTTCTCCTTCAATGTTGAACAAAGACTGTTGCAATTCCATTTCTTTCATGAACTGCTAATATTTTATGGAAAACAGGCTGAGCTGCTATATGACAAAAGTTCCCGTTGAAATTACATAAACAACAATAAGATAGAAAATACTAACTGCATGATAATTCAAACACAAAGATTTTCAGAAAAGTCCCATAAAAGTCACGTATGTACATGATGACGTAGCATGAAACTAAAAATACAACCAGTGAAAATTTGCGGAATCTGATGAAAGTAAAGGTGGCCAAGGATGAGTGAATAAAAACGAAGAAATGAACTAAAGTAAAAATGTGCATATATGCAAAAAAGCTACCTCTAAAGTCTCAAGACAATCCTCCTCCGCTGCAATGTACATGCACGTGCGATCATCAGCATCCTTCAATGTAATATCAGCCCCAAGGCGCATAAGCTCCTTCACAACTGCAGTATTGTTCTTACGAACAGCCATCATAAGGGGTGTTTCATTGTCTTTATCTCTGCAGTCGATTTTAGCGCCACTTTGAGAAAATTGTGAAAGTATAAACAAATTGGTTAAAACAAGGTAACAAGCAAAAGATTGAGAGCTAAGTATCAAAGGTTAAATTCCCAAATTTCTAACTACAGGCTATAGACACAAACATAAACAAAACAGCTAAAAGTAAAACAAGAACAACTTTGCGGACAACTTTGCTTAAAATAAATCCTTTGCTTTTTCTTGAAATAAAAGAACTATCAACAGAAAATGCATTTCATGAAAAAACGCAAAACCATCTGGACTTTCAAAGTTCATTCTTGAAAAGCAGAATCAACAAAATATCCAATTGCACCGCAACAATATCAACAAAATGTCCAATTGCACCAAAGCACTCACATTTCCAGCAAATATTGGACAATGTTTACACGGTTGAACAAAGCAGCTCTGTGCAAAGGAGTTTCTTGCAACCAATTTGTTGCTTCAATATTCGCATCATGTTCTACTAGAACTTTGACGATTTCCAGTTTACCAGAAGTTGCAGCTAAATGCATTGAGGTAATGAGATTTACATTATAATGGTTAACATTGGCTCCGTTTTCAAGACACTCTTCAACGATGTGAATATGACCATTTTCAACAGCCAAGTGAAGAGCTGTCTGACCGTCTCTATCTTCGTCCAATATCATTCTTGACAAAGTGTGCCACCCTCCTTTCTGTTCGCCACAATCAAACAGAAGCTTTACCACAGCTGTGCAAAAAATGAATGTTCATCGCTTAGGAAATATTTCACTTTCTGATTTTTACCTAACATACAGTGTCTGAAATCTTAATCAATCAAATATCTAGAATGCCAAGGAAGTAGTCCTTAACAAGAATCACAACCAAATATAGACATCCTGGTGATATCTCTTTTAAAACTGCTCAAACGAATGAAATATTTAACGTTCAAACTTTAATACACCGTAAATCCTCGGATTAGCCCCCTGGGGGCTAATTTTTTAGCTTTTTGCCCCCGGGCTTATTCGGAGGGGGGCTTATTCGAGGAGTTATGGTATCAACTAGGCCTACTAGCCTACGTGAATAGAATCAGTTACTTGGACTAAGGAATAATACTTTATAAATACACATTTCAAAAAGATTCAATGTCAAAAGCGGGACAATAATCACTTCTAAGAGTACAAAGCAAATTGACGATTACAAAGCACAGTTAGACAAACCTAAATGCCCTTCCATTGCAGCAAAGTGAAGAGGTCTTAAATCTTCTTCATCGGTGCAACGAAAATCGGCCCCACTGTCAATGAGAACCTCAACGACGTCCAATGATCCATTACTACAGGCGCAATGAAGAGCTGTCATTTGCGTTCTGTCCTTGGCCTAAAGAGAGAGGAAAGAAAAAGCTTAATGCAGAAAATCAAAGTAGTTGCAGACAATAAATTGGGAAGTCTCTAGAAATTTGACAGAAAACAAAGTACTTGTTCAAAAAATCTCTCAACTTAAACCATCCTAAAAAATATGCGAATTTGCTATTTTCAAGACTAGATCTTTTGAAAGTAGGCGATAATCTACAGAAACTATGATAAACTACAAGATTACGAGGTGTACCTCAATATCAATATTTGGATGAGAAAGAAGCTCCTGTATTGCGACAACATTTCCCCTCTGCGCAGCATAATGTAAAGGCGCTGCTCCATAATAATCTCTTGCATTGATATTTGCGTTCTTTTCCAAGAGATAAAGTATAATTGAAGTATCCTGCTGTTTTTTATCTTTGCCACTCTCTTTACCAAACGTTGTCCAAAGTGTATCTAAAGAGCGGCCTTCTTTGATATTGGCATCTGCAATACAATCTCCAAGTCTCTTCTGGATAAGCGAGGGTCTAGCTCGTGCTGAAGTGAATGTTTCACATCTTCCAAACGAGGCCTTCTCTTTAACAGGCTCTCTTGCAATGTCTACATCAGCAGTCAGCTTTTCTTCATGAAAGCGCTCCTCCCTACTTTCAACTGCTTGAATATCTGGCATTGATGCTGATTTGACAGGGGGCCTGGAATCCAAACTGATTTCAAGAAGAGCATCTTTAGTATCCAAAACACTACTTCCTCTTGCTCTAGTTAGACTATTTTCCCCCAAACCAGAAATATCCTGGCTGGTGCTGTCAGATTCAGGCCTAAATGCCCGGGCACCAACAAAGTACTCATCATAATCATCAAAACTAGCTTTCTTCTTATTCTCCTTTTCAGGTGTGGCTTTTTCATTGACAATATGTGGTACAACCTTGCTACTCTCAGCACTTGAATAATGCAATTCAGTCCCAGGTCTCTCAACGCCAATCAGTGTCTTTACTTCACACAATTCAGTCTCAGATTCATGATTAGGAGTCGAACATTGTGAGGTCGCTTCGTCATTCGATGGTCCTATATTCTGCTCTTTCCTTGAAAACAATGGGGGGAACAAACGATGGATGAGTTTCCTCTTATTTAGTCCCTTTCCTTTTAATTTTGTTCCTCCTTGATCTTCACTTTTTCGCTTTGCTCCCCTACCCACTCCAAGCAGTCCTGAGCCTTTCTTACGGACACCAACGAAAGTCTTAAATGCTTTGCCACGTCTCCTACTTCTGTACAAATCCTTCGAATTTGGTAAAACGTGTGCCAACCCGAGCAAACTTTTTGGGTTGTTTCTTCGGTAACGACTGGCGTAATGGAGAGGAGTAGCACCGTGCTCACCTTGAACATTGACACCTTAAACATGAAAAAAACTGCAAATATTAAACTTTTATACTAATGAATTGAGTATGGTTCTCTAAATTCTGAATGAAATTTAGAATGAAGGAATCTTCATTTATGAAGGCCTAAATGAGCCTCTCTTTCGACAGACAAATTCAACGCTGCTGGATGGAAAAAATCTGCTCAAAACGTACGAATTACTAAATAGGACTACGCAGGTCGTCTGTCTCGATATGAAATACACTGCAAAACTATATTAAAGTCTGCGATGAATAAAAATTTTCACGTACTGGCTCCGCTCTCAACAAGCAGTTTAACAATTGACACGTGATTATATCTAACAGCATAATGTAGTGCTGTTGTATTTTCACTGTCCTTTTTGTTCAGCTTTTTCTTATCTCTTCCAATCGTGTCAATATGATTTTTCACTATATCCAATCTACCATCTCTAGCAGCCTGAATAGCAAGAAAGCATAATAAAGAAAATAAAGACAAAGAAAAAAGATGAAATATAACATTAGTAAATATATGATGAATATCGTCAAAATGATGTTTAATCATTGCTAAGTGTTATGGGTTAAACGAGTATTTAAAATGTCAAGTATTCAGAGAATCAAGTAGTATGCATACAACATTCACGCAACACGCCTTTCTGATTTAGTATGATATGCAATGGCTGTGACATAATGTTAACTTTTGCGCAAACCTATACTACGATAAGGGAAAACCAATGACACAAGACCACAGAGAGAGGAGCAGAGAGGCTTCTCCCTATAGGAAACTGCCATCCACAACAAATGCCCACCCCATTTTCCACTCACATACCCACGCAAAGAGGTTTTCCCCCTGTAGGGGAAGATCTCAAGACAAAATGATCGAAGCAATGGATCATTATTTTTGATTTGTCACCTTTCATCCCCAATTTCATCATTCGCTAATTAGATCACAATTGAGCTGCATTCAAAGTAGCCAACTTTTGATAATAAAGATTCGCAATTCCCATGTCTTCTCCAGCGTAAGCCTGAAATCTTATCCTAAATAAAGCAGCTTCACAAAGTCTGTTAATCTTTTGCAGCAGATTCTCATTGAAATCATTTTCACAGCACTCTCATATACAATATGGCTACGTTAGAAATGAATTATAATTCAAAAACATTGTGAAAAAGCGGTGATTAAGAATAATCTGCTATAAATATTCATGATTAGCAAGATCTGTACTTTCGCATTTATGTGTATGTGGTGAGTTTAACGATGAATTTAACTGTGGATTTGCCTCCAAAGAACTATGAAGTGTCAAAGCATAATACATGGTGACCATATGGCTAACATGAAAACTTTTCAGATAATTTAATACCATTGTTACCGTTGCGACTCTCGTTGAATCCAAGTCTGGTAATCATTTTAGCTCGTCGACAAGAAGGGAAACTTGCTTCAAATTAAACTGAATTAGGAATAGCAGCTGAATCTGATCTTATTTTCATGAACTAATCAAGTTGTAGTAAAATGGGTTTATTACTTGGTGTGCTGTGAAGGCCTAGAAAAGTTTGAAAACTCGCCCATCACCATTTACCATAACCTAGTGAATATTTAACTCAAAATACTGATTTACCTGCTGCAAAGAGATGCGCTTTGTATCTGTAACATGAAAATGGTGATTGCTTTTAGGATACAAACTCTTTCTCGGCTGTTTTGAGTGGATATTTCCAAAAAAGACAGCTGGATGCAACACATTCTCTAGTGGGGCATTTTGGTTGTCCAAACTTTGCAATGAACTTCTTAAGCTATGACTCATCAGCTGGTGAGATATGGCTAAATTCGACAATGTGTTCTGCTTCGACATGTTGATCGTTGTTGCCAGATTACTAAAACAAACAGGAAATGAAATAGTCATCAAAGATTCTTACCACATACTAATTACGAGTATAATCGCAATGCTTCTTGGTTGACAATAATTTCGGGTGGTTACATTGCAACATGTGTTGATTAACAACAAACTAAAAATAACCAGGCAACGAAAAATACTAAATAGATGTTCTTTAAAGTAAAAGAAGCAATTTCGCAAAAACCTGTACCATACAGTTTGATTTTCTAACAATCTCTTCACATCAGCACATGCAAACATGCAAAATTCATTCATCAATAACAAGGCAAATCGTACACACGAAGATTGTGCAAACACTCCTTACCAGTGAGAATCTAAACGCAAACATATTCCGGGGAAAAATTCTGCGAGCAACGAAAAGCTCAAGACACATGTCTATTAATTATTAAGTCTATGAATTATTAATTACAGCGGTTTAATGTATCAATAAAATCGAACAAATTTTCACTCTGAAATCAGCGGAGTACACCTTCATATCTTATAGCTAATGAAAAAGCAATCGACGGAAGGTTAAGAATAATAAACGACAAGTTTATATTGTTTGAATTATGAGGAAACCATTAATGATAATCAATAGAAATACAGCTGCAACGAAAAGGCTATGTTTCCACGTAAAGTTACGTCACGGTTACGTAAAAACGATAAACAAAATGCAGCAGATAGTTCTCCTTTCTCGTATAACGAAAAGAGAATTTTTAAAGTGTTTCTGAATTCAAAGTATCTAGCAAGGACACAAAACTTAGATGCCTAGATAGATTCTCAGACGTAATTTTTAGCTGCATCTCATCTAAGATTTTTCTAATATTTTTGCGACATTAATGCATTATTTTACATTTATGTACAGATTTTTGATTGATAACAGTAACCTACTTACTTTGCATTTTGATGATAAGACTATGTATTACCTCCCACTGAAAATAATGAGCATTGCACTATGACGTACTTACTACAATTTCTAAGCAACAGGTAGGCAGTCAGCTGACGTCATGTCAGTTCCAGGCCCTGTGAGGGAGTAACAAGAGAGAAGTGAGAAATGAAAGGGATGGTGCTAATGGCTAGTCCATTGTGAGAGACATCTTCATAGTATTGAGTGAGAAAAGAGAGACAACTGCACTTAAGTAGGTAGCAATTCACTCTGCAGATATTCAAAATTGAAGCAGATGTTGATGACCTATGGCAAACTGTCCGACTAGACATCTTTGAGAAAAGTAGGTTTAATGTTTCACATTCAGGTTCTGCCCAGTAGCAAAGTGGATTGAGTGCCTCTTTTCAAACATTTCATTTAAACAATGACAGGCAATCCACTGACCCAAAAAGATTTGTTCTTGTCTTATGGTGCAACAAAAAGAAAGATCATGATAATGGTGGTAGGGCTGGTTGTAATGATAATGGAAAAATGAAGTTGGTGCTACTTCTCCTGGTTGCAACCAAGTCCATGCGGCTAAGTTTTAGCACATAAAAAAATCTAAATTACAACTACAATGCACTTTTGTTGCACAATAAACAGTAGGAAAGGACTGAGTCATCTGGTCTCAACTTTATACGACGCTTACAATTTCATCCCACAGCAGATGCCATAAGACTAGCAGAAATTAGGAATGTAAAAGAACATGCTAGGTGTCCCAAAATACAAATTTGGAATATAGACTGGATAATTAAAAATGTCCAACAATACTTGACAGCAGGGGCATCATAGCTGGGGGTAGGGGGGCCATCACCCCCACTTTTTTGAAATTGTCAAATTTTCAGAAATTTCAATGCTTCATTGGAACAACTTTGGACTTTTGCTGTTAGTAAGGATACCAGTTTTGAATTTTATCAGAAAATCGTTCAACTTGCCCCTACTGTACAGGTGCCATGACCCCCCTGTTTGACAGCTGATGTGAGATGAACTTTTTAAAACTCAAACCAAAACAACCATGAAAAAACATATATATGTGTCGTGCTGCTAGTAGCTTCATAAGCTCATTCCACCCTTGTAGTCAACAAAATATCATGATATTGTTGCCTCCAAGATTAGTTTATTAGCTACATTGCTAAAAAGTGGATTACCAAAAAGGAAAACTTTACAAAGGATCTCAGAGATTTGATTTCAAAGCTAAAATCCAGGGATTTCCGAAAGCAGGTCAAGGAGATCATTAGGCATTTGATAATAGATGGGGCAATGCAGGAGAAAATGCTCATTTTCTTCAATACCTGAATTACACAAAAAGATGGGACTTATGGATTCAAAGTTGTGCCAAAACTTATGCTTGTGTAGAGGACGGAATTCAACACATAGCTTAGTTACGAATCTCATGATCTGTGTAAACAATCCTGTGGAGACAAAGACACCAACTACAGGATATTGAGAGGGCTAGCAACTCTGCCACATATAGAGCCTTGCTCATCCAAAAGAGTTTCCCTGACAGCTATTCAAATGGAACTCTCAAAATTCACTGAGGGCAAGTTGTTCTGGTAGTAAAAGAAAATGCTGATGATGGTGATGATAACAACAATGGGAGTGGTGGTGATAAGGACTAGCCAAGGTTGGTGCATTTGTTGTTGATGCCTGGCAGGTCCATCCATAAAGATTGCACCTGAGGATGCATGTTATGTGTTGAAGATAGAAAGAAGGGATGTTGATAGATGAAGAGAGATGAGAGAGGGAGTGAAGAAACCAACAAGGGGTGTTGAGAGAGAGGAAATGGGAGAAAGGAGCGCCAAGACATCTAGTACCTTGCATATCCAACAAAGTGCCTCTGCAGCAGCCAGCCAGATAGTACTCTCAGAACTTACTGAAGGCAAGTCACTCTAGTGGCTTCCCTGTTGGAAGCCACCAATGCTTGCCCAGCAATGACAGGTGGTCGCTGGCAGTTGCACTATCAAAACACACCATCAGTGGCAGTTGTTCAAACAAAAACAACAGTGCTGAAATCATTGAGTATTTGAAAAGCAACCAAGTCCTTGCTAAATATTTAGTCTTTGGTGGGTGTCACTGAGCCAGAAAATATTTTCCAATTTGCAAGCATACGCTAGCTCATTGAAGTCCATCATCATCATCTAATAGGAGGTTCAAATAAACTGCCATGGTTCTCCATTTCCTTCTATCCAGTGCTATTCTGTACACCTGGATCATACTTCTTCCACTGGAAATATCTTTGATGTTGCCACTATATTTAACCTTTGGGCTTCTTCTCCTTCTCATGCCATAAATCTTTCCTAGTAATAAGTCACTGGTTATGTCCTTTCACTTTAGTATGTGTCCAATAAAACCCATTTTCCTATGATTTATAGTTGTTAGTAGTCTCTCAGTTACATCCATCTTATTCAGGATCCATTCATTAGTTTTCTTTTCAGCCCAACTACGATAGCACCATAATTCAAATGTTTCAATCTTCTTCTTGTCTATATTTTCAATATTCCACATTCTGAGCAGGAACTGGCTATGCAATTGATTTATGTGTGCAGCAGCCTTTTCTTTGTAGTAATAGTAATACTTCCGTCTTTCCATATGTTTGTTAATGAGACCATTGCACTTCTTGCTATGCATAACCTTTGACAGATTTCTGTCGGTGTCATTATAATTATCGGTGACCAGTGTTCTGAGATACACAAATTCTTTTACACTTTCAATTATTTCATAACTATCAACTATAATATGGTCTGCATCTTTTGTGTTCTTGTTGTTCTTAACTATTTTCATAACTTTTATTTTACTTGAATTTAATGCCAGTCCAAACTGCAAACATAACTCTTTCACTCTATTAAGTAAACCCTGTAATTCACCCATACCACTGCCTATCAACACCATATCATCTGCATATCTCAAATTAGAAATAGTTCTACCACCAACCTTGATGCTACCAGCAAAACTATCCAGTGCATTTCTCATAATTTGCTCTGATTAGATGTTGAAGAGATGTGGTGAAAGAATGCACCCCTGGTGAACACCTTGCTCAATTGTGAACCAATCTGTTAGGCCATGTTATGGTCTGATGGCTGCTTTCAGTTGTCCATACAGCTGGGTTGGGTATCCCGTATTGGCCATTACATTCCAGAGTACATTGTGAGAGATCATGTCAAAAGCCCTCCTGTAACCAATAAAACACAAAAATATGTTCTTTTCATACTCTTGGTTTTTCTCTTCAATCATTTTGAGATTCAGAATTTGGTTTCGTGTCCTAGTTCCAGGTCTAAAGCCTGCTTGCACTTCATCACCTCCCTCATCTATCTTGGTTTTCATTCTTCCTGCTATGATTTTAAGGATACTTTTATTACTGTGACTGATTAGTGCTATGGTTTGGTCACTACAAAATTGCTGAATATCACCTTTCTTTGGTATCGGTACAAAATCATAATTTTTCTGTTATAATTTAGTGCAATATTCCTGCCACCGTCTTTTCACTCCTTTACTCTCACAAAGCATTGTCCCATCCTCCCAAATAACCACCACTAAGCACCATGCGCCATTAGACACAATAATAGAGTAAGAAGAAGTAGAACCTTTGCTACCCATAACTCGATTCCTTGCCACCTCTGTCTCCAAGGATATAAGGCTTTGCCACCCACTTCTCCAATGGCCCAGTCTGATCCAGCCAAGAACCATAGGGACATCACAAAAGGTCTGAATGTGTACAAACATCTAGGCCCCTTACTAATTCACCAATACAAATACGTTTAGCTTTCTGAACCAAGGGAAACTTACAAAAACTTTGATACTTCCATAAAAGACAAGATTCAATCAAGTAAAGGCTAAGGAATAACACAATTATGTATAAAAATGGTCGCTAACAATTTACCTTGATGATCTTCGGTAAAAATAGTAGGCCTAGTCACTGATTTAGGCCATTCCCGAGCCATTTGCTGATGCCAATAAATAACGTGGAATAATTAAGTAGTTTGATGAGTATCTTTGGTGTCAATGAAACCGCATTCATCCCATCAATCTGTTGTTAGGAGATTACTTGTTACCTATAGAAATCTTGACGATGAATTCTTCCATGCCCATCATCAATTTTTTGAAATCGAGAGTAAATAGCGTGATATCAACAAGCCTGATAAAGAGGCAATACTACGATTGGCCGAGAAGAGAATAGCTATTGTTTGCTTACATAAAAGATTGTGAAACCCTCACTGTTAATCTCCGATTGAATTTATCGCATCAGATGTGATAAATTCAATCGGACTTTTATGAGTTCCGACGACTTGTGTGTGCGCATTTCAAGGGTAGTGTAAAAGGCCACATTTGAGATATGGAAACCTCTTTGTAACAACAAAAAATAACAAACTGTTGAAGAAATTTGCGAGCGAGTTATACAGCTATTCATTTTCACTATACACAGACAATTGACCTTTCTTAACTTTTTGAGCTGTCGAGCACTCATTTTCGCAAACCGCTTCCTTATAACAAAGTATCCATTGACACACTTCAGTGGAAGAGCCAAGGCAATAAAGATTATGATTGTAGATTCTCTTCATTAATGCGACATAACAAGAATTAAGACATTACCAAAAGACAACCTTGTCAAGACAACAGAGCATACCTAATTTTAAGGAAATGTTATCACTGCACATTTTACAAGAAATGAGGCATTCTGAGGGGGTAACACCAATAGGGGGCCTGGTATATATGTGCCAGCACGTTCTATGGATTATTTTGAGATATTTTCCCAGTAGTATAAAAAATAAAGTTAAAATTACTAAAAACCAGGGATACCGTAAAAGAAAAGTCAAGTAAACTGAGCAGTTGTATTTCACAGTACATCCCGTAATCTGGTAACATTATTTTCAAGAAATTTAGGTCTATAAGGTATTCTAAGATTTTTGAATATTTTTTGTCATGGTTATGGGGCATTTTCCAAAGGAGATGTTGGACAAGCAGTTAAACTTTGCAATATGTACGTACAAAAAAGTCAGGACTCTTTTCCAAGTATGACCAAAATGGCTAAGCACCGTTCTTATCACTGCACATTTCACAATTTATTACTGAACGTTTTGAGTTTATCACTGCACAAATTGGTTATCACTGCACACTAAAATTAGGTATGCAACAGAGGCAAATTTTGTAGTTTAGATTCTCTTCATTAATGCGACATAACAAGAATTAAGACATTACCAAAAGACAACCTTGTCAAGACAACAGAGGCAAATTTTGTAGTTTAGATTCTCTTCATTAATGCGACATAACAAGAATTAAGACATTACCAAAAGACAACCTTGTCAAGACAACAGGGGCAAATTTTGTAGTGGACCAATCAGCACATTTGTTTACAAAAAATCATCAGCTAATCAGATGCCTCTATTTTGACCTTGTTTCTTCATTCTGCTGATTGGTCAATTAAAAAATTTGCCTCTATTTGTGAAGACTGGACAAAATCATGATTACGACATAATTGGCAGTACGCTTCGAGACAATCCGTCATATCTGCAGCTAATAAATAAAAAAATCATTGTCTTTTTATAGGAAAATGTGATGAAAAACACATGGTTTAAACAAGAAAAAGCCCATGACTAAGAATGCAAACATGCTGGCATGCCTAAATAAGGGAAATGAAGTGGCGAAAATGAAGGGGGAGAGTCATGAATAGAAACGAAAATAGGCTGGAAATGGCAAACTAAGGAGAGAATATACTTGGATAACAAACCCTTTAAGATCAAAATAGACAAAGTGGTATAGAAAAATTCTGCTTCATGGCAAACAAGTAATTTATGCAGAATAAAATGATGGATAATCGTAAGGTAATTATAACAAATCATTTATCTCATGTAAACTATCACAAATCAGTTATCAGCAGCAATCAGCAGAGGCAGCAGGATGGAAGGGAAAGGGTAGTAAGGAGAGGTGTGGAAGGGTAAGGAGGAAAAGCCTGGCCGCACTAGTGCTAACGAAAAAGTTCATTTGTGATATTCTCTCCGACTGGATTCAGACACTCTGGAAGAGATCATCAAATAACATCACTTTTTCATTGTCTTCCCAATTACGTGCAATCAATTATTAGCAACTAGTAAAAGATTATTAATAATCAGTAATCAATGCTGATAAAGTATCAAGAATTACGTCAGCAAAAGCAATAAATATGCCATCAAAATGAAACAAAAGACTTTCCATGTGTCCTAGCAACAACCTCTTATTTGCCAACGAATGCCACGCCGTTAGCAAAATTGTCGATTCCAACCTCTTTTCTGCTTTTCACTTCACTGCTCCTTTTGCGTTTCATCCTTATGACAAGTGCAACAACAACAACTGCTAAGAGAGCAACTCCAACAATCAAACCAATGATCGTTGCTTGCCATGGCGCATGAGATGAGGTTTCATCTTAAACAAAACGATGAATATGAAGCATCCTAATTGCAAAAATACGTAACCAAAAACATCCTAATTGCCAAAATGCATTCAAATATGAAATAATTTCTAAATATCCTAAGTTTTCTACAGACGTCTCATGATCTTGGCTAAATGATAAGAGAAAGGAAGCAGATGCAGAAAAAGCGTTTCTAGAAGTTTTTAGCTCTAGCAAACTTAAGATCTTAAATCACTTTAATGCAAGTAATTTTCTTTTTGATATATTTTGCAACATATTTCATTTCTCGAGGTCTTTCTCTTTCAAACCTTTTTTCTTTAACTTTGCTGGAAGCAAATTTTGTGGTGAATTTTTATCACTTGAAGAACCTATCTTATGTCAATTATCATTACCACTAGTTAGTCAAATTTGTAATTGTTCATATCTACATTCATAGATAATTCCGACGGCCAATTAATTGTGCGTGGCCTAATTTAGTGAGGTGCATAGTCGTAATTGATTATTGCTTTATTTCATATTGAAGTTTAAAAATAAAGCATTACAGTATGGTAATTAGCAATCTCTCTCTCTCTCTCTCCATATTCCAGTAACATTATATTTACCTTATTTGAAATCCTTTTATGTATAAAATATCTTATATTTAAAAAAATTTTACATGCTCTCTACAGATAAGCAATAGTGCACTGCCAAGTTTTTTGATATGATGTGACGAAATATATGTGAGGCTAATATGAGGTGTTTCAAAAATTTCTACCATTGGAATAATGCTGTTGTTACATGGATCTTTCTACTCATTTCCTTTTCATGAAATTGTTTTCTTTTGCTATGATTTATGTCAAAAGACGTAATTGAAATCATACATGAGAGGATATGTTTCGCAGTGATGTGCCGAGACACTCTCTGTTTGGGCGGGGGGCGTTTTGACCAATTGACCTCTATTGTTACTAAAAAATAAAGGTCACAGAAAATACTGTAGCCAGCTCTCTTGCAGCATAGCTGACTTTTGACCAATTTTCTTGCAACTTTGACAATATTGGGAGAGCGCGACCTCCCCGCACTCCCCATCGGAGCACCCCTGATGTTTCGGCTTTCTCAAATCAGATATCTTGTCATAAACTTATGAACGTCTTTAATTTATTTTGATGAAAAGTTGGGTCTTAGGATTTCAAAATGTGTTGCAGTCCCTTTACGCAATGCTTACCAGATGATTCCTGTTTATCAGCAAGTTTTACTGGTCCCTGATCTAAGGTATAATATTCTGAGTAGGACTTTTTCCCATTCTTCATTGACGATGTATCAGATATTTCTCTCTTTGCACGATGAACATTGTTACCGGAGCAGCCTGACACACATCTAGAATCACTTGAAGATTTTTGGCAAACCAAAACGAGGCAGTGAATGTATGTAGTTGTGTGGTTGCTCAAATATCTGAAGGCTTGGATGCTAAAGCGTTGCTTTTGACGTTCAGCTGAATGGAATTGAACTGTCCTATCGGCAGGGCACCTAAAGGCAAAATTAAATCAATCAAAAATAAACAGATGTCTTACAGATTTGCTCTGCTACGCGGTCCTATTTTTAGCAAAGATATATATTTTTCTATCAAAATCTACATTGTCTCTTTTGCCGCCGACAGCTCAGGACTTTTAAATTAGCTTCTAAAAATTGTGAAGTATTTTGAATCAATCCTTGCATATTGGGTTCTGTTTCAAAACTTGTTAGCAATTGATAAAAACATAAAAGTTTATTGTTTCACTCTCCTTAGTATCACAGGTTCATATTCACGAATACTAAATACTTTCATATTCACGAAAAGTACTTTCCTTGTTGCACACATAGGAAAATTGGATTATTCTGAGGTGAGTAAAATTGATTTAAGAAAGTGTGTTGTCTGTTGGATGGAGAGCAGAGCTCGTACGCAATTGGCGTTTTGTTGAAAAAGAATACTATTAATCACAATAATTCATCGTTCTTTAGCAGTCTGGGGGTATACCTTGCGAGTTATCATGGCTTCTTTTACAAAGATTTACACAGCTGAGGTTAAAGAATTAATAATTTGGGTGATTTAACGACATCGTATTCGGTGGTACAAATCTTATAGATTTTCTCTACACAGAAAGCTCTAGTGAACAAGCTACTTTGCTTTCATTGCATCTTGGTGTGCCTGTTTCTTGAAATGGATGGTTGCTGTGAGTTCAAAGATATCGCGTAACTTATATCTCTTCAAAGTACAGATTTTCCTTCCAACAGAAAAGGAATTTTGAAACAGGGCCATTGGCAGTTAAACTAAGCTTTAGCTTTACTTGAAATGAAATATAAATTTATCTAATAGCAGTTAACATACCACTAGAATTGAAAGGAAATTTATTTATTCAATTAAAAAATGGTTCAGCTGACAACAGTTAAGCATGCACCACAGTCAGCAATAATGGAATTCTAACATGACATACAATCCCAGTGCTCATAAACTCACCCATTTTCAATGAACGTGTACTTTCTATAATCATTTCGATTTATGATTGGAGTAGAAAAACATTTGTCAATGAGAAGAACAAGACCATTGTCTTCAACGCTTGCTTTTACTTGAAAGTATAGTCTATCATTCAAGTTGACACTCACAGGATATGACGTATATGGAACACCAAATGATTGATCTCTGTGCATTTCTAGCTCGAATGTAAATGCACCAATGCTAGCTAAGTGAAAAATCATTGATGGAAATAAATTGCACTTCAAGTTGAATTCAATACTTTAAAAAATCAAATACATGAATTACTGTAATGCCTTGATTAAGCGCCTCTCGATTAACTTCCCCTCGATTAAGCGCTCACCCTATTCAGGAAATAACGAATAAGCACCTCCTTGAATAAGCGCCCACTATCGAATAAGCGCCCACCCTCGAGAAGATCTCATTCCTCTATCGCAAAAACAGGGCTCATTAACATTTTTTGCTACATTTATTCTGGCGTTTAATTACGGAATAATGGGAGGTAGATTAACTGAGATACATTAACGTCTATTTTAGCTTTCCAACATTCTTTTCTTCAAGCTTTTGCACCATAACTTCTTAAGTTTGATGTCATATTTTACTTCTGTGTACTTCGCTAAAATCACCAGGCCGATTTTTGCTTTCTTTTGCAAACAACTTTGACCTTCAGGTTTTTCTTTTTCAGCAATCTATTGTCTTTCATTTTATATGAATTGCAATAAACAAGTGCCCTTCGTATAAGCGCCCATCCTTGATCCTGAATTTTTGTAAGTGTCCGGGCGGTTAATCAAGGCATTACGGTAATGATACAAACGTATTTGTGGAAGGCTTTTTTTGCGAAAGGGCGAAATCATTGGTATCATTTCTCAAATATGTGAAGAATTGTGGATTGCTGTTGAAGACACGTGCAGGATTGTGGATGTTATTTTGGAAAAATATTGCAAAACTATCAAAACGTTCAATTGACATGCGAAAGTTATTTTATGACTTTGTTGTGTTTTGAAAAACTAACAAAAAGTAGGCATTTATTTGTTGAAGGTCCTCTTTGCAGAGATTTATCATACTTTCTCATATTTAGAGATTCAACTATCTTCGGCGATATTGGTGGTTTTTCATTCGCAAGGCATTTAACTTCCTTACACTATATAAAAAATAGTGATGCAGTTTGATAGTGATGCAGTTTAATAGTGATGCAGTTTAATAGTGATGCAATTTAATAGTGATGCAATTTGATAGTGATGCAATTTGACAGTGATGCAGTTTGATAGTGATGCAGTTTGATCAACGCTCCTTACTATTTTTCCAATGCTGCTCTGCAGATTATTTTTTTGGGAAAAACTATACCCGCTTTTAGCAGCTACCCATTGCTAGTCCATATGTCTAAAACTTCAGTCTTAAAAGAATTAAAATGCTAATGAGAACATAGCTAGCTCAATTTCTATGCTCAGTTTGTGCACTTAGAATCATTTCAAAGTTGTGGAATAAGAAGCCAGAAAATAAAAGGATTTAATTAAAAGGGTACTTACTATCATTTCCTGTGATCCTACTCACAGGGGTAAAAGATGTTTGGTTCGTGTAGCCATCTTTGTTGTATGCACATGAAAATGAAATCACTTTATCATGGTCACGTGTAACGATACCCGATTCACGCCTAACTGTCAAAATGGCTTCATTTGTATATATGATTTGAGAAGTGGTCTCCCTTCTTGTTGTTCCACAAGAGTTTAATTTGCTTCCCAGCGTAATGTAGGGGAAATTCACGCGTTCATTGCAACTCTTGTTCTTTAAAGTTATGCTTTCATATTTGGAAACATTAAAGAAATTTCTATTTAGTTGAATCTCCATAAAATTCTCATGACAACTGACTTTGGTCTTTTGTCCTGAAGAGTACAATATTCAAATTCAACTCTATTGATTACCATCACAAAGTTCTACAACAAGTACATAAAAATTTTCCCGAAACAAATACTGAATATAAGGAGCTTTCTAATGATTAAGCCTTTAAATCTATCACAGAAGTCATTAAATGTGTCAGGTTCAACATTTATATTTCATAGAAATACCTAGCTGATATGTCAATTTAATTAATTATGCTTTGTTATTGTACTAATAATAGAGATAGATCAAGATTAACGCGAAGCACGTTACAAAATGAAGTGCAGCATCGATTTTATTCTATTTATCACTGATGGTTTATAAGATAAATACTGTATTATCACAGCATATCTCCTAATGGGAAAGGAAATGGAGGATGCATCAGCTTACATTTTTGGAAAGTTAAAATACTTTTGCAACACGCAATCTTATGCCCTGGAGAATGCTTATCTATATACCATTGTGTTACAAATACGACAATTTCTCAAAAGCTGTTGCATGATAGAAACTAGATGATGATAAATGTTGCTAAGCCTAAACTTTACACATCTTTTGTTTGACAAAGCTTACCTCTTTCATGACTTTTTGCACTTCCACAGTACCGATAGCTGCAACCAGGTGTCCTTTTCAAGTAGTACACGAAATAACTGCCACAGTTGATGACAAATATTTGAACAGGAGAGTAGTAGCATCTTACCCCACTATATCTGAAGCAAACAGTCCGTTCGACCTTATCCTCCCAAATGCTTGGATGAGGCTTTGTCATCCATGATGTAGCATGTGTGCTGCAACGGTATGGGCTGATGTGAGGATCCATTATAGGCTGTTCTGGTAATTGAGTGCCTGCTTTCCCCATGAATCGATACCAACCAGTTGCGAGACCATCGTCACATAGTGCAGAAGCCGAGAAATAGCCAACTGATCTTGTCTCATCTGATAGAATCTGGTAGTTCAGGCATTCTGATCGAACATTTGAACTCATTGATGCTTTGACCAACATAAAAATTAGATAAGGCACTTGAAGTTTGCCGTTCTTCTCATTCTTCATTTTTCACTAAAAGCAAGTTTTTGTTAACTTATAGCTTTCATATTGTCTTTGGATACTGTATAAATCTTATATCAAGCCTCGTTACCGTATAATCGCAAGGATTGCCAGTGACGAAGCATCGCTCAACACTGCGACCAGCGATCCTTTCATTTGAAGCTGCTGTTTAAATTTTGAAAGACTTAACATGGCATTGAGAAATTTAATCAGTCAACACTACTACTATTCAACCAATTTTACAAGCAAGTTTTTGCTATAAATGCCACCTTTGCACTTCTTAAACCTTCGCCATCACATCCAACATCTCACCCCACAATTCATCTAAGCTTTGTGCAACATTCAACGACACGCTCGTAAATTCCAAATTGAACTAGCACGAAACCTTGAAAGCTATTGTGCATACCCAAAAAATGAAACAAAATGTATGGATTTACGGATGGAAGCAGTGACCATCAAAACAGTAGCCTACCGAGTTGAGAATTAATAGACAAAAATTTTCTGAAGGGGCCACAATCCTCCGACGCTCTAGAAACACCACTAAATTGATAATCAACGTGAATGAAAGACAATTTCTTACGCATGGTCAAAATTTTCCAAACGCAGTTGAGATGGAATTCAAAAATCAGCACAAAGATTACCTAGACAATAGCAATCTCTTTTCAATGCACGTTTTTATATGAAGAAAAACCTTTCTGCTTTCGGCCTGGATGTTTCTTAATATTTCGTCAAATTCAGTTTTTTCAGACTAGGCAACTGTTATGCAAGAAATAGGATGTTCAGGTTTTGTGAGGTAAGTAACTGATACTTCACCTGTTTTGCTTCTAGTTTAATCAATAATTTTCTTATAAAGCAGTGTTTTCAAGTTAATGCTTGCAACTCAGCCAGCATGTATTTCTTAATTTTTACTTAATTTCAGCCTCATGTTTCTTACAGACATATTTCTTATAAAAAAGCGTTTATAGCGAAATTTTTCATGTACGTTCAACAGAATAGAAGTCAAGTAGCAAGGTCAAATATAGCGTTTTCTAATACCTCGCTCTCTCCAGCAAGATCCACCAAAATTTTGCATATGTTTTAAGAAGCTAGTTACTCTCAATTTCTTCAAGTTTGGTTACCCTTTGATTTTCTTGATATATTTTCCATTATTGACACCGTTGAAGTTCTACTTATACATATACCAAGATAAAGCTAGTTTTCATTTATTTAGCTGATATCAGCTATAGGAATATTCCAGCTGGAACAACTAAGGCTGGCATAACTTTTAAGCAATTTCTAAAAAATTGAAGGGTCATTGCAAAATACTCTGCAGTATATTTACACAGTTTCGACTACAATGCTAGTCTGAAAATATCCTTTTTTTGCAATCGTTGCTTACCTTGACACCAGTGGTGCAATTCTCAACCTTTAGTGAGAGTAACTCATGCACGGGAAACCTTTTCCCCATATTGGCCTAAATTTCCTATTGTCAAAGGTCGTGGGTCATGAACAGAGGGCACGTGATAAAAAATATGCCCGTGAATATCTATGTCTTTATTTGCTAAATATTGTAAAATGAATTTCTTCTTGTTATGATGTTAGGGCCGAGGCAGTAATTTAACGCATAAAAAAAGTTTGGCAATTTTGGTAATATAATAATAACTTATATTCGTATATATCATCATCTTACTGTTTTGGAATTATATAAAGAGAGAAATTACCAAACTTGTTTTAGGCTTTGAGTTACTGACTCGGCCCAAACATCATAACATGATGAAATTCATTTTACAATATTTACGTTGAAGAGCTTAAGGGTACACATAGAGGTGTACAACATCGAAGAGTTAAAGGGTGCACAGAGAAGTGTACAACGTCGGTTTCATCTATTGTATGTTTAGTAAACATGCCTTAGATAAAGCCGACGTTGTACACCTCTCTCTGTGTGCACCCTGAAGCTCTTCGACGTTGTACACCTTTGGTCTAGTTCAGCCTCAAGAGGGGCGCGATACAATGCTAGAGGGGGTCCTATTACCCCAGGGGAAAAGGCATACATATACAGTTCTATAGATAATGGTTTTACTTATAGCGAGTAGGGGTTGCGACAATTTTTCTCTTTCCATAGGGGAGCCTTGCAAAAAACAATTGAGAAACACTGATCTAGTTACAGTAACCAGAAAGAATATTGGCTGAAATTTCTGTTCTTGTTACTTGTACCGAGCACTATTCAATAAGCGCACCTGTCGAAAAACCGTCCCTAATCAAACAACCGGCCAGATCGAAGGCAAAATTGCAAATAAGCGCCCTGAGTGGTTACTCGATTATTTAAGATATGGTATCATTCAATTTTTTCTTATATTCAATAGAAAAGCTGAGGATAAGAAATTAAAAAACTTGTTTCAAAACAAACATAAATTCTTCAAAAATAAGGGTTATTGAAGATAAAGCCTGAAAATAATATTTCATTGGAATATTTGAATTATTAATTTCACAGGGGAGGACTTCCTTAATATCGTGCACAGGAAGCACGCGACATACGAACTTTCAAGCTGAATTAGCGTTACATGGAACGCACCTTGGCTTTTACGAGACTCTAGTAGCCATCGAGAAAACTTCTTTTTAGCTTCAAGAAGTTTCTATAATGCCCAAAAGAAATGTTCCTAATTTTTACCTTGATATAAATTTTTAAGCTAGCAGTGGTTGTTCTGTTCAGTTCAGTAGGAAACTACAACTCAAGTGGCTTGGACATGTCACAAGGCACAACGATAAACTACAACTCAAGTGGCTTAGGGTCTTAGTAGACTATGGACAAGAAGACAATTCTATAAACACAAACTAAATATGGAACTGTGACTCATGTTTTATTTTCTGAAGTAAAATCAATCGTAGACATAAGAAAATCAGGTAGGATAGAAATAGATGAGGCATGGTGAATAGAAGCCTAAACGAGAATGGATGGAGAGGATTAAATAATATCACACAGCCTCAACTTCAAAATGAGAATGGCGATAAAAGGACATTTCTTCGACTCTAAAACAGTGTTAATTAAATTGCACATGCCGCTAAGCTTAATGATACGTAAATGTGTTTGAATAAAATGCAAACAAATAGAA
Source organism: Cassiopea andromeda (assembly GCA_018155075.1). Classification (NCBI taxonomy): domain Eukaryota; kingdom Metazoa; phylum Cnidaria; class Scyphozoa; order Rhizostomeae; family Cassiopeidae; genus Cassiopea; species Cassiopea andromeda. The sequence goes on along the minus strand of WIPJ01062123.1, from coordinate 60,412 downwards.
AGCATATATAATATACAATAAAGATTGATCAATGATCAGAGCTCAATGGTTAGGAATTGACTAATGGCAAGAACCAGCTGGCGCACCTTGATGGGAAGAAGAGACAAGAGGAGGTGACATGGGTACGAACGGAGGAGCAAATATGGCTGCCCTCGATGCCAACGAGGAATTTCCTTGATGATTTTTCTAACCATGTCGTCAATATTCAAGATTCTATTAAAGATACTTCAATAATTTCACTTTATTCTTGTCTCTCAAAAACAAAGTGTTGGTTCCGCTGGTTATCCCTAACAAACAACTAGAAATTAACTAATTATCAAAAACTACAGTGCTAAATCAACAATCATCAATGAATCATCAGCAATCATTTGCCAGAAATCAATTATCAGAAACTAATCACGAGTAATTGTTAATCAGTAATTAATGCTGATAAAGTATTAAGAATTACGTCAGCAAAGCAATAAATATGTCATCAAAATGAAACAGAAGACTTTCCATGTGTCCTGGCAACAACATCTCATTTGCCAACGAATGCCACGCCGTTGGCAAAATTGTCGGTTCCAACCTCTTTCATGCTATATTCATTGCTGCTACTTTTGCGTTTTATCCACGTGACGAGCACAGCAACAACAATCGCCAACGCAGCAACAGCAACAATCAGACCAATGGTCGTTGCTTCCAGTGGCGCTTGAGATTGAGCTTTATCTGAAGAAAGAGGCGAAACTGAGGCATACGAACCTTCTTAATCAAAAGTGTATTTCAGTATAAAATAATCTTTAAACATTTTACGTTTCCTACAGGCGTTTCATGACAAACATATCTTAGCGGTGGAAAAATTCTCCAGTCGCTTCCATTCGGAGTTTGTAGTTTGAACTACGATGGTCCACAACTCTCACGTCAATACACAGAAAAGTCACGACACAACAACCAATTTCCACAACACAACACAGAATTTCATGTCAATACATACAATATCATGTCAAAATAACTATTTTCCACTGCACTTCGCACTATCGTTCACGCTAATACGAAACACAGGGAACCCAAAGCTGTAACTTACATGCGGGGGCTCCTCAAAGTTGTGAATTAACATCTCCCCTTCTCGCTCGGCAGTGGCTTCATGACACCCATGGATTTCTACTTTCTGATATTCAGTTAAAATCAAGGCATTTTTCTGTCCAATTTGCGGAAAACTTAGTAGAAAAGAAGAAAGATTTTGCATAAGTAGCGGCAATGAGCCACCGGGTCATCTTTTGCTTTGGATGCCCTGTGCTGCATAATATCATGAAAGATGTTGCAAAATGCCGTGGAAAATGATTATTTTGACTTGATATTATATGTAATGACATGAAATTCTGTGTTGTATTGTGAATATTGGTTGGGGCGTCGTGAGTTTTCTGTTTATTGACGTGAGAGTTGTGGGGCATCTTATTGAACTAACTAAAATACCATATATTTTCATGATACATAGTAAAAAGATTTTCTTTTTGTTATGTGCGTACTACCCAAAAATAGGTCTTTGCACACTATATCGAAAAATAGATTGTAATGTATATTCAACAGGGCCTTTTTAATGTACAAACTCGGGGCAAATGCCCCCTATTTCTCGTCACTTGCCCCCCTAGCAAATGGAGTTTTGCCCCCAAACATTATCCCTCTTTTCCAAAAGCTTTGAATTAGAACTGAAGAAATCGCTTTCATGTAAATCAACCGTGACTCAAATTGTGACTGCAAGTGCTAAATATGAAATATGGGAATGTCTTCTGAGTCATCTTGAAGGATTCAGATGCAGCAGAATCTTGGGTCTCTACCGCTCATGGGATGCATGATATTGGGATATTTAAGCCAAAGTATAAAGCACTGAGTCAATAATTTCCCTGGGGGCATTGCCCCAGAGCCCCTTTCTTTTCGCATGTTACAACAACCAGAGAAATTAAGGTACATGCTACTAGAGCTGATAAGTGTTCTTCGGTAAGATTCTGATTCGAACGTGCTTGCTTTTATGACACATTTCAATTTCCAATTAGAAAATTAGATAGGTACTTTTAAAAGCATCTTTAAAGGGATTATTTTTACCAAAAAGTGCTCCCAGTCCTCAAAACGTTTCTTTGATTTTTGAACTAGCACGTTCCCTTTCTAGGGATCTGCCCCTCCTAGTAGATGTCTCCTTACAAAGGCTATGATATTCAATGAAATCTTGAAAGACATTAGTGTTGGTTATTATTACCTCAGTTTGGAATCAAATCAAAACCCCCTGCTCTACACACTTGAACATAAACTAGGTTTCAAGGCTCTGATTCAAGTAAATATCATTCGTTTAATCAACAAATGTACTTTATGAACAAATGACATCTCCTTGAACCTGTATGTAAGATAGAGGATTTTTACTATAACCCATTCCTATCTCTGCTCGAAGATTTAAGATTTCAATATGTTAAGCAAAGAAAGAGTACCATGACGACAATAAACATTGCTTTTCGACTTGTTACTAAAACCAAGTCGTGGAACAGACCAGAACTTCTTACGTTTACGTAACTGTATCTCAAAATTTCATTCATTTATTGAGACGTGTGACTTTAATATCTGAGATGAAAATAAAGATAGAGGTATTTTTTCTTTCCTTTCTTCCCATGGCATTCTTCTGCTCTATTATAATCTGTCCAATAGAGAGCTTCAATTAAAAACATTTATGAGAAAGGGGGCTTTCTCAAACGAGATAAGTTATCAGTAATACATGAATCTTATTTGTTGATTTTTGTAAAATGTTAGATCGTCATACTCTCAAATATGATTCAACCCATGTATCAATATTCTCAATGCTTACCACTGGAATCTCCTTTACCAGCAAGTTTTATTGGTCCTTTATCCAAGATGTAATACTCCGAATATGACTTTACCCTGGCAGAAATTTCTCTCCTTGCACGATGAACATTGTTTCCGGAGCAGCCTGATACACACCTAGAATCGCTTGACGAATTCTGGCACACCAAAACGAGGCAGTGAATGTATGTAGTTGTATGGTTGCTCAAATATCTGAAGGCTTGGATGCTAAAGCGTTGTCTTTGACGGTCGGCAGAATGGAATTCAACTGCTCCAGCGGTAGGACACCTAAAATGTGAAAACTTAACCTATATAAATATTAAAGATCAATGTCAGCTTTACTGTGACGCAAATGCTGGTTCTGCTAAAATTCACATATTCAGTTTTGCTCCCTGCATCTCAAGAAATTTTATCAGATTCAAATAACGAACACTTGCGCAATTGCAGCAAAGTATTTTGAATCAATCTTTGCACGTCAGCAAGAAACCAATGCTTTTGCACAAACTTCTTTATTAACTTTCAAAATAGCTCGGCTGATGAAAATTTAACTAAACAATAGTAAATTTATGTAAGTTTCCATTCACAGTTCTCATGGAACGCTAGTAAAGTACAGTGACGTAGCCAAGGGTCCTGCTGGTCATGCTGAGCAAGACCATAATATTGCAAATATGTCATTTTGTAAAATCCTGAAAAATTCCATTCACATTATATCCATGAAAATAAAAAGTATTGGATCCATACACCCCCTAACTATTCATTCATTCCAGTTCTATGAGGTTCTTCTGACTTCCCCTGTCCTCCTGTGACGTTGAGTTTGTTTATGATGATTATTGAGACAGGGTCCTGCTTAATAATCAAAGCAGGGGCTTTACATTGTTATCATCACAGTTGCGTTTCCTCTGATTGGCTTGTGGCAAGTAAAACAATGTCCGTGACGTGACTCATGTCCTGCTGATCGAGTATAGCAGGTACTCGTACCAATAATCATCATAACTTTGTTTGTGCACTCTGCTAGAGTAGATTGTAGCAATACGAGAAAAGCAATAAATTAGCTATTTACAGAGTTAATTTGTAAGGCATGGCACAAATCCATGCCAGAGAGATAGGTGCTGCTGAAGGTGACCTTGTTCATCAGCTCCTTATGAAATCATTTGGGGCAAGGAGCTTTGCTGAGCAGAGGTTTATTGTATAACAGCCAAGGCCCCGTCCAAGCTTAAATCTGAAAACAAGAGATAGGGTCTTTCAAGATGGCTGGTACGATAAAAAAGATTGGCTTTGTGGAAGCCAAGGCAGGAAAGCACTTTTTTGTTGGCCGTGTCTACTATTTAGGTCTGGTATTTCCAGAAGCTGGACGGTTACAGGATATACAAACATGCACAGTATTTTATCGGATTCGCGAAAGCACATTAAATCAAACTCCCACATGGAATCATACAAAATCTGGAAAACATTTGATTTGCACGAGAGAGTCGACGTTCAGTTGTCAAGAGCCAGACGCGAGGAAATTAATCGTCATAACGAGGAAGTAAGGCAGAACAGGGAAATGCTTAAAACCATCATTGAAGCAGCACTTTACCTGTCAAAACAAGAATTGGCATTTAGAGGAAACGATGAGTCAAATACAAGTTTGAATAGAGGCAACTATAGAGAACTTCTTGGATGCTTTTCCAAGTTTGACTCAGTTTTTGAACGCCGCCTTCACAGAAAGTTGGCCGAAAATGAAAGATCCCACCTGAGTGTTTTTACAGGTGTTTCCCCAGAAATTCAAAATGATTTGATTGACTGCATAAATTTGGTCATTGATGATCAGGTAAGAAGAGAGATTATGGATTGCACTTTTATTAGCATTCAAGCAGATGAAACCACTGATGTTTCCACTAAAGAACAGTTAAGTATCATTCTCAGGTTTGATAGAAAAGGTGAAATAGTGGAAAGGTTTATAAAATTTGCAAATGTAAGCTCAGATAGAACTGCACTAGCCATAATTGATATAATTAGAGATCTATTGAATGGCTTTGGAGAGTCATTGACTCAAAAGTTAGTTATGCAAACATATGATGGGGCAACTGTAATGTCTGGGCATGTAGGTGGGGTACAGACTATTTTGCAACAGGACTACCCATATGCTTATTTTTTTCATTGTGCTGCACATGGACTAAACCTGGTACTATCCCAATCAGCATCATCCATCTCAGTTGTTAAAGTCTTCTTTGCAAATGTCTCTGCTTTCAGCAATTTTACTGGCCTAAGTTCAAAAAGAAAGGAGCACCTTTCATCAAAAGGTATTGAAATACCACACCCATCAGAAACAAGATGGCATTATCGTTCACGCATAATCAATCAGATTTGTAATAGGTACCATATTCTTCAAGTTGCCTTAGAAGAGATTACAGAGCACCCACATAGTTGGGATGACATGACCATTAGTCAAGCAGATGGATTACTCCAGTATTTAGAGAGTTTCAGGTTTTGTTTTTTGATTGTTGTATTCCAGAAAATATTTGAGCAGTCAACAATCCTATATTCAATTTTGCAGAACAAGACCTCTGATTTCAGCCTTGGAGTAGAAAAGATAGAAAATTTTGTTCTGCTTCTACAAACTTCAAGAGATGATGCAGTTTTTCATGAATTGTATGCATCAACAGAAGCACTTGTTGGTTCCCCTGTTTCAAGATCAGATAAAAGACAAAACTATTAGCAGCTTTATTTTGAAGTTATTGATGCAAACCTTTTTTCGCAGTGGAAAGATAAAGTGCCCACAGATCTGTTAAGTCTTCTTAAGTTGAAGTATGGTCCACTTTTCAATATGAATATGCTGGAAAGTCAGTTGATATTTATCTACAGAGATGGAGATTTTTATAAAGAAAGCTCAGCAGAAGTGCTGGATTACATCTATTCTGTGCATTTAGAAACCAGTCTTCCTGAGGC
>WIPJ01062123.1:30412-51964 GCA_018155075.1 Cassiopea andromeda | reverse complement strand
TACATATATAGCAATTCGGAGAACTGTATGGTCAGAGTGCTCCAGGGCCGGTTCCATGGGGGGTGTGGGGGTGTGACACCCCCCAGCGATTGATCCTGGCCATTCAGTCGGTAAAGTGTAATTTTCGGTCGGTAAATTTTTTGAAAATTTTTGCTTGAAATGCGGCACTCTAATCGGTACATTGTAGCCTACACCCCCCTACAAAAATTTCCTGGAGCCGGCCCTGGAGTGCTCAGTGCTATAAGCAGAGCAATATACTTCAGAGCAAAAACATTAAAATCCAAAGTATAAGTTGCTTGAGTTCAATTAAAATCACATGACTCTGAGATTCACGCTTGTTGCGATCATCAGATGTGCTGGAATCTGTTGTCGAAGCAGTGCTATATGTCCTAGGTTGGATCCGGTGGGGATACTTTAATGCTTTCGAAAAGGAATTTGTTGACGATCAAAGCGCAACCTTCTAAACAAAAGAACTAAACTTGTTTCAACCTGCAGCCACGTCAACAAATTCCTTCTCAAGATGCATCTTTCAAACACAGCACGAAAAGGTACTTTAGGTATTTATTCTATAGAAGTTGCATGGAAGCTTTACATGAGGTCGCTACATGCACATTGGATGATTGGGGGTGGTACTACTTCATGGAAAACACCCTGAAATAATCGAGAAGATCTCTCAGTTAGTACTCGTCAGAGAAGGAGGATCTTTTTCAAGAGCTAGATTAGAAATTACACCAACTGTTAACTGAAAAGTTATCACTACAATCTTTTCTTTCGCGTTTTTTGTCGTTACAGCAAGCTTTACTTTTATCCTTAATTTCTATTTGTTTTGTTCGAAATTGCTAAGAAAATAATCAAAAAGGTTTTGTCTGAAATATGTTGTCCGAAAGTTTTGGTTTTAATGTATTTAGTTTTTACATTTAGAGTCAGATTAAAGCTTTGAAATAAGAAACCAGAAGATAAAAAGCTTTAATTGAAAGGGTACTTACTGTCATTTCCTGTGATCCTACTCACAGGGGTATAGGATGTTTGGTTCGTGTAGCCATCTTTGTTGTATGCACATGAAAATGCAAGCACCAAATCAGGGTCATACGTAACCATTGCCAAGTCTCTCTTAACTACCAAAGTGGCTTCATTTGTGTATACGATTTGAGTAGCAGTCTCAACTCTTGTTGCTCCACAAGAGTTTAGCTTGCTTCCCAGTGTAATACTTGAGTTTGAACTTATGTTTGCATAGCAATTCTTGTCCCTCAATGTGATGCTTTCATATTTGGAGGCATTAAAAGCATTTCTGCTCAGTTGGAATTCCATGGAGTTTGCATAACAGTTTACTTTGGCTTGTTGTTCTAGGAGATGCAGCTTAAGGTCAAATGATTATCATCACAAAGCAGCATAAGCTGACGGGGACTTCAAATTTAGGGAGGTGTACTGCCCGATAGTTCAAAGAGAGTTGGGAAGGAGTCAGAGAATTTGCTATTGCCCTTAACAGGAACGAACTTCTGCCCAGCAGGGGGCTGCATTCCCATACTCCTTCGCCTCCTACGCCTGTGGAGACAGAAAGCTCAAATGGAAGGCTTTTGTTGAATGATGCAGATGGGAGGTAAGATAGGTTTCTAAGGAAGTATGAAGATTTCATTTCTGCAAGTGTGAAAGAAATAATTAAATAAAACACACCCTTGGAAATGCAGTCTATAGAGTTTTTGTTTTTACTAACTAGATATTCGTTTTGTTAATGTAAAGCTTACCCACTGATAATTTTGCCAAGTTTCATCAAAACAGTACCCATAATTTTGCATGTTTCTGCAAATGGGACCCATGATTCTATAAATGTTTCAAGAACTTACACCGATGACTTCGCAATTTGCAGGAAAAGGTACCCCTAGACAATGACACGCACGTCTCGGTACTTCAAGCCTACTGGACCAACCCCCGGGGAACTATATATCTTGGTAAAAATTTTAATGGAAAAACCACATTTTTCAGTACCTATTGCCACATGATGATCAATGCCGCTTATTATTTCCATATAAATATGCATTATGTTTCACTAATTCAAACTAGCAATATTTGCGGTCCCTGTAATTCAAAAGATAGCCTGCATGACATCAAAAATCACCCATTTATATTAAAACAACTTCTAAATCTCACCTCCATCACTTCCACAGTACCGATACAAGCAACTAGTGGGTGACAAGTAATACACGAAGTAGAAGCCACAGTTGATGACAAAAATTTGAACACTGGCACCGTAGCAGTCGAGGGCAGACCAATGGAAGCAAACAGTTCGTGCTACCTTACCATCTTCAATCCTTGGATGAGGCCCTGTCAGCCATGACGTAGCATGTGTCTTGCAGCGGAACGGACCGGAACTATTGTTGATAATAGGTTGCTCTGGTAACTGATTGCCGGCTTTGCCCATGAATCGATACCAACCAGTTGCAAGACGATCATCGCATACTTTAGAAGTCGAGAAATAGTTACCTGATCTGGTTTCATCTGATAGAATCTGGTAGTGCAGGCATTCTGATCGAATACTTGAGCTCAGTGATACTTTGACCAACACAATGAGCAGATAAGACACTTGCAGTTTCCAGCTCCCTTGACTTTTCATTCTCCCCAACAACACCACAAACAAGCTGCTATTGAATTAATAAGTTAGACAAACTCCATAAAATAGCATGTTCTTTAGATGTTGCACATGTAAATTTCAACAACTTAGAATGAATACATCTGAAGTTATCTCCCTGCATCTCTGAAAGTTTGATAGCCTGCATCTTTGTACATTTTTACGATACTGTTCTTGTATCACGTTTAGCCGGCATTCCAAAATGTACTCAGATTTAAAAATTTGAAATAATGAAAGTTTTTCTCCGACCTTGACCTACTGCATAATTCTTTCATCATTCAAATATGATAAAAGTGTATACAAGTTGTTTTTTTATAAGAAACCTATTATTTTACCTGAGCCTCAATTTTCTTTACATTTCCCGAAATTGAGCCTGAGATTTTCTTAAAATTTTCTTAACTTTTTCTGAAATAAACTGGCTAGAGTGGTTTACACTTTCGTTAATAATATTGTATACTTGAATTTGAATTCCATCTTTAACATACTGAATGCAATAACGACGAAATACCGCTTTTTGGCCTATAAAAACACTTAATTTTGGAAATTGAGCCTCGTGATTTTCTTACGATTTTCTTAAGATTTTGACGATTTGAGCCTCATTTTGTTATATAAACTTTTTTCTTATAAAAAGAACGTGAACTTTGAAGTTTCCCAACTTTGAGCTGGGATCGCCTTCTTCTTGTCTTTCATTTTTGCCATTAAAACTTTTCCAGTCCCTTAGATTATTAGGACCCTTTAATAAACAAAGCAATAAACTTTAAAGACCCTTTTACTGTTCTAACTGTGAATAGCTTAAATGTCATGATGGTTTTCTTTCAAATACTCATTTGATCGCTAAATTCTGACAGCATAGTCGCATGATGTACGTGATTTATCCTTCTAGCATTGATTTGCTCTCGTTGCTTACAAAGCAATTTGAAACATGATTTTTATCTGCTACTAGGTACCTTGCATTAGCAATTTCATTGTAGGGCAGCGTTGGAAAATTTGAAGAGGAAAGATAAAATACTGATCGACAAAAAGGTGGCTGACAAAGGAATGCCTAAAGATTTGTGATCATCTTCAACGATAGTTCCTAGCTCGATCTCATTTTTGGTGCACCACAAAGCTCAATACTTGGCCACTTTTAATCAAATATTTGGATATGCGACTTGATTTACTTCACTGAGGAATCAGAACTAACTGATTTGTTGACGAAAGCACCCTGTTTGCAAGCGATTTGAAAATTGAATCAATGATCTCGAGGTAGGACGTCTGTATAGGGAACACTTTAGGATATTTCCATCGAATTTGCAGTTCATGTTTATTTTGACATATTTAGGTTTATGTTTAGCTTGTCCTTAGGTTTAAATCCGCGATGCGAAAGAGGAACGTTATGATCTGGAGAGAAAAAAGGCAAAGAGACCAGGAGCCAGCACCCCCACCAACTGCAACCGCCTACAAGTGCAATATCTGCGAGCGGACGTTCAAGGCTTCGATTGGGCTGTCTTCACACATGCGACACAGGCACCCATACCTCTCCACGTCATCTTCGATACCGACGGACTGCTGATGATGATGATGATGATGAGGTTTAAATCACAACAACAAACCCTTCTTGGAAAGTGATTGGAAAATTATTTTATGCACTAATCAAGCTAAAATGTTTGAGATCCGTTTGGAACCGGTCCATAGTTGACGTATAAATGCGAACATAAACACAGGGTCTTAGATAAGCACATTACGCAGAAGATGTTCGTAATTAGAAAAAAAATTACTACGGGATTCTGAACCTTTTATTTTACATTTTGCTGCAGTAAAAAAGAAATGGTGTAATTCGGTGATTATGATGTATTAGTATTCTGTTAATTTAAGTAGGCAATGGTAAATTACTTATTGCAGTGAGGTTCATTATTGCACTTAGACGTTGTATGAAAAACTATTTCCATTATGGATGACTACTCTTAGGAAATGACTTCTAGTTAATGAATATTCGATTCAATTCAATGTGTAGCACTTTGTTGAAATAGAAAATAGTTGCCACAAAATGAAGATGAATAAGACGTTATATGGTTGAAAATACCTTTGAAGGTAAAATTGTCTCAGTTAAACAGCGCTCTTCCGGCTTTTTAATGATTCTAGTACGCGTCTTCTCTTCACTAGCATGCTACGCCACTTACAGAAAACGTAAACTTCCTTATATTTACAAACATATTGATACAATAGCTCCCTATGACACTTTTTATTAAATTCGTTTCGGCATAGAAAATGTGAAAAGAAGATTAGTGCCTGTGCGCATCTACATTGGACATTGATGAGATTATGGCTCTAGTTGCAATACAGCCTTACAAGCAATAGTAAAAACGATAACCCCATGGTGATTAAACAAATTTTGAGGAATTTGGCAATTGTTGTTAAAATCGCAGCCATAATTGACTCAAAATGCGTTACCAGGACCTCACTCGTTGATCAACAATATGGCTTGTCTCGGCATGTATGTAGCATCGGATGCCAAAAAGCGCAGGGGTTCATTTATATGCCAACTGCTGTTGCAAGGCAACATGGCAAACTTGAATGGTTCCTGATAACAGTTTTCCATTTTCAAACTTTTGTGTTGCTCCTGAGATTGCAATTTTTCTGACTGCACTACACAAAATTATTACTGGGATCAACAGCGGTTGCCGACTTTGAAGGAAGTCAGTGGGAATTAACTCTGTAAGATTTCTGGCTCTAGTGTGAATAGTACTTATCTTCGTCAAATTTGACTATATAGAAAAAGCTGTGGTGCACACGGAGAGCTCTTTGTTTCAACACACAAGTATCTTTCCCTAAACAAGGCGCTAATGGGCAAAGTTTGTACACTAAACACAGAATTAGCTTCCATTTTGTCATTACTTAATCCAAGCCTTCTTTCGCATTGCATTTCAGCTTCAGAGGCCAATCCTCTGGCTTTCAAAATTATACCACGATCCTTTCGACATATGTGACTTGCTTAAGCGTAGTGATTAGTTCCGGGAATACACACGAAGGATTCTTGAGCTCCGTGTTTCAAAAGCAGTATTTCAGGTTAACATATATAATCTATCAAGAAGCCTTTATAACACACAAGTCTCCGTCTACGAGCGCTGCACACAGACAAAGGTGGCAAACACAAAATTCCTGCATTTTAAACACAAATGTCGCCAGTCTGCGCTAAAAGATTAGATATTCCTTTAGACTTTGCTGAAAGTAACTTTTCTGATAAACACAAACGTATGCAACACAGCATTAGATGATTAAAATGGAGTTAGTGCGGCACCATGTGTCATGTCATGATGAAAAACCAGACTGAACCTCTTTTGACGTAATTTTGGTTTTTTGCAATGTCTTCATAAAGATAGGAGCATATGACATGCTCCCAAAGTTAGTTTCCATGCCCCTCGCTCATTATTTTTTTGTCAGCAACTCTTGCTTCTCGTTGGCAAATTGGGTAAGTTCTTGGACAGTTTTACAGTCCATCCCCAGATATCATAGCTGCCACGCCTATTTTGTTGGTAAACCTTCATTTTAAACCCTCCATAGGCCTTAACTTTACGATCGCCCAAGATCTTGGCACCAACACCCGTCTACCGATGACTATAGTAAATATCTACACTGATATGACGTTAGCACAGGCAATAGTGCTACAAAGTAGAACCAACCTTTGGATAATGCTAACTTGGGAGTGTTTTCCCAAGCTCAAAACTTTTACATCTATGGCACCACACTTACTACACTTAGCTACTGAGATTGAGGTACGTCAGGAAGCAGGTATATCTTTTAGCTGTGGAACTTCTTGTTAGTTAATATCGCATTGCCTTGCTAGCATTGCTAAAGCGGCGCTTAGCAAATTTTAGTTGAGAAGCCTTGAAGTATAGTATGAGGCATGTATTCCTCCTCAATAATTTAAGGCCTATGGTACTGAGCTCAATTCTAATGGATAGCACATAGTTTACCTAAAATATCTGAAGCATTATTTGAATGATTGTCCAAAGGGTGTGTATACACTATTAAAGATAGTGGAGGGTTATAGACCCCTAGTTGGACCATACTTATTCAAAGTTGTCCAACTACACTTGCCCTACCAAAAGTTTGGAAATAAGTCAACAAATACGCCCAAACTTTGAATGGGTTTGGCTCGAAACATAAACCTGGTGTGTACCCGTCATACCTTTTAAATCTAAACTGATTTGTTTACCATTATTTATTTATTTATTTATTTACCGTTATGCTGCGTATTATGTCTAGAAACAGTTTTAGCATTTTCATACGAAAAAGAGAAAGGGAATGGAAATTATCGATAAAAACGATATGCAATTGGAATACTTGCTAGCCCTTCACGTTCACAGAAATTAGAAAGATGAGAGCAATTACTTTTGTTAAACTTCAATTTCACACTCAAATAGTAATGATAATAATAATAATAATAATAATAATGAATGTCCTGGGTATAACATAAAACTACATCCGATTGCAGAGTTTCAAAGTGGGATAATGAGGCTACCCTTTGGTGCAACTACCTTCAGGTCATCCTTGAGCAAAGTGTAGTACCTGTAAGCTCTCCCCGAGACTATGAAATATCAGGTTGGCATCTGCCGGAAGATAGTCTGTATCATGGGTAGGGAGACTGTTTAGCCTTGGTTGGCAGCCTCCCTAGAGATGGTGTCTCGATAAAACACCGGTGGTTGTCATACATTCATAAAACTGACGTCATTATGAGTGTAATGGAAGATCTGAATAAAATAGACAAGGGCGTGAACGATGCTGGAAGTCATGGTGCCGAAGGCCCCTTGTCCGTCAGTAATCACATCGGTGAGCAGCGTGGGCTCTGTTGTCATCCGGCTACTGCTAGGACTGGGTGGACTAAAGAAATGAACATAGCTGTCATGGAATCTTACTTTCTAAGTAACCCTGTTGATGAAAACGGTAAGCCAATTAGGGGTTAAAGAAGATGAATCTATAGTATTTGGGATGGACGACAAAGCTTTAATGTAACTGAACAAAGGTTGTGTGACGAAGCTCCAATGATACGTAAAAGTGGGTGGTTAGCAGAGTTGCAACTCGCAGTTATTAGGAAGAGACTGGTGAATGCAAGTGTTGAAGAGATTGAAGACAATGGATTTATGTTGGTAAGGAAACAGTGGAAGAGAATGACACAGTAAACAATAATGATCCCATGGCTTTTGCAAACATATTAGAAGTAAGTAATCATGATAGAGAACTTATAGAGGAAATAAAAAGCAAAATAGGACACGATTTTGACACTGAACTGCAAGGATTTAAAAAGGTAGATAGAGTAGTACTTAGGGAGCATGTACGAAATGTAAATAGAGTATTGGGTAATATAGTAACAGATAATATAACTGCAACAAAGAAATTAGTAAAGACTTGTACTACCTTGATAGGAAGAAAACTAGGTCTAAAGTCTTGTCGTAAAAAGAATAGAAACGAAAGAGCCTTGGTGGAAGAGAAGAATAAATCAATCAATTAAGGAGATACGTAGGCACATTAATTTGTTTGAAAGAAAGAGAAGAGGTGATCTCAAAAAGACAGAAAAATATAAGGTACTTGAGCAAAAACATAAAGTCAATAGTAAGGGGTTAGGCATAGTTTTAGAGGAGTTGAAACAACGATTAGAAGCAAAGTCTATGAAAATTCAGAGGTATGATCAGAGAATTGAGCAATACAAAACAAACAGATTGCTCCACCAGGATCAAAAGATAGTCTACCAACAGTTGAACGGAAAGGTAAGTAGTGATGTTAAGCCTCATGGTAATGAAAGCATACAATTTTGGAGTAATATCTGGGATATTAAAGTACATCATAGGAAGAATGCTGAATGGTTGAGAGAACAAAGAGCTTGTAAAAATGACAGGAAACAGGAAAATTTTGCAATTACAGTAGAAATGGTTACCCAACAAACAAGAAAAATTCCAAACTGGAAATGTCCTTGACTTGATGATGTTCAAGGGTATTGGCTGAAGAATTTAACGGAATTGCATATGAGAATTGCAGTTCAACTGAACGAATTACTGAATGGCAAGACTGAGATCCCAAACTGGATCAATGCAGGTAAGACTATTCTATGCCAAAAAGATCTGGGAAGTGGAGATGCTGTTGATTACTATCGACCAATAACGTGTTCACCTTTGACGCGGAAACTACTGGAATGATATCCAATACTTGCTTGATTTTATGGAGAATAGTGGCAAGTTACCAAATGAGCAGGACAAAGGACCAACTTTGCAAAGATAAGACAGTATTGAATGACTGCAGAGAGAGATATACTAATCTGGGGACGGCGTGGATTGAATATAAGAAAGCTCATGATATGATTCCACATTCCTGGGTACTGGAAAGTCTGGAGATAGCAAAGTGGTAGAATATATTTTCGAATTTATTTGGAGAGCAATGAAGGTTTGGAATATACAGTTGATGTCTTGTGGAGAGTTCTTGGGTAAAGTCAATATCAGGAGAAGGATTTAATGAGCCATATTGAACCATTGCTCATTGCAGTTAAAGAGAGTAGCACCTCACCAGGTTCTGACAAATCAATGAAGCCAATAGAATTCAAAAAGCTCAAACAGAAAGAACGGATTAATAAATGGAATGACAAGAAAATGCACGGACAGTACCTCAAAGAATTGAATGCCAATGGGGAAAATAGTACGAGGAGATGACTACAGAAAAGTGATTTGAAGGGATGTATTGGGGCTTTGATTTGCAGTTCATAGGAACAGGCTTTACGTACAAATTATACCAAGCTTAATATTGATAAAACCAGTGCCTCGCCACTTTGTAGGATGTGTAGCAATAAAGGTGAAATGGTTTCAGACATTATTAGTGAATGTGGTGTGTTAGAAAAGAGAAAATATAAGAGAATGCATGATAACGTCGCAAGATATATACATTGGCGACTATGCAAAAAGTGCAAACTTCACAACACTGATAAATGGTACAAACATAAACCTGATGGAGTAAGTAAGAATGATTAATTGCAAAATGCTTTATAGGACGTCATGATCCATTGTGAAAAAGAGATTCAATTCCGCCTACCGGACATTGGTGTAGTGGACAAGTGCAAAAGGGAAGTTAGAATTGTTGATATTGCAATACCTGGTGATGCAAGAGTGTGCGAAAAGGAAATAGAAAAGGTAGATAAGTACAAACCATTAAAGGATGAAGTTGCACGATTATGGAATATGCGGAAAGTCACTGTAATTCTAATTGTTGTAGGAGCATTGGGAACGATATCAAGTCGATTTGAGAAGTTCATGAAGGAAGTAGGGAAACATAGTCGTGTAGAACATGTGAAGAAAACTGCCATTTTAGGGACAACTGGAATATTAAGATTGGTTGTTTGTTCCTAGTTACCTGGTTCAAGGACATGTAAATTCTTTGGCATCTGGTTGATGCCCGCATTCACAGAGACTATTCCAAAGCATCTCAGAGCTACTGCATTGAGTACACACTTAGTAATCATTATAATAATAAAGCATTTACTTAAAATTGGATACAGAACAGTATAGTTAATCCTAAGAATAGAGTAACTAATTCCACGCAACTATTTACAGAAAGACTTTGAAGGCGCCTTCAAAATCTGAAATGAAACCTAACCGCTCAATGATGAGAAATATATGATTTTTGTATAAATCATTAGAAAATATAGTTTTCTTTAAATCTAGCAGTTTCTTCAGAACGTTATCTTCGTTCTTTGTACTTAACTTTCTTGTGCTATAAGAACCATTTCTTTAGCCTTGCATTATATGGTTTGAGATTGTCTATCACAGCTTTCCATGAGTCGACCTTGTGATAAAGAATGTACTGAATGATAATCTTTTGTGGACGTTACACACCCATGCTTACCTAATGTGCGTTCCAGGCTCATGAGCAATGCCTGTACAGAATGCAGTGGCATTAAAAAATAGTATACTCAAAGATGCGAGTTAGACAAATTTCTAAATCTCCAAATACTTTCGCTTGCATTTAGTATCTTATGGTCTACTGCTTTGCTTAATTTTCTTGAAATAAAACATCTGAAAAATGTAGAATTAGTTAACAACTTTGGTTGTTAGCACTTTACCCTGCTTCAACGTAGGACGACGGAGTTTTAACAGGGCGCGCATTGGATAGTAGCATAAAAACTGTTGCTATGATACAAAGGGATTATGCTACCCGTGGTTTTGCCATGTTTCAAATGCAAATGCGCTCAGATCCTTACTCTTCCAGCCTGCAGGATATCAGACAAGAATGTAACAGATAGCATAGGAATACAATAGACGGTATAGAAAAATAATAAAAGGCATGGACGAAGGGAATTAACCACGGCATCAAGTATGTCAAAGCGAAAAAACAATGGCGGAATTGCGATGAGAAATTCATAACAACAAGCCAAAAAAGAGGAATAATGTACAAGGAAGTATAACAGTTGGAAGTAAAACGAACACGACTGCATGGGATGGATAGCTTCTGCTAATGGGAAGAACATATGTTGGATAAATTGATGTAAATGAAAATCGTAGAATCAAATCAATCATGGCAAATGCAATTCAATCTTATAACATAGTTCTGTAGTTAGTCCTTAACTGGTCATTTCTGTTTCCCTGTCTGTAGTTCATATTAATCCAATTCAATGGCAGAATTATCTCTCAGTAGGCGAAAAAAAACATTGATGTGTTTACTTTCCTGGTGAAATTTGGACTTTGTTGAATTGCATTTATTAGTTCCTGATGAGGGATATTCTTCGTGCCCATAATCCTTTTGCCATATTTTTATGCTCCTCGATTACAGTTGTTTACTTGTTTTTCGTTTTCACTCAGTATAGCGCATTCTTCGACGTCCGTATTTCCATTTCCACTGTTTGGACCCTCCTTTTGGTCAATCTTTCTTTCTTGTTTGCATTACTTTTGATTACTCTGGTATTGAATCAAAACATCTGTCTAAATAAGTAATTGGGTTGCCTTCAATCGGATTGTCAATATTAACTTGGATTGCCATAAGTAATCACACTTCATTTTTGGATTGTCTTCCTCTTTATGGTTGGCCATGCGGATTTACCATAAAATGGTTCCTTTATTGGTCGCTACTTTGTTGCAGAAAACAGTGAGAGAGCGCCCGTTACGTGACAGTCAGAGCTTTTGTGATAGATGGAGTTCTTAATTATGTTTAATTGATTGATTAACATTAAATCTCACTCACGAATCACATTAGTATGATATAAGGATCCGTAACTAATCACTAAAAATCAGTAACCAATTGCTTACTAGTCATCAATCAGCAATCAATAATCAGCAATCAAGAATAAGTAATCGAGAACCACAAAATCAAGAATTAGTAGTCAATAATCAGCAATCAATATTCAGTGATCAATAATGAGAAATCAAGAATTACTAATCAATAATCAACAATCAATAATCAGCGATCAATAATCGGCAGTCGAGAATTAGTAATCAATAGTAATCAATAATCAGCAATCAATAATCAGCGGTCAATAATAAGGAATCAAGAATTATTAATCAATAATGAGCTATCAAAAATACGCGATAAATATTCAGGAATCAATAATTAATGATCGATAATAAGTAGCCAAAAATCAGTACCGTACTGACTCGATAATACCCCGGGGACATATTTATTAAAAACGATTTTTAGGGTGAGGGCTTACTCGAAGGGGCTACCGCACGGTGACGATAGGTGACAGACTATCGGATATTCCTTTAAGAAACAGCTAGGAAAGAAGAGCCTTTTCTTGTTCTTCATGTGCTTAGTACAAATCCGGGGACTTCTATAATTTTTTCAGATTTTTTCCACCCCGACTGACCTTATTAATTCTATTAATTTTTATTGGTTGAAGTTTCAAATGCCCTGTCAGTTATGTCAGGACGTAGCTTTTTATCTGTATTTCTGAAAAGACAGCATACCATTCCGTCCACGTGGTGAATGATCTTATTAGTTCTATTTTAGAATTACTAGCTTTTGTTCCTATTTTGTCCATTCGGACCACAATAAAGGTGTTTTATTATGTGATACATGATAAGCTTGCTATCAGGAAAATCTCACACACCCCGTTAATAAAACCACGTTTATTAGTTTTTGAAAAGATTTCCCACCTCCAAACTATTAAGATCCCCCTCTTATTAGGCACCAGATAGTACGCTAATGAACTTTGATACAGGTCAAGAAAACATCAAATCAAAGAGAAGAAAGTTGTTCCAACAGTTGCTCGTGTCATATGGTACCAAATATGAACATACCAGTAGCTAGCTTTTTTCTTTGTCAGGAGGCAGCTTGGATGGGGCTTGCATGAGGGGCTCTAATCAAAGGAAAGGGGGTAATCGAATCACTACGACAAGTGAAACCCAGTAATCAATAATAATTAATAAGTGATTAGGAAATAGTACGTATAAGTGATCAAAATACTATGATTAGGTAACATTAGAAATTGAACTCATTGTCTTAAAACATCAAAGCTTCACTTGTCCTTGCAACAGTTTATTATTTGCCAATAACTGCCACGTCATCACCACTTGCCAAATTGTCGATACCATAGAGTTTACTGCTGTCCTCCACAGCGTTCTTCTTGTATTTCATCTTTATGATTAGTGCAACAACAACAATTGCTAAGACAGCAACACCAACAACCAGACCGATTGTTGTTGCTGTCATGGGTGCTTTTGATGCAGCATTATCTAAAACAAAGCAATCAAAATGAAGCATTCTAAATGCCATGGGAAAGAGAAAATACCTTGAGTGGATTTATAAATATAAAGCTACTAGTTGAAGAATACATATAATAGAATAGAGAAAGATAAATTACATGTTAATCGACCGACATGTTTTAACAATAAATAAATGCGATGCAACCCTTTTACCAGGGCCTTGACTACGGAGGGCATGGGAGTGTAACACCCCCTAACCAAATTTCATTCACGAATTACTTCGCAGACTTGTACTGTACTGGGTCAAACGTAGTATAGAAACTCTTCGCAAACTCCACAAACTTCGGGCCCTTCTGAACGTAGCTACTCGGTTGCCGAGTAATTTGGCTACCGAGTTGCTCAGGAATAGTCGAGAGTTCCAAGATTTCAACAAAATACAGTAGTGGAAAATTCGGTTAGCTTCGTTCCCTGGCTCCAAACAAACCGACCTTTGGGCAATAGAATATTTGAACAGCCAAATATGTATTGGTTCCAGAAGACGACCAAGACAGCGACATTCTGCCAGTAGCAGTTGCTGCCTGGCAGGTGGATGAGGGGGGGAGCGTTGCCTCTCAGTGAAGCATTAAGAAGGGGGCCAGAGTGTCTTGTTTCTAACAAAACATATATGACAAACTTTCTTACTTGTCGGTTTGTTATTGTTTAAAGCAGGGAATTTTTTATGAATGCAAAGGCAAATCTCTTAAGCTTTTGAATAAGGACTTCATTCACATGCATGAGTTCCAAAACCTGGCAAAATCACTACTGATGACAATAAAAGATGTATTTTTGGCGAACATCCTAATGATGAAGAAGCATATGTCAAACTGAAACACCCAATTCATAAAAGATCCCGATGTGAGCATGTATTCCTTCTTTGAGTAGGGATCAATGATGAAAAAATGTTTTTCCCACTTTCCAATAGGGCGTATTCCAACGTTCTAGAGGGTGTGAACTCAAACAAGTTTTTAGTTTAGGACTTCCTCTCTTCTGCATTAGCAATGCCATAAACTTTCCGCTTACACAATGTATAATATTACAGGCATTCAGGGCGAACTTAGCTTCTACCCACAGCAAATTTATTTTGTATTTCCATTTCTGTATTGCTACATGACATGCAATAGTCAGTGATGCTTCAGCCATACTACCCATAGTACAGTGGTATAGAAGTAAATCGATGCGCCCCCCCCACGACTCCCTCTTCTACACCACTGCCATAGTACATATGAAAGACAATCAACACAGTATTTCTTTTTGAAGGGGGTGCTAACAAGTTGATAGTCCCCCTGCCAAAAATACCCAGGCCTCCACTCGCTATTTGACCCGTTTTTGCCCAATAGTTTGAGCTTTTTTTTCATTGCTTAAGAATTGGCTAGGAATGTTACCAACGCTCATACTTGACGTTCATTTGGAAAAGGGCGTTTTCCGACGCTCTGGAGGGGGGGTTTTAAATTTTTCTGGGAGCGAGCCCCAAGATCCCCAATTTCCTCTCATATGTCCATTCAATAGTTTGGCTCTCCCATTACTATTCAAATTCGCAGGGCGAATGGTCTCTAAGCTCCACTAAACGGTATGTAATTTAATTCTCTGTGTACACCGTTCCAAGTATTTTCTACAACTGTACTGAGGTAAAAACAACTGAGTGTTTATCATTGCCATAGCATAAAGGAAATGGAGATGGTGTGAAAAGGCTGACTTGTGAAGACGCGTTCCTTGCAAATAGCAAAATCATGGCCAAAAATTTCATAACTCGGCAGAAAAGGAGCCGACTCCCTCCTCCCTCGGAAAATTTCTAGCCACGGGCCTGCCTTCAACGCCATGCTTACCGGTGGATTTTTGCTTATCAGCAAGATTTACTGGTCCCTGATCCAAGGTATAATATTCTGAGTAGGACTTTTTCCCATTCTTCATTGAAGATGTATCAGATATTTCTCTCTTTGCACGATGAACATTGTTACCGGAGCAGCCTGACACACATCTAGAATCACTTGAAGACTTCAGACAAAGCAAAACGAGGCAGTGAATGTATACAGTTGTGTGGTTGCTCACATATCGGAAAGCTCGGATACTAAAGCGTTGTCTTTGACGATCAGCAGAATGGAATTGAACAGTGTTATCGGTAGGACACCTGAAATGTGAAGATTAAATGCATCAAAGATGAAACAAACTTTGACAGACTAATTATATGGACCAATCGATTCAACATTTATTTTTGCTACATTATTTTTCTATATTTTAACGAATTGTTTGCCTTGCTCCCTACAGCTCAAGACTACTTTAAATACAGATACCACTAGCAACCAAATACACAGCTCCAAAAGAGCATTTTGAATTCAACCTTTTTATATCACATGGAAAAATGAAATTTTAACTTTAATTGGAATTGAATAGGAACTTATGTAATTAACTGTAAAATACTTCAGTTGACAACAGTTTAATATGCACAGCCAAAGGAGATTGCTTTTCATGGTAATAAAGGACTAACGGCAAAATATACATAAACTCACCCATTTTCAATGAACGTGTATTTTCTATAATCATTTCGATCCATGATTGGAGTAGAAAAACATTTGTCGATAAGAAGCACAAGACCATTGTCTTCAGCGCTTGCTTTTACTTGAAAGTATAGTCTATCATTCACGTTCACACTCACAGGATATGACGTATATGGAACACCAAATGATTGATCTTTGTGCATTTCTAGCTCAAATGTAAAGCTCCCGATGCCACCTAAGCGAATAAGTAAGTGACGGATATATATTGCTTGTCAAGTCAAATTTAACTTTTATGTATTCTACGAAGGGAGGGGTAAATTCCGATGGGTGGCGCCAGAAGAGCGATAGAGGGCTATATCCCTCCGATCGGAACATACTAGCCACCCATCCGAAAGTGAAAACCATTTTTCGGAGAACTTTGGTATTCATAATACCATGAAAACTGTATTTTAACCCTTTCGTCGAAGAGTCAGCCCCCTCGTCGGAAAATTCATGGCGCCACCCCACCCCTGATAAATCCTTTTAATGCAATCCATGGTAATAATACATCTGCTAAAATAAGGGAAGTACAAACCAATATCATTCAATAAGGGAAGTACAAACCAATATCATTCAATACATAGGATAGCCGGAAGATACCACGGAGCATTCTTGAAATATGAAGAATCATGCGAGCGCTTTTTTAGGACTGATTGATTTAAGTTCTGGGAATAACGAAATCACTCAATGCATTGATTCAAGATAGTTTCACTGCAAGAAACATTTTGTGAGGATGGAGTTGTTATGATTGTAAGCCTACTCACATTTATCTTACCATATTCTCCATCTTCTCATTCTTTATATCACATATCATTTGTTATCTTTATTCTATTCACAATAACCGTAATACAAGAACTATCCACCATCTTACATCAATCTCACTTTCACATTAAGATATATTATTCTCGTGTATTTGATTCTCTTGATAGTAGGCCATCTTATGACATCCACGTTTTTCAATTGATGCTTGATTCTATCGACTCAATCTGCTGCAATCCAAAGTACTATAGGACTATGACCACTTTGAGATATTGCCGTGTTTAGGGAATATAATGCGATCAAACTCAAACTCAAAGACTTTTTTGTCAGCAGTAAAAGTTGAAAAATAGTAAACTGATGAACACATTGAAAAAACTCTAAATGAGCTATCGAGCGATGCGTACAGTTGACGCGCATGACACTAATTTTACAATTTACGCTTGAATAACTAACAGCAAGAAATGTAATGCTAAGTAAAAGAACCTAAATATAATAGAATCTAAATAAGAACCTAAATATAATAGAATCTAAATAAGAAGCTAAATATAATAGAATTAGGAATAACAATCGCATTTTGAAGAATTAATATAAGATCTATAATTTGTTCAAAAGTAACTTTTATACATTGCTGGCAAAAAAATTTTCATGTTTGTTTTACAAATGAATACTTGTTTATGATCATTTTCAACTCTTCTGGAAGAGAGCTAAATACTTTAACACCGTCAAATATTAAAACGTTCTTTTTCATATTTTGGAGATCAAAGGAAGGCTACCGGGGGCAAGCCAGCCCAACCCGGTGCCGGTCCCAAGCCCGGATAAATAGGGAGGGTTGGGGTTAGGAAGGGCATCCACCAGTAAAAACACTGCCAAAACCTATGATTATGAGCCTTATTGATAGTGAGATAATTGCTAGGTTGTCACCCGGAAGTGACCCACAGATATATCGCCCTACCTCTTTGGCACAGCAAGGGCTACCGTATCAAGAGTCGATGCGGCTATGGAAGCAATGCGGCTGAATGTTGGCTCTATGACTGGGAGGGGACGGGCCATTGCTGACTTGATGAAACATAGGAAAGTGGCTGTACTGTGTGTGCAGGAAACCAGGTGGTCAGGAAACAAAGCTAAAGAATTAAGAGATGGATACAAGATGATCTACAGCTGGGCGATCAACAACAGAAATGGAGCAGGAATAATTCTGTCTAAAGAAATGAAGGACCTGGTGGGTGAAGTGAACAGGAAGAACGACAGAATCTTATGGATAAGATCGGTGCTGAAATATTTCACTATCAACAACTATCAATATGCTGAGAATAGGAAAAGAGGTGTTAGGAGAAAGCAATGGGAAGATAATGGAAAATAAGGAAACTTGGTGGTTTAATGACGAAGTCCAGCAGAAGACCAAGCGGAAGAAGGAGGCTAAGAAAAGGTACAAACAAACAGAAGATGAAATAGACAAGGAATCATATAAGCAATGCAAGAAGGAGGCTAAGCAAGCAGTAGCAATCGCAAAAGCGGAAGCTTATGAAGAAATACACAAGGAACTGGATACGAAAAGAGGACAAAGAAAGATATTTAGGCTAGCAAAACAACGACAAAGAAGCACGAGAGACATAACACATATACGACAGATACAGGATGAGAACGGTAATGTGTTGGGGAAAGAGACGAAGATCGTAAAGAGATGGCAGCAATACTTTGAGAACTTATTGAATGAGGAGAATGAAAGATATACTCGTGGGAATGGGATTCCAAACCAAGGGGTGGTGCGAGATATCTCAAGAGATGAAGTTGTTGCTAGTCTTGGGAAAATGAAGAAGGGGAAAGCACCAGGCCCAGACAAGCTCCCAATTGAGGCCTGGAAACGCTTGGAGATGAGGGCGTGAACATACTATGGCAGTTGTTGAATAAAATCTTTCACACCGAAAAGATGCCGAATATCTGGAGACAGAGCACCCTTATTCCCATCTTCACAGAGAAAGGAGATGTGAAGAGTTGTAAAAACTATAGAGGGATAAAATTCATGTCACACACACTGAAATTGTTTGAAAGATATGTGAGGATCATCCTTGAGACCTATATGGACGTGACAACTCGAGTAAGGAGCACAGTGGGTGTGACTGATAGTTTTGAAGTACAGGTTGACCTTCATCAGGGATCGGCTCTCAGCCCCCATCTGTTTAACATTGTGTTCGATGTGCTGATGGAAGCGGTGAGAGAGAACCCACAGTGGCGCGTTCTCTACGCAGATGATGTAATTTTCCTGGCCAAGAGCAAGAATGCACTGCGAACAAAGTTGGGAAGATGGAGGGAGACGTTGGAGAGTAGAGGCCTAAAAATAAGTAGAAGTAAGACGGAATACATGACAACAGACTTAGATGGAGACCAGGATGTGACAATACAGATAGGTGGAAGAGATCTGAAGCGAGTAACAAGTTTTAAATATCTAGGCTCAGTAACACAGGTCTCAGGTGAATTGGAAAAGGAGATCAACCATAGAATTCAGAGTGGATGGAACAACTGGAGAAAGATAACTGGAGTAGTGTGTGACAAGAGAGTTCCCATTAGATTGAAGGGATGGATTCACAAGGCAGTTGTTAGGTCGGCCCTTATGTATGGAATAGAAACTGCACCTATAAAGAAGGCGGAGGAAAAGAAGTTGGATGTGGCGGAAATGAAAATGTTGCGATGGATGTCGGGTGTGACAAGAAGGGATAAAATGAAGAACGAGTACATTAGAGGATCCTTGAAAGTAATAGAAGTTCCCAGATAGGTTCAGGAAGCAAGACTGCGCTGGTATGGGCACCTCAAGCGAAGAAACGAGGGCCATATGGCTAGGGAAGCAATGATAATGGAGCTCCTAGGAAATAGAATAAGAGGCAGGCCAAAAGCAAGATGGAAGGATAGAGTGGCGGCGGATATGGCAGAAAAGGGATTGCATGATGGCGACTGTGAAAACAGAAAAAACTGGGCAAGGCTCATAAGAAACAGTGACCCCGTATAAGGGAGAAGCTGAGAAGAAGGAGATCGAAGGAATGGAAAACCTTAAGATGAATTGCCTTGTGTTATTACCTGTGTAAGTTTTTTGTCTTTACCAATTCATGTCAAAAGGGAAGCTTACAAGGATTTGTGTTGATTTCAAACATTATTTCAGCTGTTTCAAGCATATAAAGTTTACCAAAGCTGACTATTTTTAACATTTAAAAATAGGCTTGCTGCGAGTCCTGTGAAGAGCAAGATCTGTCATCCTTACAGCTTTCCATACGTTACGTTTCAAGGGTCCCAGAGTAGATTTATTGGTTCGGCCCCAGTTTAATATACCATAGAGTAGATGAGGTTGAATAAAGGATGATTATAAAGATTTAAGCGTCTGTTTTGGAAACAAGTGTCTTAGTTGATACAGAATACCAATTCCTTTTGATAACTTCAGGCTAATCTATTTTATATGGAGCTTCCAATTTAGTTTATCGTCTATTATAGCACCAAGATGTTTGGAATAACTTTCTTGCTTAAGATAAATATAGTTAATTTTTAAATTTATCTTCCTATTAGGTTGACGAGGGTATTTAATTAAGGAGAAAACTTGATTTAGAAGCATTTAAGGACAACTTATTGGCTAATAGCCACGTAGAGACTGTATTTAGTTCAGAATTACTGGCTTGTTCTAGAAAACCAAGATGTTTGATTGCAATTAATATACTCATGTCGTCTGCAAATAATGGAAACTATAGAATCTGTGAAGAAGGATAAATCTCAATTACATAAATCAGGAACAGTAGTGGTCCAAGTACAATACCTTGTGGGACACCACAAGTGATATTAAGTTCAATTGAATCAGCGTACTATTGATATTTATTACTTTGATTCCTTTGTGCATGTACAACTTAAGCCAAAAATATGCAATTCCTCTGAAACCATGAAGTTTTAGTTCTTCTAAAAAAATTTCATTGTTAGTCGTAGCAAATGCTTTGGAGAAATCAAGAAATACGCAGCTAGAAAAAAGTTCATTCGCAATACGACTTATCAGCTATGATCGAAGGCCTAGAATTGGTAACAAATTGGATTTGTTTTCTTGAAGCCCATTTTAATACAGAATTACGATTTATTTTTTGCCTAAAAATGTGGTCATACGAGAATTCATCAATTTTTCAAGTATTTTATTGAAAATATAGGTAAAATTGAGATAGGCCTATAATTCTCTAACTCTTACTTAGACTTCCCTTTATGAACTGGCATAACTTGTGCAAATTTTAATTTTTCTGTGAAGACACCTACAGAAAAGGACGAGTTTAATATTATTGCAAATGGTTTAGAAATAGTCAAACGAATCAATTTTATTAGTTTAGGCAGAATGTCGTAAGAATAATCTGCCTTGCCCTCTTCAAGGTTTGCTATGACATCATTTACCTCTTCTGGGATTACAGGATCAAGAAAGAAGCTATTAGAGTTTGGATTTTTTAAGTAATTTTCATGTGGCTTGTCGATGGTCCAATTTTGTCTATTGCTTTCTGGCAACAATTTCATTATCTGACATAATTTTACCATTTATATTCAGACTTTTTCTTTCACTTCTTTTATTTGCATGTGTATTTATGATTTCTTTCACACCACACCGCAGCTTCTTAGAATTTTTCAAAGCTGTTCAAAATATGACACATAGTGCCTTCTTTTGCTTTTCTCATGAGATGAATTATTAAGTCTCTAAAGTATTTATGTTTTTTATACCGAATTGAATGTTTTGTTTTTAAAAAGTTTTGTAATATTTATTTTTTACTTCCTTTAGCAATCCAAGGCTGTAGTCTTTATTTAAGCAATTTCCGTGTTTATCAAGGGGCATAATTTTGCATATTTTTAATTAGTGTGTCATGGAATGTATGTTATTGGCCATCTGCTTTTTCAATGAGGTTTAATTTTTCAACTAGATTTGCTTCTCTGACGTCGTATATAT
>WIPJ01060685.1:0-13002 GCA_018155075.1 Cassiopea andromeda | reverse complement strand
GTTGTTTTAGAGTTTTGCATCTGCTTCATTCATTTTCCCACAAATTACTTTTAGACAGAGAATTTTCCAAGAAAAAAAGCCTAATTAGGACAAATTTTACTTGATGTAATAAGGGAAAAGGTCTATTGCTGCATATGTACATATTTTTTCCTATTCTAGCTCAAGGCCTAGTAGTGAAAGCTGTCTATTTTTAGCCACATTCTAGTTCTAACAGTGTCCTAACAGTTTCTTAATGTATTGTAAAAGCTTTCAGTGAAAATGCCAACAGAACGTTGACGTAGCAAACTAGTGGTACACGTTTGTTATAAGAAAGGTGGATCGGCATCTAGTACTAACAGTTTCTTAAATTGACGTAAAATATTGAATAGTTTCTTCTTTTTGAGAACAAAAGTCACCTTGTGTATTATTTGAAAGTCAAACACTTCACGGTTCAATAAAAGAAGGAGGGAATGTAGAGCTGTGTAGCCTAGCGCAGGCTTGCAATCATTTTTTCACTACCATTTCTCGAAAATTTTATCAACAATTTTGCTCTGAAATTCAACCACACCCCTCAGGGGGTCACATAGACCTTCAAACCAACATGTAATATCATCAATCCATGCATGCAAGTGTGGGCACTTCTTATTTTTCCAAGGCTAATTTGCAGATATGTATGCGCAGCGGGCATAATATATCAGCTAGTCTTCAGGTATCATGTAGTGTAAGAAGATAATGAATGAGCCAAGTGTGCAATAAACATAGATAATGTAGTATCAATAACTGTTGCAGGATGCATTAATAAAAAGCTCAAACACCATGTCAAGGAGCATCCTTTGTTTGAGTATTCCTTTAGGATCGGTTACATCATACATCAGAGGAAGAGGGTATGGGGTCCTTCTAAAAGAGCACATGTCACAATATGATGACACAGCAGAATGAACAAAATTGAAAAATGTGTGTAGTAACTGGTTATATAGAACTTGTATATCTACAAAGTATAAATTTCTCAATACTTCAACAATTTAAACAGGAATCACCAGTGTTCCTAAAAATAGTGGGGCCTTCACAGTTTTGGGACAGGATGTGATGCTAAAAGAGTCTAATAAGCATCCAGGTAGCAGGCATGCTTAAAAAATTTTTATAGGTAATAATAGTAGTTACAGTGAGTATGGGTACACAACCTGGTTTCCCTGTCCATAAGGAATTTTACAAAAAAATAGAGAAGCACTGAGTAAGACATAAATAATAAAATATATAGTTTCCAATATAACTCTGCTAGGCAATAGAATATCTACTGCTCTGTCCATTATTTTTTGCAGTATAGACCAATGAGCAGTGATTCAAAAATGGACTTTTGTAACGTCTATTTGAATAACAGTCACGACTATTGCAAACATGTAATTGTCCTTGGAGAGCAAGCCATCTACTAAAGAATGCAGCACCACAGCCCCAGCTATCATATTGTGCTGTGCAGATCATTACGCATTGATACAATAAATACACTGAATGTTGATGTTGTGATCTTCATCTCATCATAAGGATAGACACAAAAACCAGCTGTTGGCTATGGAAACATTATGTCCTGCAACCCTGTTGAAAAAGAAATAACTGGTTCAACATTGTCAATAGTATCAAACCATTACATATGAGTCCCAACTTGGTGCACTTTGGGTCAATTAACTAAACCTTATAACATCAATCCATTCACTTGAGTGTAAATAATGGCTCCATGGAATTGTCATACACAATCCATTTAATACTACATCACATAGTAAAAGCCTTGCAAAAAATATTTGAGAAGTGCTGACTAAGACCTAAATGATAAGATATACAGTTTCCTATATAACTCTGCAAGACAATACAATATCAACTGTTCTGTCCATTATGTTTTGCATTATAGACCAATAAGTAATGATTCTAAAATGGAATGTTTTACTGTTCATTCAAACAACAGTCAGTAGTATTGGAGACATTACATTGTCCTTAAAGCATCCACAGCCCCAACTGTTCTACTGTGCTGTGCAGATCAGTATGCATTGATATGAGAATACAATTCTGTTGTGATCTTTATCTCATTATAACAATAGACACAAAAACCAGTTCTTAGCTTTGAAAATATCCTGCTCTGCCATCCTGTTGAAAACTAAATAGCAGGTTCAACATTGTCTATAGTATCAAACCATTACATATATATATGAGTCCCGACTTGGTGCACTTTGGGTCGATTAACTAAACCTTATAACATTGATCCCTTCACTTGAGTGTAAATGTTGTCTCCATGGAATTTTCATAGACAATCAATTCAATG
Source organism: Cassiopea andromeda (assembly GCA_018155075.1). Classification (NCBI taxonomy): domain Eukaryota; kingdom Metazoa; phylum Cnidaria; class Scyphozoa; order Rhizostomeae; family Cassiopeidae; genus Cassiopea; species Cassiopea andromeda. The sequence goes on along the minus strand of WIPJ01060685.1, from coordinate 10,715 downwards.
CTACATCACATAGTAAACACCTGTACTTGTGCAACAACATTCACTTCTAATTACAACTTGGAATATCACTTGACTGTAAATAATGGCTTCATGGAATTGTCAGTTATAATCTAATCATTATTACAGCACATAATAAATGCATAAACATAGACAATTTAATTAGTTTATGAAAAATGTATAATATCTCGTTAAGTATTACAAGTGCAAATCTTGCTAAAAAGGCAATCTGCACTTGGCTGGCTTACAAAAAAAATAATAAACATAATAATAATGATAAAAGTAAGAGCTATAGTTTATACAACGTTGTTTCAGTGAGAGAGGAGTTCTGGGTCAGTCCATGGTTTGTTTCTCATGCAAAAAATGTAATACGTGGTGCGTATGATGATGGTGGTCATTTTCATTGTTATATAGTTGAGGTGAGGTTTTTCAATGCCTAACTCTTTGCACATGTCAAAAAACAATTCAAATGTTTGACCAAAAATACCCAGAGAACTTTTTGATAAGTTAATAAACTTTACCTTACGGTATGTTTTTTCAAAATGTTTGATGAGAGGTCGATACTTAATCTCCTTTCGTTGCGAATTGCATTCGAGGTTAGTTTCAAAGCCGATTGTTAATTCTATAATATAGAGGCATTTATCTTCTATACTTAGAAGCATGTCAGGACGAAGACTTTCACCAGTTAGAATAGATGGCGATAGGTAACCTGATAAATCTACGTATAGTTTAGATGATTGTAATGACGGCAATGTTTGGGCCAGGAACTTTAGTACTGTATTGTGCCGCCATGTATAGCGACATTGTTCTAAATACGAAGCTATAATTGAAAACTAATTCACAATATGGATACACACCAACAATCTATGCATAAAGTTAATCCAAATAAATCCGACTTTAGAATATAAGCCAAGCCACTTTAGCATAAGCAATTCATTCATGATATTGTACTTGAAATCCTATTTAGTGTTGCACTGCACACCAAAATCTACACATGGCGTTACGTCTGAATGAATCACAAATTAGAAAATAAGCTCAGCCACTTGAGCATAAAAAATTAAGTCATGAAACTATAATTCACATCCCATTCTGCATTGAACCAAATAACAAAAATTTGCAAACAAATTTGCCCCACAACAAATCAAATCCTAGAGATTCAACTCAAACACTATAACATACAGAATTAGGTTATGACATTATAATTGAAAAGCCATTAAGTGTATGGATACACACCAAGAATTGCTATAGTAGGTTCATGAAATGGTAGCCCTAAACAAAAATGCTTTCAAAAGAAAAAAATATTTACTACCCCCCTCTCAAGGAACCCCATGCCCCCAACTTCCACTCATACAATCACAATACAATAAATCCAGTCCCTGGCAGTAGATTTCAGGTACTTGAACTCAAGCAACTCAGGAGAACAGAACTTGCAATATTAATATGACTATAAAGGTCAAAGGTCGCCAAGAACAAAATGAGAGCGGATATCAGAATTTACTATTCCAAAATGATTTAAAACGGCAAAAGCACCGACAAAAAAACGCGAAGATAAATGCAAAAAGAGTGTTTCCTATTCCTTGGAACATGAAATACGCCAAGGAAGAACTTTCCCTTACCAGAGAAGGTGCCAACAGCAGAATGAATCACCATGTCAAACAAACTTCATATCAAACACAGAATGGAGCTGCAGCTGGATCATATGTTCTTCTCATCTATTAACGAAAAATGAAACTAATTCGTGTCGAAAATAGACCACTACAAGTACCATACTGCTTAAATAGAATACGCTGTCATTGCAAGTATTAGCTATAGCAAAGAAGCATCTCAATTAGCCTTATGACATTGAGAGGAATTCCAAAAAAGTGTTGAGTTCAGTCACCGAGGGGGGAATTGAAAAAACGCAAATTTCTCCAAAACTGATTCTCGTCACCAAAAATAGACTAATTCAATGTCATACTGCTCATGTAGGATATTTATTCTTTCCAAGTATTAACTATACTGACGATCTTTCTTCATGAGCCATATGACAATGTAACTCATCCAGAGAGAGTGGTGAGCTCGGGATTTTGGTGGGAAAAAAGTATGAAAAAATGCCTATTTCTCCCAAACGTGCACCAAAATAAATACATCCTTTCCAACATGAACACTGGCGGCACACGGGAAACCTCTAGGCCAATTTTCAGGCAAATAGGGCAAACGGCCCAGGAAGAGCATTGCTGACAACCTTCCCCATTCTACCTCATTTGCATCACTACATGGTTCAATAAAGGACGGAAGGAGATGCAGAACCATATCTCGCCAAGCATATGCTTGCTCTTATTTTTGCACAATCATTTCACCCAACTTCTGTTAACAATTGTCTTCTACATTCCAACCAGGCATGGCAGGGGGTCACATGCTCATTTACAGTGATCTGTGATGCCATCAATCAACATGCTTTGCAGGATACAACTTACTGTCATCACTCAACAATTCTCTCAGCATGAACAGGTTAGTGGAGACATTTCTTGTCTTTCCAAGGCTAATCTGCAGATCACAGTTGGGGATGCGATTGCCCGCGTTTAGCGGGCACCCAATTAAAAAGCTAGTCTCTAATACCATCTTCCTGTAAGTAAAGGTTATATTACATTCTGTGAAATACTAAAATTCATACAAAATGAATGCAATGGCTAAGACCTACAATCAAAATGGCAGAACTCCCAAAAACAACTATGAAACTAAATTCCTCACTTCATAGGAGGGTCAATGTGGAAATAATACCAATCTCTGTGTTACTTAAGACTATTAAAACACGGTAGAGATAACATCAAACGACATCAAGTGATGTAAATTGTCATGATGCATAAACCATTTACAAGACTAAGAGCTATGGCACAAATAATCTGCTATACATTAATCAAGCTCTGAGGTATAAAAATGTTCAATATAAGAGCAGCTAATATAGGTAGTAATACAAACAGTCTCAATAAAATCTTGGAGTATTACAGGGAATGAAGAGTCTCTAAATACTAAGTCCTATAGAGAATAGAGTATCTACAGTTCATTACATTGCAGCCTGTTCTGGACACCAGAAATATTGATTGAATAGAATTCTGTCATGGCATTCATTGCATCAAAACAATATACATAAATACCACTCTCTCGCTAAGCCAAAAGTATATCTTCACAGCCTGTAGAGAAATAAATAACAGACTGAGGAATGTCAGACTGAGGAGTCATCAAACTGAATATCAAACAAAACTACCTCGAATTTGTTGATGAGCTTAGGCACTTGAGTGTAAATGAATGCTACATCGAGTTATCATTGAAATCCCATTAATTATTTGGGCACACAGCAAAACAACACCTGTTCGCAAATGTTGTCTCACTAATGCAGAAAGCCTCAGAAAGAGTTCTTCAATTTGAGGGTAGAAAATTGGTTTGATCAAATATGCTGCTATACTTAAAAATTTTTGATATTGCCCCCTCAAATCTCATGGGTCAGAAGCATTTAATGACAAACCTCACTTGGCCCTTACCCCATAAATGATACAAATGACTTTAAATATTTAAAACAAGCTTTATGCGCTATAAAATGGCCAGTGAAATAATGTTCAGCACAACATATTGCTTCCTAGCCCCAACAAATAATATCTAGTACCAGAGATTGTAAACAGAAAATATGTCCTAGAATGTGCATTGTGATGTGTGGAAAATAGAATACAAAGCATATGGCAATATCTAAAATGTGTGTAAAGCCATTACCATTACATCAACACCTTAGAGGCTACCTATACACATTGAAGGCATTAGTTACAACGAATAAAAGTGCACTGTAATGCCTAACAATTGCCCTCCACACTAGAGCTAGAAATATTGCATGAACATCCTATCACCTGTATATGCAAACCCTGAACAAATTTCCTCTTAAGGAGAAAAAGCAACAATAGATAATCCATAGATTATTAAAAATTAAATGATCACAATGCACATCATACTTACTGAAAGTGTCATTCTGTAAAATGCAGTATCAAGAAGGATGTCTCCCCCTCCCCTCTTCCAAGTAGTCTATGATTCCAATTAGATAAAAAAGACACTTTTGGTAGAATCACTTTTCTGCATCTAATAAGTCATGAAATCATTGCATTCATAATGCCTCACCCTAAAGCAAGATCCTTGTAATGATGCACCTAAAATAGCCCCAACTCCTTAAACATAAAGCTTGCCATTTAACCTAAAATCACATAGTGGTCTAAGACTTAACAGTCATTACCTAACAACTACCTAAAAGCTCGTGGACCACATTCCTAATGCTTACATAACTATGGGGGATTCAATAGCGCACTAAAGTGACAATATGACTGATGACAAGACAGAAACACAATTAAACCACTTTTCAAGGAATGTCCTGGTAAGCTTTATAAGCCAGAACCCAGAAATTACAGAAGTCATAAATTTTAATGCAAGAAAATGTATAAAACAAATCTATTGAAATGGCCTTTATGACAAACTATCATCCTAAAAAACACATTCAATTAGCCCCAGAAATAACCCTTACCCCTGACTATCAGGGTTACTATAAAAAAACTGTAACTTCGTAAGCAAACAGTAGCTTACTAACAAACTTTAAGAAAGAAATTTTGCAAAGTAAGGCATATACGTGCCTCTTACAATCTAATCAATAGAAACTACCGATATACACATATGCTAACATTTCCTGGAAACTATAAAGAATCTGCTCGCTCATTTCCAGTCGAGCCCTCGACGTATCTCACGAACAACCAAAATGTGACGGCACTCTCAACCTTTTCCAAGCCTTGAGAGTCCAAATATCTAATATACAAACACGAAACGACGTAGACCTCTACAGTCTTGTCCAAGCACTGTGAGTCTAAATAGCAAATAACTACATGTGAGACGTCCTAACACCAGATACAAGTACTTTCGCAAGCTACTTTATCTATCCTAATTTTCCATGTATATCTCCGCACTCTCATTTATAAATTAGTAGTATGACAGATACACCCTAAGAATTACTATAGTAGGTTTATGAAATGGTAGCCCTAAATAAGGAGTGCTTTCCAAAGAACACAATACATACTACCCCCCTGAAAGAGCCCCATGCCCCCAAATTCCACTCATAATATAGCAACTCAATAAATCCAGTCCCTGGCAGGAGATTTCAGGTACTTGAACTCAAGCAATTCACGAGAACAGAACTTGCACTATCAATCTGCCTTGAAAGGTCGCCAAGAACAAAAGGAGAGCAGATATCAGAATTTACTATTCCAAAATAATGGAAAACGGCTCTACATCGGCACGGACACAAAATACGGAAAAATTAATGAAAACCACACTGATTAAAGGCAAAGACAGAGCTCAATATATCTTAGTTTACCTATTACTTTTCTATCTACTATGGAGACCGAGTGTCAGGGCAGGCCGAGCAAAGACACTTGTATGTAGCACACAGGCAAGCAGCTCTAAGCCGCACGCAAAATCTAAGCTAAATACAAAGAAAGCACTCGTCCTATAACTATTTTAATTACTAAGAATCAACTTACCTTTACCAGAAAAAGTGTGCCAACAGGAGAATGAATCAGCCCGTCGCACAAATGCCTTGCCAAACACAGAATGGAGCAACAGGAAATATTGTATCTCAAGTCATCCATTAGCGAAAAACGAAACTGATTCTCGTCCCCGAAAATAGACCACTATATCGCGGCAAAATATCGTATTTCCTTCATCCACTAACGACAAACAACGCAACTGGAATCAGCACGTCATGCAGACGCAATATTACACACATAATGTAGCAGCAGGAAATATCGCATCTCAATTCAGCCATTGTCGATAAACGAAACTGAGTTTTGTACCAAAAATAGACTACTTCAATGTCATACTGCTAACTAGAATATTCGGTCTTTCCACATGCATGCTATAACGACGATATATCTCCATCAACCATATGACACGGTATTACCGAGTGGACAATCGGAAAATCCTCTCTCTCTCCCAAGCGCGCACCAAAATAAAAAAAATCCTTTCTACGATGCACAACGACGGCACATGAGAAACACGTGGGGAATTTTTCGGGTGAATAGAGCAAATGGCCTAGGAGGAGTAGCGCCGTCAAGGAAACCTCAAGTGCATAATTGCATATTAGTATAGAGTGACGATAAAATTAGCGCCACTTACATCTCTACGTTGCTTCAGCCTATGTTGTTCTGCTACTTTTCTAATTTGATGGTACAATATGATAATAAGCAAAGTGAAAAGTTGCTCTAAAACACTCAATAATCAAGAAGATTGCTTTTGTGAAGAATAAGTATCCCATATTCTCTGCGTAACAACTCTGGAGTATCGAATAATGGGGGAGGGGGGCTGCAAAAAATTTCTTGAAAATTAATAATATAAAAGGTTGGAATAAATTTGGGGGTTTACAAAATCACGTATATTTTAATTAGCCACTTTCATCCTTTCCTTCAAATGTTGAGAAAGATTCTGAAGAGGAAAATAGTAAATAACGCGGAGTTAATTTAATATACCAATGCAAAGCACGAAATACTCGAAAGTAATAATTTTGGGTTCTTATGAGCATGAGGGGCTTAGAAACTTCGAAAACTAAGGGAGGAGTTATAAAGTATGGGACAGATCAAGGTCGAAGGGATTTCAAACTTTTCTATGAAATTTTGTAGCCCAACACAAACATCAAAAAGATTTTACTGGCCCCAATGTATCTCCAAATAAAGTTTCATGGCCCCCTTAATTTTGTCATTAAGACTTTCAAAACAGGTAGCTTGGTACATTGGTACAATGCTAGAGAATGCCTTTCTTTCTAAAGGACTCAAGGGGATTCAGCTCTATATGTTAGATTAAGATTTATGTATCACTTCAAAATATCAAAAATTGCTCCTGCTTTTGCATTTACTTGAAACATGCAGAAAAATTCATCATTTTTTCATATATAAGGCATTCGAAATCCCAAGTTGTTTCTATTCTGAAAAGAAATTTTGAAAAAATATCACATCCACACGTACTTGCAGCTCAAGCAGAAAATAGTTTACTATAAATTATACTGCTATGGTAATTGATGATTAATTAACTCTATAAATTGATATATCTGCAGTAAGCCTAATCTTCAGTGTATCTTCCACTCTGTTGTAATAAGTCCTCCTCAAACTCTTCATAACTAGAAATTTCTGTTGTCCTTCCTTGACCTTCTTTTCCTTTACAAGAGGTGCTTTTGCTGTGGCCCTTCCTATTAATGTTGAGCATAACATCTTCAGCGTCTTATCTCCTACTTTCACCTCAGATATCATAATTTAATAAAAAATTTTTGACTAATAGTGACCTTTTTCTGCAATTGAGAAGCAATGTGTTGGAAAATTTCCGTTACTTTTTCTTGTTTCTTAAGTAGCATTTAAGCAATCATGTCCACTAAAAACTAGTACTTGTGTAGCGATAAATTGCTATTCCCACGGTGAGACATGTAGTTTTGTGAAGTTTCTTTAGACCTATTTACACTCACTTCAATGATGTGTAATGTTCCATTTGTCATAAGTACAAAGCAATTCTTGGATCCAGACTCACGAAACATGTGTGTTGAAATCCTTCCACAATGCCTACAAGCTTTTGGAGCTTGATGATTCGTTGGGTACTAGCAACATGTTCACCAAGAAGCCCCCAATATCATATCAGTGATGTGAAATGTTTGAAGTGTCTTCAACATCCAATAGATACTTACTCTTCTTTTGAGCATATTTTGATTTTTCCTGGCGCTTGAGCCAAGCTTTCACAGTCCATGGGTAAAATGATGGCTGTGATTTATCAAAAAGAGGCTGTGCAAAGATGGAAGAATATTTTGGCAGCTAGGGATAGTTGCAGTTGTATCATGGCTGTAATTGTTGTATAAACATCTGCTGAATCATAAGTGCGATAGGGTGCTTAATGTATTGCTAAAGCAGTAAGAATCTTAGAGGAGAATGCAGAGTGAGAAAGAAAATGTGCTGTATAAATGGACTATTGATGATTCAAGTGTGCTGAAGAAAGAGCCTAAAAATAGGAAATATTTGATAAATCTTCAGAAGATAGGTTTAGTCATTCTTTAGATTTATATGATGGGCCGGAGGGAAATTGCAAGTCAAAACTTAGTATGCAAATCAAAATTTTATCCAAAATTGAATTGGAATAGAAAGGACAAACAGAAGAAGTAAGTTATTTAGTAGAGGCATTGCAATATCATACTGTAAATCAAGTGATTAACGATATTCCGAAATTCACTGAAGAGACACAAAGTCCCTTTTGATTAACCAAAAGAACCAGTTCAGTTAACTATTGGGCACACTTATTGAATATGTATTGAGTACACAAAATGGTAAGATAGAGAAAGAGGAGACTAGAAAATGACAAAGTGAATGAAAAGAAGAAAAAATGAGGCTTTTCCAAACGCTGTGTCAGATTTGAGTACAATTCCCAATCATAGATTATTATCTGGTAGTGCTAGTCAAAGAGATTTTGATCTTTGTTTTTATTGCTTTTATAAACCAACTTGTCTTGTACACTCTACAACTAAAGATGCATTTGTTTGGCTTGAACATCCAATTAAACAGGCGCATTTGGGGATGATGGCTGCAGTAAAAGTTCAAAAATGTGGAATTTTCACAAAAGATACAAATTTTCAAATATTTTTAGGAGTAGTCTCCATAGAAAATGTAAGCCAGTAGATGATAGATGTCTAGAAATATGAAGGATAGCACTATAGCACAATGCTTTCAGAGAGAAAGGACGAAACTGTCACAAGGTATCAAAATGATAGAAAGTGATATGCGAGAGTGACTCTGATAGCAATGATTGAAAATTGATTGATTGAAAATTGAAAATTTATCAGAAAAGCTTTTGGAATATGCTAGATTTAAAATTTCATGGCCCATCTTTTCAACAGGAAATAATTTTTTAGCCCAACATTCTTCTCTTAAAAGTTTTGGTGGCCATGTGCAATCCTTTCCGCTCCGGTCGGCTCTGTATTTTATGACTGCTCCCTAACAATTACGGCAACGATTGTTAGATACGCAAAAGTATCTACCATCGTCACCCCTGATTGTTAGGTCTCGAAATTTTTAAGCCCCTCACGCTTATTTAGTAAATACAAGCAGAAAGTAAGGACAGTAGACACAATGACGAAGCAAATGAAATGTGATATTAAACCAGTGGCGGTTTTTCAAGAATAATGAGGCAGCAGCGGTGCTGAGTTTTCCGAATATTTTAGAGGTAGCTGAGTGTTTGCCTGCATGAACGCTTTATTTAACAAAAAGCTGATAAGACAATTGAGACTCAGCCAAATAAGTTCTTTTATATGAAAAATGTGGATTTAGACTTAATGAGTCAAGGGCTTCTGGAGGTAACTTTGCCCCTTCCCCCCAAATAACTGCAAATGTAGTAGACACAGCGATCATGGAAATAGAAAGGGAATTCAAGCACAGGTAATTGTGTCTAACACTATTATGGGGCATTACCCCCAAGAATTCGCTGGCGTTGTAGCTAGAAGTGTTCTGCATTGCCATTAAGTCGTTCCAAAACAGGATGCAACGTACCCTCCTAATCTACTCCAGCTTTATGGGTGCTGGGGATTCAATAGTCGCTCAGAAGGATCCTATTATCTTATATTCCCTCATTTTTATTGGGGCTGCACCTTCCACAATGCATTGCATACAAACATTTTTATCGACAAATCTCTGCCATCAAGTGGAAGTGTGCTATCATTATGGAATATCTGCATTAAAAGGAAATCAGAATCTCCTTTTAAAGTACTTGAAAGCGATATTTTGAGAAGGTCGGCTTGACCATTCGTCAACAAAGAACATAGGCCAGATGCATACTGAATAACTTACGATGAAAATTCAGATCCACCTTTTCTCTTGCCAAACTGTAACACATGAAACCACCAGTCATATTCCTTAGCTTAGTATAAAATAGAGCAGCCAATTTTGAATTTGCAATAAATGTTGTTCATGCAATCCTAGTTCCTCGTTGTACTTCATTTACTTTACAGGAACATCAAAATAAACTAAATTGTGCGGAGGGAGGTAGTTGGAGGAGGAACTCTCTCAATTGTAATAAAGCTAATCAAGGAGAGAGAGAGCTCCCCCTGGAGGAGAGAGCAGCACTGTTGACATCGTAGTTTTGTTGTCAAGTGCAATAAGTGGATAGGAAGAATTACTCAGAGGGCCTAGAGTTAGAAGAGTTCAGTTCGGATCTGGTTTCATTATGTCAATCCCCAAACCATTTCTTAGGCAACAATGTTAATTTCAATCAAGTCTGTATTTTATGAAGCACAATGAATACAGACCAATACAAAATATATCTTTTAATACAAAATCAATCTTGTAACTCCTCTATAGGTCAGTAGTTTGTTAAGCTTTCTATTGAATGTTTTGCTTTCCTCCTATCCTCAATAACTGTTTCCTTGGCAGTTATTGCTTTCTTTTGTAGTTCACCTTTAAATATTTTGCAAAATAACGTTACCTGCCACTAATGACTAAGTGATTTAAGCTGACAAATAGAAAGTTTACAACTGTCTACTCATCTCTAAGGAATCACTAATGCACATAACTTGGCTTTCATTGGTTTTGACCATAGAGTTAATAGGACTAGAGAGCTCGCTATGTCACGTGATCGGGGTCCACTATGTAAAGTCAAAATGGTAGCGTAGTCAGGCAAAAGACCACACGGAAACTACG
>WIPJ01060365.1:0-13122 GCA_018155075.1 Cassiopea andromeda | reverse complement strand
TGAGAGTTTAATTCAATTCGACTTTTAAGCGATCACTTAAAACTCGTCGCGTGTTGCAAACCGCTGGAGCGCAATGCATCGCGACCAAAGCGATTGCAATGGAGGTCGGCCTTAAAAGAGCCTCGGAGCCAAAATGTCTCGATTTATTCCATATGCATTGCATCAATTTGTCTCTGTCATGTTGCAAATGTTGCTCAAGCTGACAGACCCCTGAATTGCTTTCAAGGATACGTCACCAAAATTTCACGATTTGTTAACGAAAGCAGCCTCAGTCACCATTCACCAAAAAAATCTACAGTTACTCACTACAGAAATTTACAAAACCAAACATGATCTTAATCTCAAATTCATGGGTGAGATCTTCGTTGAGAAGAATATTTCATATAGCCTGATGGTGAGGTGAAGACAAGATTAGGTCCACCTCCCCCGTCGTTCTTTCGTTTGGTTTGCTAATTCATGTTATGTTCGTTGTTGGGTTGAAACCATGTGATTTACAATGTGCAATGAGGTGGTATTAATTGAGATTGGTGAAGAGAGAGGAAATATGACTTCAGGAATCATTTTTTGTTGTCGTCACAACGTCACCGTAGTTCACGAAAAGGGGTTAACAATCACCAGTCAGTACCAATTCCACGCTCAAATGCGTTTGGAATGGAGACAATGAGGTGTACTGGACAGAAACTCTGGCAATCGTTGCTGTTAGAAATAAAAGAGTCTTATATCTTGACAGCATTTAAGAGGAAAATAAAACCATCAATTCAGTAATTGCAGTTGTAGATTGTGTAACATTTATGTAAATAATTTCCGATTTTTATAGGACGATGTAAATAGCATTTTTCAGTTTCAACTTTTTGTTAGATGGTTGGCCTTAATTAGTATTTAACTATCTTTTCTATGCCAACCTTAAAATATAAATTATTATAACCAGTCTGGCAGTCACGTTACGTGACCGCGAGACTACCTACAGGGGCGAATCAAGTAGGGGGTGAAGGGGGCTCAAACTCCGCTCACAATCTCAGGTTTAAGGATATAAAGTTCTTGTTTTGGATCAAAACTTTTCATTTACGTAGATAATCTATAGCATATCCTGCATGCATTAAAACTCTCCAGGGTCCACAATGGCGCTGAGCAGTTGATAAACCAAAGTAGACTGCTTTCTGTGTGCAATTCACCAGAAGATATTCCGTGTTCCCATTGCTGTGTTAGGTTTTCTATTACAAATCAAGAGGCATTCCGAGCCCCTATGGCCTGTGGAATATTCAACGGCACACGTGCTCAAAGCTACTTTGACGAATTTACTGGCTCCATGTCACCGGAATACTTATCATTATGAAATTAAACTTTTGCATCTATAATTACAAAACAAAAGATATTCCGAGACCCCCTAGCTTGTAGAATACACTAGTAAATCACTGTGCAATTTACAGACGAGGGTGGGCTCAGAATATTTCTTGTTTTGTGATTATAAACTATAAACACAAAAGTTTAATTTGATAATGATAAGTATTCCGGTGACATGGAGCCAGCAAATTCTGCAAAGGAGCTTTAAGCACCCGTGCATTGGAATATTCTACAGTGGACGGGGGACTCGGAAAATCTTCTGTTTTGTAATCGCATGGTGTAATCGTAATTCTGGAAAGTGATTGACACACGAAATGTATTCCGGTGAACTGTAGCCAGCAAAGAGTACATGAATATGAGTATTGCAAGAGGTATCAACACAATTTACGAGAGACTTCATGGAGTTGACGATAAAAGAGCGATCTTCGAAAATGAATGTCAAGTTGCTCCTGGAACATTTGCGAGCTGCTTTTACTTTCACATGTGAAGAAAGTAGAATTAGAGAATTGCTCTGCTTGCGCATTTTGGGTGAAAAAGCTTAACCTGTAGGCGTACTCAAGTATACAGCATTGACTGGCGGCCATGTGTGTATGCAAACATGCAGTTCACCAATTCCGAACAGAAAAGGAGTAGGACTATAAAATCTGCCAAGTAAGCTAAGTGAATATATTGGTCTATTTCTTTTTTACTACATTCAAATGTTGTAAGTGTTAATGATAAGAGCCATCACGATGTCACTAGTGAGGCGAGGGATTGGGGCCTACAATGCCAGTTTCAGAAGTGCCTCATGCAGAGGCAGGACATTCTAACTCTAGGCTAAAGTATAGATACTCTTCTTTTATAAGAACAATTTTATAATAACACGAGCCTGAAATTTTAATGGAAAGTAAGGACAAGCCTGATGTTGAAACACCATCGTAAAATGTTATTTTTGGACATCGATGTCTTGAAGCTTTACACTAATTGTGGACATGAAATGTCCTTTTCTTGCTAGCCTGAGTAGAATAGAGTACCGGAGTGATGATGTCACCAGTGCCGTAACCACCGGGGGGCAAGGGGGGCTGGAGCCCCCCCAATAATTTCTTGTTAAAATAAATTTTTTTTTCAATTAGAATACTATCATAAAGTGTGACCCGTTATAGCGTGTTTAGGCGTTTGAAAATCGTAAAATTTTCTCAGCTCCTCCGCCTCAACCATGGTGAGGCCTCCTCCGATAGTGACTTCTAAGCCCCCCTCTAAAATGAAAATCGTGGTTACGGCCCTGCCCCCCCCAAAATGAAAATCGTGGTTACGGCCCTGGTCATACAAATCTATTTTTTGAATTTTCAGTTTTTGACCACATGGCATGAAAGAGCAGCGCAAAATAGGCATGTGTTGATAATTTTAATTGAATTGTGTCAAAATGGGATGAAATATGGCCATTTAATGACAGGAGACTTGCCATACAAACCACTGTATTTTCGGCCTGAATCTTAACGTTTAGAACCAGCCTCAAAATATAGTGATTTGATAGGAACTATGTCCGTATTCAATTGCCTATATTTCGGTCATTATTTCTCAAATCGAGCTGAAATTTGTCACTAATAGCTATTTAAAACAGCTTTTTCAGAATTTAAGGCCAAAATTAAAATATTCTAAAAATAGAATATTCATGGCGTCACACTCCGGTACTCTATTGGCAGACTTTTCACTTCTCCTCTTTGATCTTCGCGAATTAGTTGCCCCTAGCTAAACCAGATACTGTGCTAACATTGTCCATTTGCAACTGTTTTTAAATGTCTTTCAATAGAAAAAATTGATATGCAAGAGAGACTATCTCGGATGTAACATTTGGTTAATAGGGTCTTAGCAAATCAAAACATTCAATGTTATCTTGCATATTGCCTTTCTCTGTATTTCTAAATGGCCTATTTGCTACCAATGTAGGAACAAATTAAGAACAATTCAGCCTCAAAATTTCGGAAAAATTAAACAGCCATTCTGAGATTCAATTTTTCTGGTTCTTCTAAAAGAAGGGTGTACTGTATTACAGTATTGTAATGCTGCTAATACTAGAGAAAATTTTCATAAACAGAGTTTATGTGCAGTATACGTTAGAAATAGGATCGGGCAATTGGCCAAGTATCGAGTGGCTTGAAAAAGCACTTCTACGCGCTGTGCTACGTAGGAAACATTGACATTGGAAAATTCTGACTCTCAACACTTGAAAGGGATTGAGCATGTGGACAATATTTGTAGGCTTACGGCTTTTTTTGCATGTTTATGTTCGAGGCCGTCAAGTTGTTGTTCTGTGGTTGATTGATGCTTCTGCCGTGGCCGAAAGTCAGTCGATGCGATGAATGATCTATATTCCCTTCACAGTTGTCATCAGTACGGGAAAAATTCTCAGGTCGATTACATATAGGATTTGTAAAACGTACTTGCACTGGCTTTGGCTAACTTACGGCCACGGCAGAAACACCAAGCGACCACAGAACTACTCTCCCACGGCTTAAAAGATAACAGCTCAAGAAGCTGTTCGTAGTACACACATTTGAATTAGATTGAAGTTTTATTCGACGTATATTCAGTTCTAACAATGCAAAAAATTACTTTAAGAAGCAAACTGCATCAAATCCAACCTAAGGAGACTAGAATACGATTTCCAAGCCAAGATCTACACGTGGATGACCTAAATGAATTTAATTCCGCGTTAAAGTTTGTACCATCAAAGAAGCGTTCCACCCGCCTTGGATGTAGGAAAGTCCTTGGAAGGTATTTATTTTAATTTACCAAGTAAGAAGTTACAAGACTAAGTGATGATTCATTACATCGATATATAAGGCATTTGGCACCAAGTTTATACAGCGCACTTCAGGTGGGTTTTCCCACAATTTTAATGATGCTAAATCATTTAGCAACATCAAAAGTGTACACCGTATGATGATGATGGTGTGATCGGAAAATTTTTCATTTTTGTCTGCAAGCGTTCTAAAATTGAAAGTGTCAATAGCTTACACTGTCGTTTCGTTGATCTGTTTGTTGTTAAAGCACCAAGAACGAAAAGCGCGTGGCAACGCAAAACTGTCCCCAAACCACGCCCTTTTGGATATTTTGCGACAGTCAGATTCATCTCTGCATCCACCCCTGGATAGCAGTCCCCCCCTCTCTCTCTAGTACGCTTTTCCGTCTCCTATGAAGACATAGCGCGCCGAGTCAGGTTTAGCCATGTGCTTTTATTTTGTGCCATCATTTCTAAATCTGCCTGTCTCTTTTTCCCACCACCACCTAAAACCACCACCTTTACTCTGTTCATGTCTTTTTCTACTGTTTCAACCCATGTTGTCTTCGTCCTTCCTCTTGGCTTTTTCACATATCTCTGGAATTCTCTTAGGGCCCTTTTTGCTGGTGCTTTCTCTAGTAATCTAGCCATATGCCCATACCAATTCAGTCTTCTTCTTTTTACCTCTATGCTCCATGGTTTCTGCTTCGTGATTTGGCACAACTTTTCGTTTGAGACCTTCTTTGGCCACTTTTTTCAGTATTTGTCTGAGCAGGTTTCTTTGAAAGACGCCTATTACACTCTCTACCTTCTGCGTTATTGTCCCCAGTTCGCTGTTGTATAGGAAGATGCTCTGCACATGGCTTGTCAGTAGTCTGTTCTTGGTTGCTACTGATACCTTCTTGCTCTTAAAGGCGTCTTTCAATTTGTTGTAAGCAGACTGGGCAAGTATTTTCCTTCTCTTTATGTCGCTTTCTGTGTGTAGATGGCTCCCTAGGTATTTGCACTTATGCCAGTCATCACTTCCTTCCCTGTGCACCATATTCTTCTGTTTTGCTGTTATTTACAATTAGATTTCTATCTTTTAGTTTGGATGGTACTTGGCTTTTGATCTTTTCCTTCTTTTCTTCTGATGTTGTCGCATATCCAATGTCGTCTGCATGTTGTTGATCTTGTGTGTACTCTGTGATTATTTGCTGGCAGTAAGTGTGGTCTTCTAGATGTTGCTGTAGGAATAATTCTCTGGTGTCTTGTAGGGCTTCTGCTGGGTAAACTATGAAGAAAATGGGGCTGAGGCAGTCTCCCTGGGGCACTCCGATGTTGGCGATGAAGGGTTCTGAGATTTCGGTTCCGATTCTTATTCTTAATCTTACATCTTCTATGAGGATTTTCATCATGTGTAGTTCGTCTGGAGGCAGGAATTCTCTTGAGTATTTCTACTAGGTTTCTTCTTTCGACTCTGTCAAAGGCTTTTGACATATCTAACATGAGTAGTGTCACTTTGTAGTCTGCTGAAGTTATGGCCTTTTCTGCAAGTATTTTGAAGGCAAAGACTTGTTCTGTTGTACTTCTGCCTGACTGGTATGCTGACTGGGTGAGGGGATTTTGATTTTAAGCCTTTCTAAGTTTCTGAGGAGCAAGCAGATAGCAAGGATCTTTCTTAGCACTGATAGTAATATTATGGGTCTGAGGTGTCCTGGGGGGCCCGGTTTCTTCCCTGGTTTTGGTAGGGGCATCAGTATTCCTTCTTTGACTTCTGTTGGGAATTCAACTGTTTTCTGCCATGATGTTGTATATTTCCGCAATTCCTTCACATATGGTCTCAGGTCCATATTTTATCAGCTCACTGCTGAGTTCGTCTATTCCTGCACCTTTCCCGGTCTTCAGTCTCTTCACTGCTTTCTCTATTTCTGTACTTGAACAAGCTCTCTGCATTTTCATCGGTTTTACTTCTTGTATCATCTCTTCTTTCTCATTATGGAATTGATCTTGGAAGAATTTCTTTACTATTTCTGTTTGGATTTTCTCATTTGTGGTTATTCCATGTTCACTATCTACCAGTATTTTCTTTTTCGGCACTTTTCTTTGTAGTTCTTTAACTACTCTGTACATTCTTCTGGAATCATCTTTGTATTTTTCGATATCTTCTACTTGTTTGATGATCTTGTTGTTTTCCTCTTCCTCTATCTTTCGGTGTATCTCTTTGAGTGTTGCGTTTCTTTCTTTCCTCTTGGCTACCTTTTCCTTTTCACTTTTGCTCGAGTTTATCTCGTTGCGTAGTTTCAATTGCTTTTCAGATAGTTCTTTGATTTCCTCATTTTCTATTTTCTGGGTTCTTACTTTCTTCTCAAGTGTGCTTTCTGCTGCTTCTTTGCATGCCTTCTGTATTGATGTCCATTTCTCTTGTGCTGTTGTTGCTGTCATGTTTTCCAGTCTATTTTTGACTTCTTCTTTATACCTCCTCTGTGTTTCTGGGTTCCTTAGAATCATCTAGGTTAAGTTTTGTGGTCTTCATTGCTGGTTTGATTCTATACCATTCTATATTCATTGTTGCCTTGACTAGTCGGTGGTCTGTTGGTGTCTCAATGCCACTGTATGATCTGGAGTCTTGGTAGAATATTTTCTGGGAGTTTCTTCCTATTATGTAGTCGATTTGGTTTCTGTATGGATTTCTTCTGATCTTTCTATCTTTGTCTCTGTGTGTTTCGCTTCTTGGGGGGCTTCCCATGTGGTTCTATGCGACATTTTGTGCTTGAAAGTAGTATTTGTTAGGTACATATCTGTTCTGTGTAGCATCTCTGCCAGGTATCGTCCATTTTGGTTGGTCTCGCCTTTTCCATATCTTCCTATGTTGTCTGGGTAATCTAAGTGGCCTGTACCTATTTTTGCGTTCAGATCTCCTGCTATTGTGAGTATGTGCCTGCGGCTAGTGGTATTGATAATGCCTTCTAGATCTTCATAGAATTTCTCTGCGGGATATATTACTCTATTGTTATAACGGTGTTTATTTACTTCCTTTTTTTGAAAAATTGAGCCTCGTTCCCATCCCCACTCTTGCATAATATCACACCACACACCACACCTCAAGAGAGCAATGGCGTTTGGAAGGTCACTGTTCATAACTGGAGCTAACCGTGGAATCGGTTTGGAGATTGTTACTCAATTGGTGAAGCATCAAAGCAGACCCGAATTTATCTTTGCATCTTGTCGTTCCCCGGATTCTGCAACGGTAATTGTCATTTTTCCGCTTAACTCTGTTCGATTAGAAATATGCAAGTGTGTAAACAAAGAGATCTCGAGAATGAGCAGGATCTAGGTGAAATGAACTATACCCTGCAATCCTTAGGAGAGAAAGAGCTGATTCTTGAAGCTTTACATTATATTTTAGTATTCAAATGTCAGAAAGGCAATTAGTAGTTTTATTTCATACAGGAGTGGACAGAGTATACTAGTAGACATGACATTTTTCCCTTGATAATTGATCACACTCCTGGAAATTTTTGAATATCTACTGCTTGCTTCATTCACAGCAATAAGCAATGTAAAGAATAGTTAAGAGAATTATCCAAAAAAATTTTGTTGGTAAGTCCCAAAGCCAGAGTGCATTTCGTTTTAAACTCTCGCCCGAGGTACGCCAGTAGGACGTACATCTGAAGAGCTACTGAGTAGCTCTTCAGATGTACGTCAACGTTGAAAGTTGGTGTACATCTAAGGTGCAAAGAAACGTGTATCAAAATTTGCCTTTTATTATGCCAGTGCGCCAAAGAGTATAGTTTAAGCTATATCTGTTAAGAATAATTAGGACTTATTATGATGAGCATCATTATCTTGTTTACACATTGAGTTTTCACACGGACACGAACAATTAGTTATTAACACGCTCCATTAACCTATTGAATTTAGCCATATTGTTTTGTAGTTTTGAGTTCTGTTCACGTTGAAAAGTTTTAGCTTTGAGCTGATGAATATCTCTATGCACTTCTGAACTAATTAACAATATCCATGACACCACACCAACAGGGAAGCAAACTCTAAGCCAGAGATCATCGTGCTTATGTGCATGAAATGCACCATGGTTTCAAAGTCCAGTTTCAGTACAATCAATGAATTATCTTTGTGACCCTGTATACTTACACTGGGGGATGTGTGTTCATTTGTGCCATTTATTTGACCTTCTTATGAAGAAATGAAGCTCTCTAAGGTCTATTAATTGAAAATTCTTATTTTAGTCCTTGAAAACTCCTTGAATTTATTTATCAAAATCCTGCACAAACCCTGACCATAGTTGAATAAGTCCCACCCATATATATGGTTACAGCTATGCAAGACCCTATTAAAGCTATACAAAAGAAACAGGCTTGTACTTGGTCATGTTCCTGTTAAAATTTCTCCTCCAATTAACTATTTCTATGATACTACAAGCACAAGTCATAGGATATTTTTTAAGGACATGCTATTTTTCATCAGTTAGTAGCAAGTAACTAGTAGAAAATAGCATACTTCTTAACAATATGCCATTGCCTGTGCTTGTAGCATCAAAGAAGTAGTTCATTGGTAGAATGATTTTGACTGGAATATGACCTACTACAGGAAAAGTTATTTTAAACCCCCCTCTTGAATAGGCCCCATGTAAAACTCCAGAAAAATAGATACTCTAAAGCCAATAATAAGTAGAGGGCCAAAATAAGTGGTGGGGGCTAACAAATTTTCTAAACTAAGTAGTAGGGTGGTTTTGAATAAGTGGGGGAGAGGGTAAACATGCCAACATCTAGGAGGCAGCTTCTAGATATGTCTGTTCTTATGATGCACTAACATCACCTAAAAACAGTAGAACACAAGACAGGTCAAGAAACTGAGTTAAATGCAGTCCCTGCACCCACATCTTTGGAGAAATGAACTTAAGTGTGAAGCATCTGCAAAATTGCTAAAATTAATAATGGGAGGTTTTCAAATTTGCCAAAATTAATAAAGATCCCCCTGTTTATTATGGGTTTTAGAGCTTAGGCAAAGATTGGTGTCATAGAAGGTCTTGACATAATTTCAAAAATTCACTGGCTGCTTAATAATTTACATGTATCTAATACATACCTCTAGTATCCTGTGCAGTTGCAATGTGATCTCACACTGCAACTGCTCATGAAACTTCAGCAATCCAGTGAAAACATACCAATTTATAGCAGCTGGTGAATTTTTGAAGAAGTCTCAAAACTTTTCATTGATGCTAACCATTGCAGCAGCTGACAATACAATGCATTTAAATGGAAGAAAGCAATGTTAGTTATATTTTTTGGTTACTTTTATTTAGGAACTTAAAAAGATTGCAGCAGCCAATGACAATGTTCACATAATTAAACTGGGTAAAAATTGCACATCTCTTTTATATGTAAATTGGTTTTTTGCACATCCATCTGTCATACATTTTATACTTCACCTTCGTCTGTATTGTTCAGAGCATATAGCACAGGTAATAATATAGTGCCTTCAACAATATTTAAAGAACCAGCAGAGTATGAAATATGAATCTTTATTTCTCCTTCTCCATTAAACACATTTCCCCATTGTATTTTTGTTTTGAAGGCATGTAAGTTGAGTTATGCAAATTTACACATTTTATATTAAAGTGTGGCTTCCATATCAAAAATGGAAAGTCATGATGGTTTTATATTAGCATTAAGATTCACAACAGATCTTGGAACTACCAATTTGTTATTTTATCTGGATTGTATAGAAAAGAAGAGACCTTATTTCACCACATTGAATGTACTTCTGTATGTCTTTTTTCATTGGCCAGCATATTTTTTATTGCTTCCTTTGTTTTTGACTATGTTGCTTTATTTTCCTATGCTTTTTTTAGATGTTGGAAATTTGGAAGATATATCAAATGCATATGTAGCCATTAAAGAGCATCTAAAAGATGAAGGCTTGAGTGTTCTTATCAATAATGCTGGGATACTGGAGAGAGAGAATAAAATTGAGGATTTAAATGCAGCAAAAATGCTTGAGCATTACAGGGTCAATGCAATTGCCCCAGCAATGATTATCAAAGTCAGTCCTTGATCTTTTGCAATTTACTCACATTGCAACTTCATTTCATATGCCCAGTCAATAGAGCAGTTACACTAAAGCAGGCAGGGATGTATCTTCAATATAAGTTAGGAGGGAGTTTAGAAGTTTGCCTTGTGAAAATTTTCTGTGACGTCTTTTTAGTAACAGTAGTTGATTATAATGGTCATGGATCCAGTAAGGTGCCCTGAAATAAATGCTACTGCCATATTTCCCTGTCAAATCTCAACTGTTCATGGTTAGGGGGTGAATGATCACCCCCATACCCCCTTAAGCTTAGTCCCTGCACTAAAGGTCAATCAGTAGATCACAAACATAATTCATGAAGGTGTAGATATTTGCAAATTGTTTGGCTCAATGCTGCTTGTGCCATATATTGGAGCTAACCTCCAAGTAGAAACTCTATTGTTTATGCAAGAAATACGTGAAATGGTCACTGTGTAATTGTCTTCTTTGAAGTTGACGTGAAGTGAATTTTGCCTACCTTATTTTATTATTGTTATTCTTTTCTTTAGGAATTTCTACCGTTATTACGCAAAGCATCCCAAAACAGATCTTCACACCCTATGGGGTGTGCTAGGGCTGCCATTGTGAACATGTCCACCAAGGTTGCATCATTTGATGACAATAGAAGTGGGAGGAACTATTCATATAGGTGTTCAAAGGTATTATGCAATTATTTTAATACCAGAATGTTTGTCAGGCCTTGTCATGAGCAAAATACTGCTCATGCTCTGCGGTTGCCTTGCTAAGAAACTCTTTACATACGCACGCTGAGATCAAATCAAAAAACTAAGAGAGGAATCTTATGGTGCAGGAAAGATAGCATTACTCAAATAAATTCGTTCAAACAAGGAAACTAGCAAGGAAGTGATGAATGAAAAGCAATTCTTCATCATCAGAATAAACGCTGATTGTGGTCAGCATCCTAGGATCTAAAGTATGAAGACAAGATAAAGGCCACTAACTTCCCAGATGACAAAATCGGGATTTTAAGCCACCAGAAAATGCACAAGAACACCTATTTACGTGTGTGGGCGCGTTCGCGTACGATCACATGAGCTAAATGACAAAGCCTGTTGTGTGTTTCAACTTTTATTTAGTTTTCTTTCTACTTAGTCCATTCAGATATGCATGCTTTCATTCATTTAACCATCCTCCATCAGCAGATAATCTGTAGGTTGAGACAAAATCATTTCAGCTACTGTTCTATCCATGTAGGGTATCAAAGTCATGTGTCCAAATAGTGTTAGTACTGCAGGCTTTGTCAGGAGCAAAAATACTGCACTTGCAGTAATTAGCACGCATAGATGATTTTACAAGCGCGATCACAAGGCTAAGAAAATCTTTACATACGCAAGCTCAGATCAAATCAAGAGATAAAGAATAGAGTTTTACAGTGCAGTAAAGATAACATTCATCATCAGGTTAAATGGTGCTCCTAGGGTGGAAAGTATGAAGATAACCTAAAGGCCATTACCTTTCCAAATGACAAAGTAGGAATTTGAAGTCACCAGAAAATGTTCAGGAGCACCTATTTGCGAGTGCAATCAATCACACTCGCAGTTTGATTTGCACATGTGAGGGCGCGTGCCCGTACAATCACACACGCTAAATGACAAAGCCTGGTACTGTGAAGTTTATCCTGGCAACCTTAAAACTGATGTTTAAATTGTAGAATATTTAGATTAGAATAAACTGTACACTCTAAGGGCAGCAGCTGAGTTTCATCAGATTTTGTGCCTGTTTATCTATCTACCTGTCTTTCTGTCTACCTTTTTGTCTATCTATCTATATACCTATCTATCTAACTGACTGACTCAGAAAAATTTGAATTTGGGACATTGGCAGTATGTGCCCCCACTTTTCACAAACTGTTTGATAGAACTGCCCCTTCATCACTCACAGAATTTCTCCTGTCTGTTTCATGTTGTTACAGAGTTGTTCCTGGCTATATGTACTCCTACCCAAGGCTGTAGAGCCAAATAGCAAAAAAGGGGGCTTCAGATAGCCTGGTTTTGCAGGACTAGTGCTACTTAACTCTTAGGGAAATTCCCTTTGTAAATAGTAGCATATTCCCTTTCCAGATAGAAAGTGGTAGACTAGGTCAATAATATGAATGTGAGAGCCTTCAGTACTTTACTTTTCATTTCAAATCTCTCAGAAAAGGGATTGGGGCTAAGGTCCCACAGAAAGTACAGCCCTTGTCCCACTTCTTGAATGGTTTATGTGGTCCTGACCTGGCTGATTAACTTTGCATGCCATAAATTGTTTTGCCTTACCTAGGGAAATTGCTGTTCTGTAAGTATCTATTTCTTTAATTCCCACGTAGACTATTACCTGCATTACAATATAACTTGTATTATCTCCGTGTTAGGTTGCTTTGAACATGGTGACAAAGAATCTTAGTATTGAACTAAAAGAAGACCAAATACTTGCTGTCAACTTGCATCCTGGATGGGTCCAGACTGATATGGGAGGCAAAAACGCACTGACAACAACAGAAGATTGCGCAGATGGTCTTTTGAAAGTTATTGAAGGCCTTACCGAGAAAGACAATGGCTTATTTTACGATTTTAAAGGGAATTTGATTCCATGGTAAACACGTACTGCCAATTTTATAGTTTTTTCACTGACTAGAAGAGCGAATGATATATATTATATGAGCTGTTAGTTTGTTATCTTTCTTCAAAGTCTACTTGATAATTATCCAGTACTGGAACGAGACTACATCAACAGTATGCTTTGCGCACAGATCACATAGAACGTCTAAAAATACTTTACGAAATCGATTGCCGTGTGCTTGGAAAAATGTCTCAACAAAGTCAACAAACAACGCAGCCACGATCTTGGGGTAATTGTCTTCATATTACTAGTCCCAGATAATCAAACATGACTTAATGCTGCTCTATGAATCGATAAAAATAACACTGAGTACTCAGAGTCAGATTAGGCGT
>WIPJ01059546.1:75018-95890 GCA_018155075.1 Cassiopea andromeda | reverse complement strand
TACCAGCTTTGTACAGTCTGCATTTTTAATTCAACCATTAAAGCTTGTGTGTGTTGCAATGATAATTGCCGCCATTCTGAAAAAGACTGACGATGAAACAGATGTATTGGATTCATATAAATACTCTGCTCAAGAAAAAGAAATCACCCAGGTTCAACCTGAGGTTGATATTTCTAAACTACAGACCAGGTGTGTCTTATACTTTGATAGCAAGATTAGCTAAAGACATGCTTTTTATTCCATTTTAAGCTCTTTAATATACGCATAACATTTCCCATCAATAATGTGAAACCTATTCACTTGACAAACGTGAGAGAAACCTCCCTTTGATCGTCTCCAAGCTCTTCGTAGTTGTAACGTAATGGTGGCATATGTGCTTCTACATATTGTGCTGTATTATGCGTTCCTTTAGCCGTCATGTTGCTTGTGCTAATCTTGTGCTCATGTGGATTGCTGTTGCGTGCAGTAAACCCCTTTCTGGCAATGTACTGCATCTACCAATGAATGTGTAATTTGTAATTTTATGTTATTACTGTGTACTATGCATGTGATGATTTAGAATTAGTCCTTGGGTTACATGAAGTGGGAAAAGAGCAAAGATCCTTGTGATTTGAGTTTGAATTCAACTTTAGGCATAGGTCTTAGGTCTTAGCATAAGGTTATCTCTAAGTATGAGAAACGTAAACTATCACCCCCCAACTGCAAACGTGACATTGGTGCTACAGTTGTTTAGACCATTCTACAGCTTGAAGCTGAACAAGAAAGTAGTTCTATTCTTTGGGCAAAGTTATTGTTGTTAAAGAATAGTATCCAGCTCTATTCTTAAAAATTATTTATTTCCGACATGATTCGACTCTAGACTGTAACTTTGCAGGATACTCTTCTGCTGAGCTGAGACAATTACCTCAATCTAAATAAATCTCAAGACTATTATGATTTATGCATTAATTCTGTTATACTTTAGCCCCTTGACGGATGAGCAACTAAATAATGCGAGAAAGAGAAGGCATATGGAAATTAGACTGAAAATTCTCCTTCAAGACTTGATGTCGTATATGGTATTTTTGACGTTTCTTGTGTTGGTTGTGCGTGGATATCGTGATCCTGATGAATATTATTTTAGAAAAGCGCTGGAGGATGATATTGTGCACCAGCATTTTAAAAGTGTAAGAAAAGATCCATACGTTTGCTTTACGCTGCTTATTTGGTGTTGTTTGTGCTCTCCACGCTCATTCCGGCTTCTTACGACTGTATGGAAACACAAATTTTTGTCAACCTTTAGCGGTCACACACTACCTACGCTGTAGCTTTTGCTAAGAAACAATCACGTGCTAATTTCTGTCCAATAAGAACAATAGCCTGATGAGTGTAAGAAAATTTCTATCATTTTAAAGCAAATTTCTTATTTAGCGTCTTCTTGTGCTTGCTTTTTATGTTCATAAAGAAGCTTTAGGAAGAAGGTTTAGGCTACTTTTGTTTTTACTTCTGATCCATCTTTGCTATGCATATTTTAATGTCAATAATAATCCTTTCCTTTAAAATAGTTGAGTTCAATTGATTATTTAAATAAAAGGTCTAACGCTCTACTGTATACCTACTCATGTACGATATTATTGCATAAAATTGTCATTTGTACTTTTCCTTAAAAGATCCAAGATGTTCCTGGAGTCTGGACATGGGTCCAACAGCATTTCATTCCGGCAATTTATACTCAACAATGGTACAACGGAAACAATTTTACAAATTTCAAAATGCTGCAAAATCAAGAAGCATATAGAATTGGCTTAGCAAGAATTAGGCAACTGAGGATTAGGCCAGGTGTGTATAAATTTCGTACTTCTTTGTTGCTCTGCTCTACAACATTTAATGAATTGTCCTTGAAAGAGTTTATATAAATGGTTACTGAAGAATAGCCTGAACTCTAAGCTTCCTTGAAGGCCTCATTTTTGAAGTCAAATGTTTATCAAGTGAACATTTCGGTGGTTGTTGATGGCCTTTTGCATAGAATTGTTTTGGTATGCTTTTTTAAACTGAAGCTCTTCTAATCTTTTAACACGAGCTCTGCAAGCTTTGCTGTCTTACGAATATAAAGTTACAATTTTCAACATCAATGATTAGCTAAAAATTCATAAATTAGTCTGCATAAACATGCTTCAAATTGTTTTAGAATCACAAATAGCACAAGAAAATATCAAGATAACCGCAGTTGAGCTTTTCAATAGGATTGATGTGATTGTATGATGCAATTTCATGATCTAATCATGTCTTCGTAATATCATAACAGGAAAACAATAAGTCTCTTAATTTTTTTCATGAAAAATATTATTGAATGCCTGGTGTTTTATGATAAAGGTTTTAAAAATAACTATGATGCTACTACAAGAAAGTTAATATTAAATTTTTGATCACAAAAATAGCATGTTGATGATCTTTTCATTCGGGGTACCATTCGAGCTCATTGTCATGCAAGCATTGCTTGATAATGCTATGGTGTTGGAGTACAACAGCAAGGGTGGCACCAGGAGAGGGCTAGAAGCTATAATATCCTCGTTGGAACATGCTAGCCCTTCCTAGAAAGGGCACAAACTCTTTTCTCGCAATCATGTTAGCAATTCGAGTATTCTACAAGCTACATCTTAGTCCCTATCGAACAAATTAGTCCCCCCCCCCAACCGCCGGAAAATTCTAGGCACCAACCCTGCATGTGGATATTGCTTCAACGATTTTATACTCCGATCATATGAAAAAACGATTATCTGTATATATAAGTTACACCTTAAATTTACTTATATAAATGATATTATTCAAGGTTCCTGCAAAGTATGGGAGGATATGGCTAGATATTTCAATACATGTGATGACTTCTATTCACTAAACATCAATGAGGAACGTAGCTTTGATGTTGGCTGGAAAAATATATCAACTCGAAAACGAAGATCTACAGTTGAAAGAGCTTCAGATCATGTTGATTGGGTGGGGATTGAACCGAAAGCAGTACTTCGTAATGATACTTTCGTGAGAAAGCAAAGTTACGCTGGAAACATTCCAGGAATCTCAGCACATGAAGTATTCAACAAGCACATTAATGCACAAGTGAATTTCAAGGAACTGCAAGAAATAGATGGAAGTGATACGGTTTTAAAACGCAGTAGGCGCGCATTGAAATTCAAAATAAGACGAAAAACTATCCAGACTTTGTCTGTGCTGAAACATTCAGATATTATTTCTATCGACGAACAATATCTTTTGCCAAATGGGAAGATTAAGCCTAACAAGCAACACTGGTTGTATAACGACATGAGTTCATTACGAGGCTTTCCATATTACGGTCATTTTGCCACATACAGTGGTGGTGGATATGTAGCCTCTCTTTCCACTGACATCGATTTTGCACGTGCTACTGCTATGGCCCTTGAACAGGACTCATGGGTTGATATGCTTACAAGGGCACTGTTCTTCGAGTTTTCTGTATACAATGCAAACATGAATTTCTTCGCCACTGGCTTTGTCATAATTGAGATCTTACCTACTGGATCTGTAGTTCCAAATGCCAACATCAGAGTGTTCAAGTTATACAGATACGTTGGCACATTTGGTAGACTTGTTATGGCGAGTGAGATTATTCTCCTCCTGTGTTTGTTGTTCTTTATTTATAAAGAATGCAGGCATATGTATCGATTAGGATGGGGATATTTCAAGTTATTCTGGAGCTGGATTGAGATAACCATTGCTGTTGCATTGTTCACGGCATTGATCTTAAGGGCATTTAGTTGGTATGAGGGTGATAAGAATCTGATAGCACTTCATGAAAATATGGAACAGTTCATTAACTTTCATTACACTGTTGTTGCTGACGATGCTCTTCTCTTATCCATCACAATAATCTGCTTTGCTTCAACGTTAAAGCTTATCAAACTACTTAACATTTTTCCAACTTTTGTATGTCTTAAGGAAACGATAAATCGCTCTGTTGGCCCTGTAGTTAACTATTTCCTCCCGTTCTGTATTGCATTCTTTGGTTTTGCTTCTCTTGCTCACTTACTGTTCCATTCAGAAATGCTTTTCTCTTCGTACATAGATAGTTGTCAAACTCAATTATTGATGCTCATTGGTGGTTCCGTGTATTACACTCTAAGGAGAGCACATTCAATTTTAGGACCCTTGTTTTTCTTTATGTTTGCTGCATTTGAGACATGTATTTTGCTAAATATTTTCCTCACCATAATCAATGAAAGCATAAAAGATTCCGCTTATTGGAAAGCTCAGGCAAAAAGTAAAGAATTTGTCGACTTTATCGAGGACCGTTTCAGAGCAATCTTCAATCTCAAGCCTGCTGCCAAGAACCGACAATTATCAAAGAAACAAAATGCAGCATTGCACAGTAAGAAATCGACAGTACATCCGCAAAATACTACGAAATCTCCCACTGAGAAAGATTTGGCAGCTTGCGAATCAGCTGTAACGAATTCATTGCCTGGAAAAATGACCATTTATGACAGAACCGTTCAACAGACTAGCATTCACAGATCCAGCATCCTTGGTCTATTAAATCGAGCTCACAAATTAAAGTCACGGAGTCGTTCATACATTGCCCCCAAGCAGTCTAGCAAAGCAAATGTAGCTGTACCTTGTACCGCAAATGATAAGGGAACACGAAATGATACCAGAATAGGGCATAAGGATGAAATGGACTTGCTAATTGAAGATGTTTGGACCAGGCGGCATACTGACAAGCTGTTCGTACAGTGGAAAGAGATGTTGGAAAGATTGGACAATTTCATGGAGGATAGCATTGAAGATGACGTAATTGATTTGAAGATAGATCTAGCTATTTTCTGTATGTGCTTTTAGTGCTATTTGGGGGACGCCGGAAAAGTAGAAGCTTAAGGAGGGCCATGAGGAGCAAAAGAGCACTGACTACCGTTGGCGTAAATATCTAGCCGAGAAATGGAAGGCTCCCTGGCATCTACTTGGGAATATCAGGAGCTATAATTCCTACAATTAAGAAAATAAGTATCTTTTCATATCAAATAGAGTAATTCGGACAAAATGAGACGCTTAAGCAAATACTCTACTCTTGCTCAGCTAGAAACAGGCAAATTATTGAAGACAGCCTCCATATACTTTCCTTAACATATAAGACATACAACAGCAAAGCAATTTCTCCTTAGCATTTGCATAACTTGAAAACTTGACGCTTTTTTGAAACAGGTCTGTCATCTCATTTTGCCCCACATGTCTCATTTTGCCCCACAGACACCTTATAAGTTTGCGATATTTTATGATAATTTTCAAAATTGAGAACCTATGCTACTTTGCTTGGCAAGCAACAAATCTCTATCCTCGAGCACTAAGCTTTTGTTAGCTAACTTTAACTTTTGTCTATATTTGAAAGCCTAGGTTTTCTCCCTGCTTCTACAAAAACCTCATCATTGAGAATGTTGGCGACCAATATATGTATACCAATACACAATTTTCCTAAACATAAATGTAATTTTATGCAAGTTTATTACCGAAGCTCTCTCAAACTTTTAAATGTCTTAGGCATGGCTTCACACTTTTGCTAAGTCTCTTTTGTTTACAATATTTTCCCATCGTTTAAAGTGTTAAAGTAGCATCAGCAAGTTTTCCGTACCTCTCGCCATAACTGAAGCATAGCAAAATGGCTATATGGGATAAAATTCACTTTGAATGGATGTGTTTGTGTTGGTAGGCCTAAAAGTGACTGCCATTTTAAGGCAAGTAGTGAAGTATTTTGCTCACTTAGTGTAGTGTGAACAGTTTCACAGAAACGGATTTTTATATCTGCGTTTTTGTACAAAAACAGAGAAGTGTAGGGGGGTATCAGACTACTGTCCATCCGAGCATCCATCAATACGGCTTTCGAAAATAATTCAATAAGGTTTACGAAATAAAATTGCTTCTAAAAACAATGTAACCGGAGTTAGAAAATGCTGGAAAAGTAAAAAATCTGGCATGGAAAATGACTTTTCGTGGTAGGATTGGGTGTAATCAGGTCATTGTCGCATTTTACCCCATGTTCATGACAGAACGTATAAAAAGTATAGAATTCTGTATTTAATCATGCTGCCATGCTGTAGTTAATAAGAAGTTATGTAAAATTATAGAATATTGAAGATTGTGCCTCATTAAGGTAGTATCATTTGCCCAAAATTGGAAAAGCATTTGAAGGACGTAACCTAAGGCTTGGTAAAATTGCAGTTTTACTTATGGGTTACTCGGTTCAAAATCACTTTTTTCACATCGGCATTTCGTTACTACAGAAACAACGGCTGAAAATCTGAAAGGAAGAGATCACTTTTCATGCTACAGACTTAGCTAACTTATTTTTCCTCCGCACAATCCGAAATTCAATATGAAACAAGAAGTGTCGCATTTTGCCTTGTGTCTCATTTTGCCCCGAATTTCCCTATTGGGTATTGATCTTCGTTCGATCTCCGTTCAATCTCCGTTCAATCTCCGTTCAATCTCCGTTCGATCTCTGTTCTTAATCTCTGTTGTACCATAACAGCGTAAAAAAATAATCATTGTAATTCAAGAAAAGCGCATTTGCCCTTTGCTCCCCCAAATGAAAGGCAAGAGAGGTGCTTGCTCCCCTCTGCTCTCCTCTCTTGCTTCTCTGGTTCCATTGTTGTTGCATGGATGCACAATCCAGTTTTCCATGGGAATGTTTGCAGTAGAGTTGATCTCTATGCTCATTACTTTGTATAAATTTATGCTGATAGCTTATTGATTAAATATTTGGGTATTGTCGAATATAATTAATAATTCAGTAAGCAATATTAATAGCAGATAATTCTGCACAGTCGCCTTTTGCTTTAGCATCACTGATTATTCTGTTAGTTCTTATCTGTGTGCTGTTCTCTTAACACTTTATGACACGCCAAATATACCCACCACTTTATGACATGCCAAATATATTATTGCTTCTATGAATATCAATAGCTTGCTCTTGTATAAAGATAAACTTTCAACTTTCATCAACGATAGAGGGATTCACATACTTGCACTTAATCAAACGAAACTTGATGAAAAACACCAAATCAACCGATAAATATTAAAACTACAAAATTGAAAGGGAAGATCGTAGCAAGCATGGGGGCGAGGTTGTAATTTACATAAAAGAGAGTATAAGCCACTCACGAAGGTACGATTTTCCATTAAATGGCCTAGAGCTAGTATGTATTGAAATTAAGCCCGTCAAAGTAAGCCCTTTCGTGGTAATTGCTTGGTACCGACCTCCCAGTGATCCGGTTGCTACATTTGAAAAATTGGAACACGTTCTCCAATTCTTCGAGAGAGAAAACAAGGAGATAATTCTTCTCGGGGACAGAAACTGCGATCTGTTAGCTGAAGAGCAAGTAGTATCGCTTAATGTAGAACATAATAACACGAAACGAATCGCAGAACTTTATCAGTTTTGTGGCCTAACAAAGTTGATAGGTGAACCAACCAGGGAAACCTTTCACACATCAACTTTGTTAGATCATATTGCAGTTAGCGCAGCCAGCAATATCGTCGAATCGGGCGTTTTCAAGGTATCGCTAAGTGATCATTATATGATCTTCTGCGTTCGGAAGTGCCGTGGAGCCTTAAAAAGTACAGCATAACAACATTACTACCCGCCAAATGAAAGACTTTGATCAGAATAGTTTGCTTTCCGATATATCCTCTATTGACTGGGATTCAACCCTTAATTGTAGTAAGGACATAAATACAGCTGTAGAAAATTGGTAAAATATACTTTCGATGATCATAGAAAAGCAAGCGCCCTTTTGGTGTCGGAGAGTTTCCGAGCGGTATTGTCCTTGGATTACTACTCAGCTAAAGCGTTAGCACGAACAAGAGACCGTCTGAGAAAATCGGCGGTAAAAGTTGGATCTGAGATCCTGATGACTGCCTACCGTTACGTCAGAAATGTTGTTAACAAGCAAAACAAAGCACTAAAACGACAGTACTTTTCCGAAAAATTTCGGCGCTGCGAGGGCAACATGAAAGAAACTTAGAAGACAATTAATCAGCTGGTTAAAAAGCGGTCTAAGACCACAAATACAAATGTTTCTTCATTGCAAGAAGACAACAAAGTCCTAAAGGGTTGTGAGGAAATAGCCGAGTCGATGAACCAGTATTTCTGCAGTATTGGACAAAATTGAAGTGCAAAGATACCGCATGCTGAAAACCCACTTCTGCGTGGAGATCTTTCCTTGAACAAATATTCTACTAGGTTTCAGTTTAGAGTGATAACCCCGGCAGACCTTATGAAGACAATACAAAAGTTAAAGGTATCAAAGAGCTTTGGGATCGATGGCATCTCAAGCATTTTCTCAAAATAGGGATGCCTGTTCTCGCACCAGTGATGAGTAACATATTTAATACCTTGATTTCGGAGGGCTTATTTCCAAACAACTGGAAAGTTGCTAGAGTAGCTCCTATCTACAAAGAGGGACCTACTGAAGACAGGCCAAACTACAGACCTATATCCGTGCTCCCAGTTGTTTCACATCTATTTGACAAGACAATCTCTGACCAATTAAACGCCTACTTTGAAGACATTAAGTTGTTCTTCTTACACCAATCCAGCTTCAGGGCTCTACACTCAGTTTTTACGTGCTTATTGAAAAGTAGTGATGACTAGTACCAGGATTTTGACAAAGGATTTCTTTCATCTGTAGTATTTATTGACTCAAAAAAAGCTGTCGATACTGTAAATCATGTAATTCTCATCCAAAAGCTTAGTCATTCGCAGTGAGGGGAAGGGAACTGATTTGGTTTAAATCATACTTACAGCATCGTCAGCAATGCTGTAAAGTAAATCGACATACATCAAAAACAGCAAACACGAACTGCAACGTACCGCAATGATCGTGACTAAGTCCAAAAGTGACTATGTATGCGGACGACACCAGCATTTCTTTCTCATCGAAGTCTTTAGCCGAGATAAATGAAGCAGTTAATTTAGACCTGAAAAGGCTTCAGGCTTGGTTGGTAGGTAATAAACTCTCCTTTAATGTTACCAAAACGCAAAGTATGATCCTTGGTTCCTCGATAAATTTGAAAAAACATAATATTGACAATGGAGATTCTGAGATTAATCTCCATTTAAACGAGGACAACCTGGTTAGGATTAGATCAAATAAGTACCTAGGTGTTCAGATTGATTCAGAACTTAAATGGAGAGAACATATAACCTTTGCTATAGGTAAAATTTCTAGAGCAATGGGCATGCTTAAATATGCTAAAAATTATCTCCCATTAGAAACTGTAACAAACATATACACAAATATAGTTGAACCGCATTTCAGAAACTGCTGCTCGGTGTGGGGTCATTGATAAGCTGCAACAGCTGCAAAACCGTGCCGCACGAATAGTTACTAGCAGCTCTTACGATGCACTATCTCTAACTTTGATTCAAAGCGTAGAACGGTTAACTACAAAAGAAATGATTGTATTTGAAACTGCAAGTACAGTTTATAAATCTCTCCATGGACTAGCTCCTGATTATCTGCAGCTAATGTACACAAAATTGTTGGAAAATGGTTCACGGCCTCTCCGTAATACCGAAACGGATCTTAGAATACCTCGCTTTGCATCCTCTTACGGGCAACGCAGCTTCTCATATCGAGGTGTGAAGGTGTGAAATAAAATATGCACTGAAATAAAAAATGCCACCTCACTGGCTACTTACCAAAATTTGCTGAAGCAATCTTTGAAAAATCAAAGGGTACGAGAGTTCCTGTACATCATCCAACTTTTTATTTCATTTTCTAATCAGAACATATTGTATATTAATTTTCGTTTATCTTGGCATTGAACTGTATGTAAATTAGATAGAATTTTAGACAGGGCACTTTGTAAATCAGTTTTTTATTTTCATTACTGAATGTATTACCCTGTATAATTGATTAAAAGTCAAATCAAATCAATCAAACCAAACCGTTCAAATATTAAATGGGCTTGAATTTAAACGGGACATTTTGATCAAGTTGTTGATATAGTCTTAAATGCAAGTTGACAGAAACTCTAACACAATTTATAAATTTTCTCAGTAGGAGTTTGGTAACGTCAGTGCACAGTGGGATGGCAAACGGACATGTTGGTTATTAACTTTTACAAAATGATTGGAAGCCTAAAGATTCTGAAAGTTCATTCATTTTATCAAAAAGTGGTCCCATTTGTCTCCTATTTTAAAATACTTAGCCCTCACCATACCTTAAATGCTTTCCAACATATGCCAAATAGCGTGCTTTTTTGGTCTTCTGTCAAGTATTCCGAGAATGCTGATTGCGAGCCCTAGGTTAGCTTAGGTTTGAATTTTCTTAATATAACTTATTTATCTGCATTCCATTTACTTTTGTGCTTCTATTGAGTACTGACTCATCTCAAAACGGAATAAGGCTTCGAAAGTTAGGCCTAATTGAAACGCCGTGCTCTTCATGTGCCGAACTTAATTCTTGACTGAAGCACATGAAGAGCAAGGCGTCTGAATCAATTAAGTGCGGCAATTTGAGTCGGTACGGCAAGCATAATTTGGTACGACAGTGCTTGCCGTGCAGCACGACACTAACACGGCGTTGATTTAAACGCCGTGCTTTTCATGTGCCGAACCAAATGCATAATTTAGTATGATGTATTCTCATTGTTGCACATGCTGAGTTAGGCTAGAATTTCCGCTCAAAACAATAGCGTTATTCGATTTGTCATTCGACAACAAGACACCATTGAATGGAATGTCAAACACCAATTTGTAATGTGTAGGCAATTGAAGAACATGGCATAACCAAGATATGTAGAGTCGAGTGGATCAAATGAAAGATGCAATGTGAAAAACTATGATGTTCATTCTGTCCACCATGATTATGGTTGAAATCAGGGGCGTCGCCATAGGGGGTACGGGGATGCCCCCCAAATTAAGCTTGTCGGCATATTTTTCAATGCACCAATAGTGCTAGTCGACAAATTTAGTTCTAGAGAAGTCTTCTTTGTCAGGAAATTTGGGCTGCAACCTCTTCAACAATTTGCCTTAGCTACGCCCCTGGTTGGAATCATGGAAACTGTTTCATTATTACCTCATGTAAAACATACAGAGTATTTAGCGCGGCATATTAACTGCAGCATTTGAATCAGTTGCCGTGCTTATGTCGAGCTATCATCGTGCCAAAGTAAACTAAGTTCAGCACATGAGGAGCACGATATTTGAGCCAGACCTTATGGCCAAATGTTTGCTTTACCCCTGATATGAGCCCACTGTGCAGTGCAGCTTGATCAAGGATCATCAACAACTGAAGAAGTGCTACTTACGGCAAACATCTTTTTTTGACTCAACATATTATTCTATTGTTTTACCAGACGACTCTTCCACAACTTCATTAATTCTCGATTTTCTCCCTTATATGTCAATCTTATAAAGGAATATCAAATTGCACTTGCATCGAGCGTACGCTGGTGTTGCAAGGTGCAAAATTCGATGCTACGCGGTGCAATGGCTATAAGAATATTTAGATAAATAGTCTGTTGATACGACAGAACTTTACCACAGCACGAAAAAGCGTCAACATTCTTTTGACATTAAAAGCTTTTTTCGTCCGACACTCATCAGAGTATTTAATATTTCATCAAAGTTTGAAAATCAAATTAGTAAAGCCATTACATCTTGTTACTATGCTGTGAAGCCCCGTGAGGTTTACAACACTAGAGTTATGCTACCATCTGCTAAAAAGATTTCGTTCCTGTCACTCAAAAAAGCTATGTAGTATATGAATTTTCGTGCCGATGTGAAACTCGAAACGTAGGACGCACTACGCAGAGACTAGCAGACAGAATAAAACAGCATATCTCCACGAGCTTCAGGAAGAAAAGTAATACTTTAAGAGAACAGCCACCTCGTATATGTAAAAAGAACAATTCCAAAATTAATTGTGAGTCGGCCATAGGACAACACCTTATTGTACATCCAGAATGCGCCAAAACATATACAGACGGCAACTTTCAGATCATTGGGCAAGCAAGATCGTCTTTTCATTCAAGTGTTTTTGCATCTGTTTACATCAAGACTCAAATTCCAGTCTTGTGTAGACAAAAAGAGTCTGTTTTCTCATTGGGACTCTTCAAGTAAACAATGTTAATAGGTCCAAATTGGCCACAATTGGGGCCAATTAGACGCATCCTATCAAATTAACTGCATCTGGATATATATTTCGGTTAACCTTCAAGTCACTATCCGACGTTTTTACACTCTGATGAGTGTCGGACGAAAAAAGCTTTTAAGTATGTCAAAAGTACGTTGCCGCTTTTTCGTGCTGTGGTAAAAAAATGTTTAGAATCCTCGTATAAAGAAGAGCAGAGTTCTACTTCAAGAAACCACTACGAGAGCAAACGAAGTTGCGTTGCTTAGCACAGAACTGACCAGTGGCGTAGAGTCAGAATATTCAAGGTATTCAATGAATACCCTACAATTTTCAGAACAAAATAATCTGCACTGTTAATGGTCATTGAAATGGCAAATTTAACTGTCTTTCAACCTTGTAGCCATTCTAACCTTCAATATAGTGAACGCTGAAGCTGAGAGGCCTTAAAAGATAAGGAAGAATTTCATGTTTAACGTAAGTCTGTCACGAATACGCAGTAAATACACTAGACGGTATTCAGCCAATCAAAATGCTCCATTTTAATCAATAAATTTCTCATTACTCGGCGAAAACCATGGCAGTTGAAGCTGAAAATCCTTCAGCGTACAGCCGCGGTTAGTGATTGAGCAGCAGTCGCAGCGGTAATCTCACATCTATGTTGATAAAAGCGACCATGGCTGCTGTCTAAAACGATGTAAAAGTATTTATGGAAGAATTCAAGGAGAATTCCGTGGTTAAGCATTTTTCAGTAAACAATCACTATAATGTGTATCTTTGCTTAATTAAGTCCAGGGATGGCGACAGCGGGGGGACTTAGGGGCTGTAGCACCCAAAATATTTTGCTAGCCCCCTGTCGGCACCTAAATTTTCATGCACCGTCGGCACTTCATAATATCCGTAACCTTATTTAGTCTTTTTAGGCAATACTATAGGCATTGTCTGCAAAGATTCTTGGACACCGCTCTCTGTTAGCACTTTGGCAGCTCTAGCCCCCCAGAAATTATTTTCTGGCACCATCACTGATTAACTTGTGAATGCTAGTAGATATCAAACAGTTCCATCGCATTATCAAATTCATTGGTCTTTTAAAGTTCGAAACATTTGAGTACTGTTCAGTTCACGAAGCCGTTTTCTACTACTTCCGCTGTGATGTTTGCTTCCTGTTATCAGATAAAAACCTTTAATACGTGATGCTTACTAAATATCCTGTTTTGACATTTTTATGCCCAACCACACCCAACCACACCCAACCACACCAAAAACTTCTAGAAACTCATGGTAGAATACCAAGTCGAAGAGGTCACTCTACGCCGTTTGAACTGACATGTTGCACCGGGCAATCGATCTGCATCTGGTTTCCCAATGGCATTCATTTCATTTCCTTTTGTCTGTAAATATGCAGCAGGGTACAAGTTTCAGCTGAAAATAGTTTCAAAACTTCCATGTAATGCACGCTTTTTTACAAGAAACATGTCTGTAAGAAATATGAGGCTGAAATAAGTAAACAATTATGAAACAGTTAAGAATCATAGGCAGACTGAGTTTCAAATAATAACTTGCAAAAACTGCTTTTGCTAGTAAGTTTTTCATCAAACTAGCAAGATAGTGGAATGAAGATCAATGAATTGCCTCACAATACCTGAGCATCATTTTTCTTGCATCACAATAGCCTAATCTGGTTTGTTGTTGTCATAGGGAGTCTTTTATTTAAGAAATATTTAAGGTTGGATTTGACGAAACTTTAAGAAACATCCAGGCTGAAGTCAGAGAGTTTTGCTTGCAAAAACGACCTATAATACTAAAACAACAATCAAGCAATAAAAATAAATTTAATAAGTTAAAAGCATATAAAATTCTACATTAAAAGAGCAACGACAAAAATTTGCCAAAGTAAGGGAGAAAGAAACAAGGTTGAAGTTAAAATCAGTTAATTATTGACTTGATGAAAGAGGTCAGAGAATAGGAAATCTTTGTTTTCTCTTCAAAGCTCATTTTTGGGACATTGGTATTGGTCTGTGGGCCAGTTTAAGTGCTCCTGTCAATCCGGCTAGCCTGCTTAGCGAGATCTTGCCATATCAATGAATCAATAGGAATACATGTTTACCTTTATATGGAAAAGCAGGCTAAGTAAGCGAGATCTCACTGAAACACTAGCAGTAGCAGCAAATGAATTTTATCTTTGTTGGGCGTGGACCAAATATTTATGTGATCCACGCCCTAAATATTGTCATGGGGAAAGAGGCATATTGCAATCATCCTTTCTCCTTTTAAACTGGATCAAAGAATAACATGTTAATAATCAACATTTTCATTTCTTGAAGTCAGAAGTAGACTAAAGGTGGCAAGATAATACTTGTGAAACTGAATTTGAATTTGAAGGCATTCATTCTTAGGGTTGTGATAAACAAAAAATTGTGCATCTTTCATAATGGTAATTTAAAGAGAATGCTGTTAATGCAAGCAGATATAAGTTTGATTTACAATGTTTCAATTTTCTTTCAAGTTTAGAGATCTTTGATCTAGTAAGATAGGGACTTAAGGTTGATTTATGCGTCACACTTAACTCGACTCAAATCAATTACATAGCCCAGATAGCAACTAAGTTTCCATTTGATTCATGAAAAATGCGACGTATAAATCCAATATTTTAATTGAGTCGACTCTAATATCAGGTGCGAGTGAAATTCATGATGCCCACTCGTATTATGCGAAACTCGACTTGTTCGATGGAGAGCATTGCCCATAATGCCCATTAGCACGAGTCGGCACTGAACACTAGTGAGATCTCGATAGGTAAGATACTGATTTTCCAATATGAAGTGTCCAGCGCGCTTGCCTAGGTAAAATAAACTATACTGCCCATGTGTTGTTGCTGTGCTGAATACTCTTGCCAGTTTGATCAGATGACAGTAAGACAGAGACCGACTGAAAACCACCACACTATAATTTCACACTAATAATAATTCACTCATATTTTTACTCTATTCTACCGACCGTTCTTGAACAATTTCTGATAAAATAATCGGTGATGGCGCCAGAAAATAATTGCTGGGGACAAGAGCTGTCAAAGTGCCGACAGAGAGCGGTGCCCAAGAATCTTTTCAGACAATGCCTATAGTATTGCCTAAAAAGACTAAAATAAAGCTTACGGATTTTATGAAGTGCTGACAGTGCATGGAAATTTGGGTGTCAACGGGGGATAGCAAAATGTTTTGGAGGGCTACAGCTCCCAAGTCCCCCTGGCGTCATCCCTGAAAATAATAATTACCTGTATTACAAGTCGTTACAAGAAATGACTACATTTGACTAATCAGTTGTAAATGGGGAAAACAGGACCATGAAGTCATAGTCAGCATCCGATTTCTCTCAGCTTGAATCAGTACTCTTTACATAAATATAGTTAAATACAATGAAAAGAAAATATTTGAATGAATAGAGAGATTATGTGGCGCATAAGTTTAAAATGGTTGAAAATAACTAAATATGGCTACATAATCACGTTCACATGCTTTATCCCGAGAATGCATTTTCCCAACATTCCCCCTTCTAGACTTAAGTTGAGTCTAGCCTAAGCTGTGGCTTCTAACGCGCGTCCTTGGCAGCAGCTCTGACTGGTCGCCCCACACCTTGTAACTGCTGCTCAGTGCCCTTACTCTCACATTCTACATTCCTTTCCTTGCCTTCCTGACACACCTTTGTCTTTGCACTCTCAACAGGATAAAGCTTTTGAATTGGTCTACATAAAACCTCCAACTTACCTCTTCCTGCTCTACGCACCCTGGCTTCTCTGACAACTCCATCCTTTCCAATAATTAATCTCTCAAGGGCTGCAATTTCCCTAATCCTCAATTTTCATTGTCTTCATGAACAACAACTTTGTTTCCCACATTGACCGTGCTCACCAACTATCTTTTCAACATGTTCACCCCACTGCGGAGCGTGTTCTAAGTTAAATTTCTAATTAATGTGCTTTGCCTCCAAGAAATCTGAATATATGTGATCCTTATTAAGCTTTTCTATGAAGTTTGCGGCTGCATTGAAAGTTTTTGCGTTGTCAGTTACAACTGTAGATGGTGTGCTTCTCCTAGCGCAAAATCGAAGTAAACTACAAATAGATATCGACGTAGTTAAATCCTTTGTACGCTCTAGATGCATTGCTCTTGTTACGCTACAAGTAAATAGTGCTATATAAGATTCCCTCCTTTTTTTTATAATAAATTGGACCTGCGAAATCGATACCATATTAGCAAATGCCAATGATTGCATGACTCTAAGCCCTGGTAATGGCGCATAAGCTGGCACTGGGAAAGCATTTCCCTCAAGTCTCTTGTACACAAAACAATCCCTAAATACCTTCTTTACGTATTGCCTTCCTAAATACCTTCTTTACGTATTCCGATAATTGGACATCTCCCTTAGTCTTCCAGATCCGAATGTTCAAGCCTACCATAGCACACAAGTATACCATTCCTGTTCTTGATATCTAAATTCTTAATGGCTTTCTTAAAATCTGAACTTTCTTGGAAACCGCAGCTGAATTTTAAATTTCAACAGAAGATCCACGACGAGAAACATGTTCAGAGAGAGTTTCTTTCCTCTCTATTTAATTCTACATTCCAGATTTCATTAGTTCGACATATTATAAGAACAGATGTTATATGAGACGTAGTCGCGATGTATAGATATAGACATAACCGATGTTAAGACATAACCAGAAGGACTTGACCTATGAGATTTAGGACGTTTCGAGACATCATGCCTCATCCTCAGCTAGTATGAAAGTGGCAATAAAAAGTTTTATAGATAGAATTGGGGAAAATAACAAGTAGGAAATCAGGAAAAGGAAACTCACGGGGAGACCATCAATGGGGGAATATACAGTAAATGCCTATATAAGGAAATATACCACCAAACAGCGGAAAACACTCATAATTGCCTAAATAAAGAAAGGATAAAAAAGTTTTATAGATAAAATTGGGGAAAATAACAAGTAGGAAATCAGAAAAAGTAAACTCACGGGGAGACCATCAGTTGGGGAATATACAGTAAATGCCTATATAAAGAAATATACCACCAAACAGCGGAAAACACTCATAATTGCCTAAATAAAGAAAGGATGAACTATCAAAACAGGGCAACTATAGCTAAACAGGCTAATACTAACATAAGTAAAGAATACGTGACTAAGAACCCAAGCGAACTAAAATAGACAAAGGGGAATTGAGGAGCTCTGAAAATTAAGCGTGGGGCTATCTCTAAGAATAAGAAGACTCTTATGTATTAGTAAATCAAGTTCGTTGTCAGTTCTATCAAAAATACAAAAGTGTTTTAAGGAGGTACTGTGACCAGTGTCTTTTATATGATCTCTAATGACTGACGAGGCACCTTTCACGCTGTTGCCCCTTTTATTAATCCCTAAATGCTCTCTACAGCGAACAATGAAATGGCGTAATGTTTTGCAATAGTAAGTAGCCTGGCAGCTACTACACGTAAACTTGCAAACAACAGAGGAGTAAACGTGACCAAGGACACGATCTTTAAAGGGGAAAAGGCTACCAATAGATTTATTAGCCCCAAAAACAATCTTAAAGTCAACATGGAAGTAAATTTTACCAAGAAACTTCTTAAGTCGGTTCTTGAGGTGTATACTATAGACACCTAGATAGGGAAGAAATATAGAGTTTAGGGACACTACTGGGCTTTATATCAACTAAATATTGCTTGTTGAGAAACCTTTTAATGATACGATCAATAAGCTGTAATGGAAAACGATTTTGTTGTAGAAACCATTTGATGTTACATACTTGACGGTGAAAGGCTATATATGACGAGCAAACTTGAAAAGCACGATAGATAAGAACAGACATGAGATTAATTTTATATTGAACCGGTAAAAGGCTATCAAAATGAGTTTATAAACCAGTGAAGGTTTTCTTCCGATATACGTTTTTAGTAATTTCAAGTTTTCTTTCTTTTACTGGAATTTACGTTTAAATATTAAAGTTCATACCAATAAAAATCCCTTTTCTTGTGTAGAATTCGCAGTAGTAGAAAGAAACAACTCTGACCTTTTCGTTCAAAAATCACAACTAACTCTTCTTACAATAAAGTGATTAAAATAAGCTTTTCCCCAGGAATGACATATATTGTTGAGATAACAAAAGCGATGCTTGAAAAAGGAAGGGTTTATTAAGGCATGACAATAGATGTAACAATAGATAAGATGCTATGACGTACTTTGATGTTAGCGTGATGTGAGGGTGGTGCGTGAGTGTGGAAAATGATGGCTACAACATATATAAAAAAAATAAGTACACGTAATGAATGAAATGGAAAATAAAGTAACCAAAATGGAGTTGCTACAAGTTAATAAAAAAGCTATTCTAAACATGTGAACGTTTGCTTTTCCTGATTCCCATTTGTTTTTCCCACTTGTTGTTTTCCCCAATTTTATCTATAAAACTTCTTATTGCCACTTTCATACTAGCTGAGGATGAAACATGGTGTTTCGAAACGTCCTATATTTCATAGGTAAAGTCTTTCTGATTATGTCTTAACATCAGCTATGTCTATATCTTAACATCTGCTACATCTTAAATGACATCTGTGCTTACAGTATGTCGAACTATTAAACTCTGGAATGTTGAATTAAATAGAGAAGAAAGGAACTCTCTCTGACATGTTTCTCGTCGTGGCTCTTCTGTTAAAAGTCTGAACTTTCTTGCATTACTAACTGACAATCTTTAATCCACAATTTTCGAGCATACTCAATCTCAGTCGTACTTAGAGGGTCTAAATTAATATCTCTCCTCTCTTTTTTTGACTTCAAATTGTCAATAAAGCGAATGAAAATTACTGTAACTCGCAGAAGCTTCTTAAGTATACTATGCCTATTTATGTCAAAGACATTACTAAGTCTGGGCTTTCCCTCCGCTACTGCACTTATCATTATAACCTTTCTTCTTTCAGTCTCTACTTCTACTGAGCTTGCTCCACACAATCGTTCTGGGGAATTATTCTCTCCCTCCCTCCCTCAACCACTGTGGACCTTCCCACCACAACTTACTTTCCCTCAACCGCTTTGCAGTCACACCCCTAGATCTGCAGGATTCTCCACTCCACTCACATGCCACCATTCTTTTTTCTTTGACAATCCTAGAATCTCATTTACCCTGTGTTGCACAAATTGTTTCCAATTCCCAATATTGAAAATCCAATACAGGGCGGTCTTACTCTTCAACCAATACCTAATGCAATCCACCTTAACATGTGAATTCAAAGCACTCATAACAGTTTCCATTAATACGGGCAAGATCCTGGCTGACATGAGTTCTAATCGAGGTATACTTGATGATTTTACTGGAGCCACTCTTGTTTTGGAGCACAATAATCTTTTAAAGGTACCCCTAGGTGTTTCATATACCATATAAATGACAGCACTATAAGCTTTCAAGCTTGCATTACCAATTCTGCGCAACTGACAGGAAATAATTTCTTCCTTACCTCCATCATAAACACACCTAGGTGTAGAAATTGTACCCACCTCTTCCAAACCATGCACCCATTTCTTCCAGATAGAGAGCTTCTCTTCAGGTAATGGCTCATCTCAACCTAACTTTTGGACACATAAATCCTGAGACAATACCATAGCAGTAACAGCTATAGGACTAATTATTTCTTGAGGGTCAAATAAGCTAGCTAGTATGCTAAGAATACTCCTTTTTGTAACCTTTTTATTCCTATTCTTCAGCATTCTCCTCAAAATCAAACTCTAAAATATTTTTACTAGTATCCCATGTCACCTCCCAAACCTTTGTTTTGTGCTTAACCCCCTTAAGTTGTCCTAAAGTCTCTTTGGCAAAAGAGCATTGCTCAGATACAACATCGCCTATCTCTGCATCATTCTCCCTTTCATGCTCCTGTATCTTGGACATTAGTTCAAGGTTGTTGGTCTTAAATTTGCGAAGCCTAAAGCCCCCTTCCTGTAATCTGACTGTGGCATTCTGGTAAAGAGTATAAGCTTCTTCAAGATTATTGCAACCACTCGCTAGTTCATATACATAAAAACCTTCTTTCATTTTAGTTACAAGACATAGGTCAATTTTCTGATAGCTTTCTATGTGGTGTCTTAAAACGGCATTCAAGATAAATGGTGAAGAGTTTACG
The DNA here is from genome assembly GCA_018155075.1 of Cassiopea andromeda. Classification (NCBI taxonomy): domain Eukaryota; kingdom Metazoa; phylum Cnidaria; class Scyphozoa; order Rhizostomeae; family Cassiopeidae; genus Cassiopea; species Cassiopea andromeda. Next base: position 75,578 of record WIPJ01059546.1, on the reverse strand, counting down.
CCAAAACAACTCGTGTAAAACAATACACGACGATTTTTGGATCTTCTGAATGAATATCATCAACCCAGAGAAATCTTAAGAAATCCCTATCATTTGGAATGACCTCAGTGTTAAGAAAGGTGTTCTCAATGTCTCCCACTAAAGCAATCTTATTTTCCCTAAACCGCAAGAGAATGTAAAATATGAGGGGAGTCATTGGTGGTCCCACATGAAAACAATCATTCAAAGGCACCTCTGACTTCTTAGCTTTACATGATACATCAAACACTATCCTTACTTTAGTAGTTTCAGCTTCTTCACCAATCACTGCTTGGTGAGCTAAATAGTGTACCTTACCTAAACTCTCTAATTCTGAGACCTTTTCAACAATTCCAGCCTTTTCTTGATCTAAAATAATCTCATTATGCTTTTCAAATGTCTGGGGGATCTTTCTTAAGTCTCTTAAGCTGATTTCCAAGCCAATGCAAAGAAATATCATAATTGGATGGAAAATTACCATGTCTGACCCTCCAAAGTAAACCTAATTGGTATCGTCCACCTGTAAGGGATATGTTGTCTAG
>WIPJ01059546.1:45506-66447 GCA_018155075.1 Cassiopea andromeda | reverse complement strand
CTTGACAAAGACTCTTTCCACAACTCCATCAAAGCATTGTAGTTGTCCAAAATTCTTTGAAAACAGCTAGCCCGTACTGTCCACCTTGTTGCGCTGAGCTTTGTCAATCCTCCAGACGCCTTGTCAAAATCCTGCTGGATGTTATCTTTGATATCTCCGAGCAGTTTTTCCCGCTTTGGAGAGTACTTGACCAATGCAACAATTTGGCTCCCTATGTCCATTGCATCTGAAAGTACTTTGCATCTTTGCATTGTGTCTTTGACGCAAAGACTCAGAGAATGTGCATGACAGTGCTTAGCGTGAGCTTTTGGTTGGATATCGCAAAGTTTCGCTTTGGCAAAAAAGTGGGGGGGCTATAGCCCCCTCAGCCCCCCCTGCTCCGCGGTGCCTGTACTATAGCAAGTACAGAGACTGGTGGTGGAACATTCTACCACGTCTCATTCCGAGCGGCAGTCAGAGTGGTGGGAGCGTAAGTCATTTTGAATTATCCGATCAGCCTAAGAGTTGACGTACGCTAAAATTTTGAAAGTGAATCACAATCTGCGCTGACTGCCGCAAAGTTTATTAAATTAAGCTTGGATCAAAAACGTTGACTGGAATTGAATGGAGACATGTCAATGTTGCAGCTACTGAGAAGGAGCATACAATTTATGTCAAAGTGCAGGAAATGTCGAACAATCTTGAATGGGGCTTGCGTCACTTTTTGTAGCGTAACTTATCTCCTCAAAGAGAATGTTTTTCCTCAAGGGGAAAAGAAGTTTCTTTCTGGCAAATATCATTGGTCAAACGATTGCATTGAGAAGCGGGAAAAGTGTAAAGAGATCGTCAGTAGTGTTGTAGTTGACAACGGTGCTGCCTTGCAGTTCCAAGAATCAAAGCTGTCCAGAGCCAAGAACTTCCTTCCAATTAGGTAAATGGATACATCTGTTCGCATATTTTGTATATGAAGTAAAACTATTTGCTTAAAGATTGCTGCATAGCAAATAAGAGTAGTTTGACTACCTTGCAAATTGGCTTCTTGGAAAGTAGTGTGCACTCATGTTCAAGCCAGTGGAAGCTGACTTGCCCTTAAGGTGTAATATTTTTGGTTACATGAATTGACCAGGGTGAAAAGCTCCTAGTGGTGTTTCAAACACCTGAATTTCATTGTTGGTATTAAGAAACCAACTTTGCAATCTAAATTATTTGTGAAAATGGTTGTTTGAATGTGAAAATAGCACAGTTTTATTACTGTATAAATAGGTCAATTGCAAGGGAAACCCTTTAGTATGAGATTAGCTGTCAGAATTAAAAGTTTGCTTCCTACCAGTACTTGGTTAGTGAACTAGGAATTACAATGCAGAAATTATAGCCCATCTTTGTAATAGTTGAAGTGATTGATGGTTCTTATTTGTATGCATAATACGTATCATAAATTGTAATCAGTGGAATTCTTATGAGAAGGAAAAATAGAGCCGAAATTTTCTTTTTTGTATTGTCTCCACTACAATCTCCTTTAAGTTCACATGCTGCATGTGATGTTTATTGAAAAGATGTTACAAGTACTCATCTGTGTTTCAACTTTTCATCTGTCCAATTATTATCTTTTATTAGATTTTAAAGGTCCTTATGGGATAGGGAATTGGGCTGAATTTATTTCAAAGTATTTTCATGATGAAAAAGCGTACAATACCACACACTAGGCTACAAAAAAGTTTAGTAAAATGTTGGAGAGAGCCTTTGGAGCACAAAACTATTTCACCTCTCATTGATTATCTGTTCAATCCACTTAACTAAATTGTATCAATTGAAATGTATTTACTATTAATTGGTTCAGGACATGAGTACTACCTATGTAATGCCTGTTCACTTGCACTTGTTAGATGAAACACTAGCAGCATGCCTAAAATGCCTCATATATATGGAATTGTATAAAAATGCTGAAGTCTGCATATCTAGTCCCTACATTCACCACCTGGTTATAAAGGGTTCATTCACAAATCCAGACAATTTGTTTCCATTTCAGCAATACTTGCTGAACTCAGCTAAATGTTGAAGATCATGTAATCTTTTCATTTCTTTACATTCTTGGCTTATCAATTGCTTTCCAGCATAAGATTGACATGTTCTACCCTGTTGATATAATATTAATAAAGTGCTGATTAACCAAACTGTATGCAGTAGAGAATGTTTGAATCAGAAAGATGAAACTCTTTATATTTTTACTTTCCAACCATCCTAGTTGATTTTATTAACTCTGTGAAATTTACTGCAACAAAAAATCATCTTGTACTCTCAGGTGCCAAATAAACATTCCCTCCCCCCATCTATTGATTTCTTGATATTTTCCAACCCACCGGACTTTCTTAGGATCCCTGCTTATTAATTTCAAGGAAATTGACTGTCTTACAAACACCTCAATTCATTTCCTTGTTACGACTATTTACATCCACCATTCAAAGCAAAATAGGGTGCTTCTGCATAAATTTTAAATTATAGCAACCTGTTTTTGTTCTTTCCATTGTTTCATAATCATTTAAATCTATTTCTCAAAGTCAGACCTCCTTATACTTAGCCTCTCATTTATTAAATTTCGGAATTTTTCTGACACCCCCTGTTCCCTAGAACCCCCCCACATTTATTTTGCACTTGAGAGTGCTTCTGTTGCCATGCGAAAAAAACAGCTTCCTAGGTAAGAAAAGCTATTAAAGCAATAAACTCCATCTTTCCTTCAAAAAATAGTTTTGACCACGCCCTTTTCCTCGACCATGACCTTTATGCGAAACTCAGATTTTTGTGTGGATCCGCCCCTGGAGCAGGTGAGGTTTTGTTTAAATGATACGCGCAGAGGAAATGTGATTAGCACACATTATAATTCTTCTGAAGATTCTATTTTGAATGCAAAATTAAGCCTTTTTGGGATTTCTAAGTATTTTTCTAAAATCGAGGAATGCAGCAGATTTTCATTCTATAGGTCTTTTAATAAGTCTTTGTGCCCAGATATTGACATCATTCTGGATATCAGCTGAAACCCTGGTAAAAGTCCCACCCCTACAGTTCCCCTCTTCGAATCTTCAAACCTTCCATGAGCAGTAAGCTCTAGAATCTTCCTGTAGTTTCCCTTATTTAAGTTGGCACTCGACTATTGTGCCTTCTAAATGATAGGTCCTATTTTCATAGACAGAGCCCAGCCTTAGAAAACGTTTCAATGTAGCTCTATTCTGTCTTAATTCGTCCGTAAAGAGCTCAATCTCATCTCTTCTTATTCTTGAGAATATAATGCTTACCCTCAACAATACGTCGACGGTATTCAGAATTTTTATGCCTCAATGTGAGACTTTGCTTACTCGTGCTTCTGGCGATCTGAGAGGAAACATGGTATGTTTTTGTAGCCTGCTATGGTCCATGTAGAAGAAACTCCAGGCTGAAAATGTAAGCATGGCCAGCAAAGGAATATCTTTTTCTCATGACTTTGCATGTCAAGCTTCGTTTGAAGGCGATTCTGCTGTACAATCAACTCTTGCCAAGAACGATTTATGGATCAATTTTGAACATCTCTATTTGCAAAAATTTCTTGTGCACGTACCTGATCCATCACAAGTAACTCAGAATATATTTATAGCTTCTCGATTATAGCTAGGCCAGATTACATATTACGAGTAGTACCCAGTGCTTTCATTCAATAATAACATCACGCTATAATGCAGAGTGCAGGGTATCACGTGTCTAGGGGAAGGCTTCCCAGGCTTTGATTGGTATTTTGCTATAGATTTGCCCAATAAAAGCACTCTATTTTCATGTAATGTCATCTTAGTCATGTAGTTTCCAAAAGTGCACGGCGTACGTTATTAAGATAATCATAACTTACATATGGTAGAACTGATCGAATGCAACCCGTATTCAGCTCTAGCTACCAGCATCCAGGGTCAAATAAAGTCATCAGTAGGAGCAAAGTTAAAAAGCTTTTTGTTATTAACCTGATTATTGTGCAAAAGGCTTCGCTTTACAGAACACTTTGCGAATGGAATTTGCAAACAAAGATTGATATTCCAGAACATCTCCAGTCATGCAGTGCATGACAAGCATGTCCTCTAGCTCCGCGACTAATTGAAAGGGCTATGACAAGTTAAGGTAGTTATGAGGATTGTAACATTTACAGTGGCTTTACTTCACTATTGGTTTTCCAAAATGAGTATTCATTTACCTTCGCTGCGATTTGTAATGTCTTGCAAGAGTGTTATTCAAAAATTGCTCAATGAATCACCATACGATCTACATTATTGTAAACTTGAATTGGCTACTAATTCTGCAGTAGGTAAGATTTGCAATTCTTCACCGCAATGTAGGAGAAATTCCGGCATTGAAATGTTCAATCGAAGTTTACTAAGGATACTCAAGACAGCAAAATCTGATTCTTAACCGAAAAATTCCCCATCCTCAAGAATGTGGTGGAGGATTGCATGTCACTTGAGAATCTTTGCTGACCTACCTTAAAATTTTTGCAGTTAAACGTGCACTTTATAGCTACAAATTTCAAGCATTAAGTATATATAAATAACATTACAAGTCTCCTTGCGCAGATATCTTTATTTCAGGAGCTGAATGGTTTTAGGATTTGGCAAAAGAAAGGAAACGTATACTGTTAACGTACACGTTAAGTTAACGTATACTGTTAACTTCCTGCGTTGGTGAATTGCGCCGTCTTAGAAGGAGATAGAGAAGTACAGAATATGCAAGTAAGAAACGATTTGTTAGAACATATATTTGGCAAAAATAACACAAGAAGTCAAATGCAACTAGATTTTTTCTCAATGTCTTTGCTATTCAATTCTGGAAACTAGTGCAAATAAAGTGACTAAGTTTTCAACAACAGCAGAAAGTCTATCACAGCTATGCTGCGTCCTATAGCTACACTTCTCCACTTACGACATAAAAAGAGTTTAACATTAAAATTTTTAATGCTAATTTCATTCAATAGAATTACTTTATATATGGATATAAGTAGCAAAAATTGAATGCAGGATCTCACTAAACCTTCCATTTGCGGTCCGCTTTCTTGCTAGAATCAAATGATCAAAATGCTATACCAATATTAATGTGGAAGTATACTGCGTTTGTTTAATTTTTAATTTTGTCGTATCTCCGAAATATTATTGCTCTTGTCATTGGGGGTTTTAATAGCTCGTCCTTCCGTTGCTACCGAGAAAATTATCACATTTTGCTCGATTTTATTTTATTTAACTATTTCATTTAATTATTTGTATGTCAAAATACATTGCAATAGGCTTTAGCTACTTACTCAACGAAAATCTTAGATGCACTTTCTATAGAACAACTAGCGATACTAATCTTAGGTCAACGATTGTCCCACTTATTGATTTTTTAAGTCTTTCAAGCTCCCGGCTCCCATTAGGACCTCCATTGATTAAAAATGTGCTTAAAAAGTGTTCGAAATAAGTATTTTTGAGCTAATCTCTATCAATTTTATGCATGTCGTAGTTTCTTTATCAGTAATATCGTTGATAAAGGCCATGGACACCTGATCTATGAAAATTGAGATATCATAGCAGCGGTATCTTAGAATACAAGGCATTTATTCCAAACGTGTTCCCTCTTTATTCTAACCGCCCAGCCGTTAGGCACCTAAGAGTAGCAATTTAATGAAACATATTTTTAAGTAGAATTACAGCCCAGTTCATACTCCGTTTTTGTACAAAACGGAGGTTTACAAAAACGCTCTTTAAAGTGGATATTTACAAAAACAGAGGATTTCTTTGAACTCAGTAGATCAGTGCGAACGCTCAAAAACCGATACTTATCTCGACCACAGCACCTGGAAAGGATCAAACCCACAGAAACGGATATTTTCTCCTCTGTTGCTGTGAGCGATGTGAACCAAAAAAAACAGATATTTATATTTGGATTTTTATACAGCAACGGAGCAGTTCGAACGGTTGATAGATACTTACAAAAACGGATAAGTTTGTAAGGGGACCAGTGTGAACCCAGCATAAGGCATATCACGGAAAGGTATCTTTAGTTATTGTGAGACACGGAAGTGAGCATTTTAGGCTGACTTACAAGTATTTGAAAATGGTGTATCAGTGCATTATCAGATTTCCATTAAGATCGCAATTTTACATATGCGTCCCACAATATATGCTTTCACTTTCCAAACGATGACAATTACAAGTGGATATACTTATACAGTAAACACTCGTTCATAGCACCTTCAGAACTATCGTTTCAAAGGCATTTGTCCTGTTTGTCAACAGCATCACTGTGGTTAAGCAGCAGCTTTCTTGCATACCACTTTTAAGAATCATATGAGTGAAATTTTGGCATAGGTACACTGAGCATTCTTCAATAGGGATTTAGCGCCTTAGTTTATAGCATAGGTAGGATAAGCATTTGCCATTCATGTTATAAGCTTAAGTGAATTAAAGAGGAGAGTTCAATTGCATTGCAATAGTTGAAAATATTATCAAATTCAAGTAAGCTGGAATATTTCGGACCAGGCAAAATAGTCGGACTTACAGTCAAAATTATAAATATACATCACAACGAGAAGGTTACACAATTCCACTATACTGTATCTACCCTATTTCTTCTGTTAGAAGCCGCAGCTTACATTTTTACTTGGAACGTTTTGTTGCAGCTTTTAATAACTATACCATCATCTTTGTTTTCGTTTCTTTAATTGAATATCTCTGCATTCAGTTACTAATTGCAATCAAGGCCTCCTATTATTTCTTCAGAGCGTCAAATAATACGGCTTATAATCAAGGGCATCTTATAAACAAGGGCGGCATAAAATCGAAGAAATATGGTAGCTGTAATATTGATAACAGGCACGCCGGAGCCGGGAGGGGGCTGAGGGCTCCAATCCCCACTTTCTGCTAGTACATTATGACATACAATAGATAGCCTACCATATCAATGACAAGATGTACCTTGGTATTCGAAAAGGGTATTTTCTTGCAATCTAAAGGCGTTCTTGTAAAAACTTTTACGGGGCTCCATCTCTAACCTCCACCGCTACGCCCAATAGGAATTTTTCACTCGTGCCCAGCCCCCTCACTAAAAACACTCTCTGGCGTCCCTGTTAATAGTATGAAATCAGGAGTGTTTCTGTGATTAAGTGAAGTCATAAGCAAAGTATCTAAAAAATTGGCAAATATTCTTGACTTGCTTGTTCAAGAAATTAATGTTAGCATCATTCCTTAATAAAACTGTACCAGCAAAAGCGATATGAGTCTGATTTTACTCCCTGTTCTTCGACTCGTTTTTCATTTTGCCAAGTCTGACCAACAAAATCAAAAAATCTTTCATGTCATGCCTATCTTTCTGAAAACTTTCGGATAATTTGTCTTCGAGTCTTTTGATGGCTATTTCGTAAGTTTCTATTGAATTACCTCCTTTCATTTTCTTTGAGTCTGTAATGAAATCTGCTTTTGCTGAGTCACCTTCAGAGACGTCAGATGATCCTTCAAATTTCTGGAAGCCTAGAGGCACCTTTGATATAGTCTTCTGAATGGAGTCAGAAAACACTTGCATCATGAGTTGAACACGTTCTTCCATGAATTCAAAAAATTCATCCGCCTTAATACCTTCGCTCCAGTGTGCACTTTCGGATATCCCGTCATTTATTATGGCGAGAAAAACATTCATTAAGACAACCATTTCAAGTATGGCAAACAAAAAGAAGAAGATGGGACCCAAGAATGAATGTGCTTCCTGTAATGTGTAAAAGACAGAGCCACCAATTAGCATTAGCAACTGTGTTTCGGCGGTATCTAGGTAAGACATGAAGAGCTCGGTCTCATAGAACGTCAGATGGAATAGCATTGCAAAGGCACAGAATGCCACTATGAATGGGAAAGCATAGTTCATTAGAGGATTTAGGCATCTCCGCAGAGTGCCCTTGAGAAAGACAATGGTAGGGAACACTTCAATGATTTTTATCACTTTTAATGTTGAAAAAAAACTGATAATCATAACGGCAGTTAGAAGTGCGTCGTCAGCAACAACGGTGTAGTGAAAATTAATGAACTGTTCCATATTTTCACGAAGTGCTATCAGATTCTTATCACCCTCATACCAACTAAATGCCCTTAAGATCAATGCAGTGAACAATGCAACAGCAATGGTTATCTCAATCCAGCTCCAGAATAACTTGAAATATCCCCATCCTAATCGATACATATGCCTGCATTCTTTATAAATGAAGAACAACAAACACAGGAGGAGAATAATCTCACTCGCCATAACAAGTCTACCAAATGTGCCAACGTATCTGTATAACTTGAACACTCTGATGTTGGCATTTGGAACTACAGATCCAGTAGGTAAGATCTCAATTATGACAAAGCCAGTGGCGAAGAAATTCATGTTTGCATTGTATACAGAGAACTCGAAGAACAGTGCCCTTGTAAGCATATCAACCCACGAGTCTTGTTCTAGGGCCATGACAGTAGCGCGTGCAAAATCGATGTCAGTGGAAAGAGAGGCTACGTATCCACCACCACTGTATGTGGCAAAATGACCGTAATATGGAAAGCCTCGTAATGAGCTCATGTCGTTATACAACCAGTGTTGCTTGTTAGGCTTAATCTTCCCATTTGGCAAAAGATATTGTTCGTCAATTGAAATGACCTCTGGATGCTCCGTGTTAGAAAACGAAGTACCAGTAGTCCGTTTTATCTTTAGCTTCAATGCTCGCCTGCTCCTTCGCAGTATGGTGTCCTCTTCTATATCATATTCTGCATTGGGTTTCATTGCTTTTGATTGTGTTCCTAGGGTATGAGTCTCATGGAACCGTTCACTCTCTCTGTTGTATTCATTTGGAATGTCGGATATATCATTTCGTTGCTGAAAATTGATATCAGTAGGTAATATATCATCTATTTGATTCATGTTATCGCTCTCATGATGACTTGTTTCTTTTCTCTTTTGCTTTAACCTGTCTCGAAGATCCTTAGCAGCCCAATCTAGATCATCTTCTAATCTCCACATACCATGAACGCTCTTTCTATTTTCCTCCTTCCTATTCATTTCACTTTGCTTGAGCATGTATTTCTGACCTATTGCTTGTCTTCCATTGGTAGTAACCTCTTCAACTTGCCTTCGCTTTCTGTTTGAATTTGTTAAATTCTTCCAACCGACATCATAATTCCTCTCATCATCATTGTCAAAGCTATAGCCAGCATTGCACCTATTGACAATTCCTTTAGCATCGTCTACCACAGAGCAGGTATCTGAGAAGATAGAGTTTATAGTGCTACTTGGAGTAATAGAGCATTCAATATAAGAACATATAAAAAAGATGTATCTGTGTCTTTATTAAGAGCGCAGCCTCTGGACAAACGGTTGGGTTCCCCAGATCATCTACCATTAATTAAATTAGATGTTTTTTAAGGATAAAAATTTTTGAAAGATGAAACGAATAATTATTTAAACTCTTGAAATTAATTTGAGTAGCAAATACATTTTTTGAGCATGTAAAAATGATGGCTATTAAAGTTAAGAAAAAATCTGAAGAAAAATCGTTACATCAAAAACATCATATCAAAGCAAAACAAAATTATGATGACAACATTTGAGCTACAGTATTGAATTTATAGCATTAAAATGCCAATAATGAAGAAGTAAAATTGCATTATCAACACTAAGACAACAATACTGAAGCAGCTTTGATGCATTGGTAGAGCAAACAGCTATGTCACAAGGATACAAAATTGTAGCATATGCATTGTACATACTTGGTCTGACTCGTACTTGTCTAATTCTTGCAAGGCCAAGTCTATATGCTTCTTGATTTCTTGTCATCTTGAAGTTACTAAAGTTTTCCCCATTGTACCATTCTTGAGAGTAAATCGCAGGAATGAAGTGATTTTGTGCCCAAGTCCATATTGCAGGGATATCCCTCACCTAAAGGTAAACATGGTTGTTAGGCACTAGTTGCCTGAAGATTAGGAAATGGCACAGTTTTTTCAAGCGTATGGTTTGGAAATAGTAGATATCTAAGCTAGCTAGAAGAGTTGTTTGAGCATATATCTTGCCGCTGCTATTAGCAACTCGATGTTAATAGTAGTCATCCGATTGCCATTAATAAAGTCTTTATTGCTATATCCAAATCCTATCTTAGAGTTTCTCATGACGAGAACATTTACTACACAAAACAGAGAAGCTCAATGGACTCTCTTTTCAAAAACTTCCAAATGATAATGCATAAACAGCAATTATTACCATGATATATCCTTGCTCAAAATTCCATTACCATTCTTGCTTCACCTACATAGAAGGGATAGTCTGACCATATATGCAGATTTGATAACAAGGCCAACTTACCTTGTCAAAATGTTCATGTACAATGTCATCACGTAGAGCTTTACTAAAGTAGTATTCGTCAGTATCACGGTAGCCACGAACGACAAGGGCAAGAAACATTAAGAATATTAAGTAAGAAACGAGTTCTTGTAAGAATAGTCTCAAGCGGATCTCCATAAACCGTCTGTTACGAGCACTTTCCTGTTGCTCTTCTGTCAAAGGCCTAAAATAGAAATGCAAGATTTTTTCCAGTGGACAGCTTTACATAGCTTGATTCTGTTGTGTAGGCAAACTATGAGTTCTCACGTATGAACTTCCAAAACTAATGGATTTATTTCTATGTAGTTAAGCAATTTTATATTGTGGGTAAGTAAATATTGCATGTAAGAAGAAAAAGTAAGTTCACTTTGTAGATAGCTTTGCACCGTTCTTATTTATAACTTAAATCTTTCTGGATAGCCACAGTAATTGATATAAAATTAGAGATCATATTCATTACAAAATATCTTACTTTGGCTCTTTGTTCGAGACATTAATACCACTTTCTTTCAGATCCAAATTTTGTATGTTTGATGAAAACTTATACATTTCGAGGACATTTGACTCTTCTTGGCTTCTTTTGAATATTGCAGCAAGCAACATGGCAAAGATAACCAGCTTAACAGGCTGAATTATAAACGCCGACTCAATAAAACTAGTGAAGATTGAAATGACGAATTGCTGAGACTTCTCATTGCCCCATTGCATGCTGTAGAACAAGACAACAACAGATGAGCCCAGAACTGCCACCATAGCTAAAAACCAACCAATTACAAGGAAACCACATGGCAGCAGCTTGCCTCGTTTTGCCGTTGAACCATCATGGTTGCGTGCCTTACGCCTTTTCCTGTATTGCTCAAAGCTTTCAGTGTTGCGGAATATTGCTAAAATGATGGCACTTACTGGGATAACGACTAGTCCTGATTGGATACCAATGATTATTCCTTTAAAGTCAATAACGAGTGAACCAATCTTCCATAGATATTTTGAATCATTTCCGAGTTGGAAGAACATTGCACTGGCAAGCATCGTCAAACATAGCATTGCCATGCAACATGCAACACGTTGAACACGCGTGAAGCTGTCATGTGGACGCTTTAGGAACAGTGAGAGCCACAAATGTTCATCACTGAAATCTTTGGCGGTTTTGGTCGTGAAAATGTGAGTGAAAATTTTGTTATCCTCTTCACTGGCAACCCCTAGTGATCTATCAATTAGGCCATCTTCAAACTCTACTGCCAGCCATTGTTCACAAATGAACGAATAAGTCTTGTTTGTTGTGAGGTCTTCGATGTAAACACGACTAAGGTACCAACTAGGACTGTTACCTAAACGGATATGACGTAATGATAAGTCTTTAAGCATGAAAGTTTTTTATCAATGCATACTAAAGCTAATTTAGACTAATGTCACATAATTTATGAAAGTTGGAGCAAAAGGAATCAAGAATAGAATGTAAATATATGTAGGATGAAAAATGGTTGACTACCATTGAATACAGGTTGAAAGATGGTTGGCTTGTGGTTGACTACGAAAAGGATTTTGTTTACAATTATTGTAGAAAGTGGCTGGAAAAAAGAGTACATTTGAGAAGAGTAACTGAATTTAATATTGTGTGGATCAGATGCTACTGTAGCTACCTGCGGAGTAGCAATTGCAAAACTAGCCAAATTTACAAAAATGTACCTTTATTGTCATGCCATATTCTCATATCTGTAATATTTTCAATCGGTTCTTCGTATGATATTATAAATGCATTGATCTGATCTCGTTGGAAAGCGGGATTTTCTAAATCAATTAGGAGCCTTGGCTTTCCCTTCATTTCACTGTTGTTCAAAGTACAGTAGACGTTTGCTGTTGTACCAGCATTAACTCTAGCTCCCGTAATGGTGATGATTAGATATTGATATGAATCTGTTGGATTGTGCTGGATAGACACAACGCCAACCTGAATGATAAAAGGCGTACAACATACAGTGTCATTAATAATAATGGAGATTTATTTAAAGTTGGGAAAAGTAACAGCATTAAATTGATTTAAGCCAAGTATAGAAAACACATAAAAAGGTCTAACTACAAAAATCCTAAATGTACAATAACATATGCTATATATGCTATATAATTTACAGTTATAGTTGAGAGTTATGGAATAAATATTTCTTTCAAAAATCTCTAATATTTGGGACGCTTTGAATTCTGGTAAAAGAATCTGTAATAATTTTTGACATTGAATTGTACATGCTGGCATAGAACTGTGCAATGCCATACTTATTGGCCCATTCTACATGTTGGCATAGAATTGCAGAATTATTGGAAAGTAGGTGAATTGCCTTAAGCGCCGAAAAGTTACAGATGCTTGTTGATTTTCTGTGTCACGTTTTGCTAAAGGAAAAAAGAACTTTCACCCTTTATGCATTGAAGCTATTTTTGTAGAGAACGGAAAAATCAATTTCTGGATAGGAGGTCTTTAACAGTTGATAGAAATGTTAGCGATTCATGTACTAGATCAAATAGAAGAGGACTAGAGACGGAAAAGGCAAAATCTTAATTTCATATGTGAGATGGGATGAAATAGTTGCGAGAGTGTTTCTCTCCTGTGCGTAAGGTCGATAGTTCTAGCCACTCTGCAGCTTTGACTGAATGCTAACTCACTGTCTACCCAACAGCGAATGGGTACCTGGTACAAGGAAAGGCATTAGAGAGCAAAATACAGCGAGGAAAGGAACTGGGTATCCACCATAGTCCTTTCTATATCCCCTTTATTTTTGATGTGCTTCCATTAGGTCTTCCTCTTATGCTAACTGAGCAGTGAAATATTATTTTGCTTTAATTCAAATTGTAAATCTAAAGTAGACACCCCTTCCGTTCTCTCTGTATATTAGCAATCCTCTACACTTTGGAAGGTACCCATTCCTCACAATATATTCAAATTTATCGGCTCTAAAAGTTGCGAGTCCCTCACACCCAGCATAGTATTGATAGTGGATAAAAATGAACATACCTTGCTTGCGTCTTCCTTGTCACGCCTTCGCAAACGAACAGCTAGTAGTAAGAATAAGCCAAAGAGAAGCGACAAAAGCACAACAACAGAAACATTGTCATTGATATTTTTGAATCCTTCGAGAACCTTGTCTATGTCGATTGGATTTGGAGCAACGAAAAAGTCACTTGCAAATGAAGTTAAATGATTACACTTGCATTGGATTCTAGCGACATCACTCTCATCACCAACCTTGGGAATGAAATAAGCAGAATACAACATTAATTCACGTTGAGGGAACATGTTCAGTTTGAGGCAGTGAGAAATAAAGGCAACTTGGTAGAGCCTGATTAAAGTTAAAGAATCAGGAGCTCAAACTTGCATCTCACCTGACACCCAAATGCCTCCCATTTCTCTGATATTGTGTTCCAAAATCTGCATTTTGATGTAAAACTTCGAAGGAAATATGATGACTGATTGACACCATCAATCAACTGACAGGAAGTTGTAGCATTGAGCAGTTCAGCTGAAGTTGTAATATTGGAAAAGGTCCCGTTCTTTTCATATATTCCTATTAGAAAATATCAGTTTACAATACAGCCATTGCATGGGATCCGTTGAACGGTAAAGTCAGAGTCATAGTTAGCGGCAAACGAGTGTAGCACTCCGAAATTCTTATGATTTCGTCGGTAAATTTAGTTTCAATGACTTTGATCGGTAAATGAATGCATGTTTTGTCATGAAATAGTCAAAAGAGTGATGAAAATGCCTTTTTTCCATGAACACACCCCATAGAATAAGGAACTCTTGCTAAAAACTCGCTTCTGTCGGTAAATCTACACTTCTGTTGGAAATTACAAAGATTTATCAGTTTCTGTCTTTAAATTATTGCTTTCCCCCTCCTCCCAAAAAAGAGGTTTCGCGAATCTACTGGTAAAGTTTTCCTACAATGCATATGTTTCTTCTTTCATATGTTGGCTATTATCACCTTACCAGTGTATCAATGTACGCATCATTAAAATCAAATTATACAACCTTTTTTTATATAGGAAATAAATACATCATCAAAATTACATTGTACATTGTTTTTCATTGTCTACTGTGCCTATGCGATGGCCTGAAAGTCATGATATCTATTTCTTTGCTTGACAGAATCTTATTCATGATTTACGATGTTATGAATTATCAACAATGTCTATGAATTATGATTTGTTGCATATACTTACTAAAGAAGTATGTACCATCGCTTGTTTCTGTGTCAAGAATAAACACGCGATAAGGATATAATCTGCACGACTTGACAATACTGTTCACTTCCAACTCAAGCTGTTCCATCAAAGTGCAGTTAATGCTGGACTCGGATTCCAATGTTCCAGATTGGTTTAGTTTACTAACAATGTTTTGGTATGCGGAGCAGATGTTTGCTCTAATGAGCTGCTGCATCCCAACGTCCCCACAAGTACTTAAATCCGGCAATGTCCAGTTTTTAAAGTAATTGTCACGTGATGGTCTAGAGCCAAATTTGATGTAAATCTCATAGTCTATGCAATAGTTCATAGGCTTGAATTCAGTATGTAAACTGTTACCGTTCTCTATCTTCATGGTGTGAAAATTAACCTTCTCTTTTCCAATTGCCTGGTGAAACGTCCAATGTTGAAATGGTATAGGCCGTTCTAGCTTCCTAGGTATTGACAACAAAATAGCTTGCTTTGTGTTTGATACACCCAAAATTGAACCAAGGGACTTCATCTCAAAGTCAATCAGCGATGAATTTATCAGCTTGCTCGTTTCTTGCCAGAAGAATGAATTAAATGTTGTAAACTTAGTCTAAAACAAGGAGAACAGTTCATAAAGAACCAGTGCTAGCATGCGAGATAAGAGTATAAATATAAATAATATTTACTTTGTTACTTTGCTAAACTTTGAGTTGTATTGTTTTTGTTTCCATTAGAATTAGTCTTGTATTCGATTCATGTGCAGTGAACTCCTCAAAGCTGGGACTCTCATTGGAAATCCGAAATTAGTTCCAGTTGGCAGAATTCCTATTTTTCTGGGATCCCAGTTATTGTAAGTCTACGGTGTTGCAAGATAGTCAAGGTACATTAATGATACTTGAGGAGTGTATTATTGCCTTTAATAAATGCATTCACATGAAAACTTAAAAAGTATTTATTATACAATTTCTTAAAGTTTGTTATGCAAAATCGCTCTACAAGGTAATTGTTGAGGCAGTCCAATATCCAGCTATTCTATTTGAATACACAGTTTTCTATAAGAAAACATTTTATAAGAAAATGAAGCTCAAATGGCAATAAACTTAAAAACATTAAGAAAATCACAAGGCTCAAGTTCCAAAGTTAAGTAATTTTGTTGGCCAAATTCGACATTTACGTCATTACTACATTGAAAATGCTAAAAATAGATTTCAAATTAAAGCATACAAGATTAACAAAGATAGGATAACCTATTTTAGCCAGTTTACTTCAGTAAATGTAAAAAAAAATTATAAGAAAATCTCAGGCTCAAATTTGGGAAAAGTTAAGAAAATTGAGGCTCAGGCAAAATGATTTTTTTTTTATAAAAAAACGTGTAACACAACAAGGCTTAGATGCTTACCACAGCACTGACCGTTAAGTCTTTATTCAAATTCATATCTTCTAGTGATGGCAATGTTATTCTTCCATCCATAAGCAAAACATTAGTTGTTTGGTTCATTTTCCTTCCATAGCTCCTTTCTATGTTTATTCCAAGGTTGGAAGTTACAATTGCAACTGGAACTTCTGCAGGTGACATTCTTTGAATCATCATATTGACAAGGGACTGCGTATGCATTGTGTTTGATAAGACAATCTCTCTTCCCTGAAATTTCAAGAAACTCAATAATCACAAAGGAGCAAATCTGAATCGCAGTGATCAATGCCTTAAGTTTAGTGCAGTCTCCTTTGGAGTTCAGCACTGTAGATATCAACAGGTCAGGTTGTTTCCTTGTTATTTATCCCTATAATTTCGAGTATTCTTTATCAAGATCTGCGTTAAAACTACTTTGAATGGTTTGCTTATTGCATGTTTTTAAATTTTGTTATCACATAAGCCAAAAAACTATCCGTACGAGGAAAACAGCACATGTTGAAAAGTAGTTTAAGCGTAACTATCTGAGAACTTTGGAAAGCAGTTGTACATTTATAAGTTTCCTTCCTAAAAATGAGATCCTCACTTCCAAATTGCAATTGCTCTAAAAGCTGTTGATTACCTGCTTTCAGAGAATGTGCCTTGAAGTATTACCTTGTAAGGAAAATGCCAACTCTTAGAGAGTAGACCGGTTAGTATCGAACAATGAACATATTTGCTGCATAATTTACTTTTGCAAGATGAAGCGCTCCTTGTAAATAGAATAATAAACTAACTTGAGGTGTGGTCCACTTGAGCGGGTTTTCTGTGAAATTGCTCTCATTCTTCACTTTAAGGTTAGGATTTAAGTTCACCGATGTTGACTTCATAACCATTCCCATAGCTGCAAGGAGACTTTTGCTACGGCTGACGATGTCCCTAAAAATAATATTTTGCTCATCGCTAACCAAAGCATTGGTCATCAACTTAAGTCCATCGGTGGAGGCACTACCTGATGCAAATGAGTACTCATTGGGAACCTCTGCCAATAAAGATATCAGTGGAGCTATCACGTCATCCGAAGCACTCCCTACCATTCTCATTAGGACTTGCGTTGCTTTGTCACGAAACTAAAATAGATAGTAGTTATGATGGTCAGATGAATGAGAATGTATGGCTTTATGAATGCTTCACTGTTTGTCATGATTTATTAGCATTAATAAAGGACAATATGAATTTTAGATCTTTCTAATTATCGTCGTCTTCATCAGTAACTTAGAATATCAATGGAAGTAGGCAAGAATTAAATATTTTAGATCATGGGGTTCTATAATGTACTCAACAACTTTAGCTGTGGATCGAGCTTCCCTTACAGCAAAAGTTTCTCTTGTAGGATTAGCTCCTCTATGAGTTACAACAGTTTGTATAATATCATATCTCATAATGCATTTATCTTCATGCGTTATGTCCTTATATGTTCTTGTCACTGTTCTATACTTGAATTGAGGAATATGAAATGTGCACGCTAAAAACGAACCTCAATTTTCAAGTTTGCTTCTTGAGTCGTTCTGTTGGCTACATTGGCATTCAGCACAGATGTTACGGCACCAATATACTGAGCTGCATCCATACTATTCGTTATGTTATTCAAGCTTGAAAGAAATTCGTTGAGTTGACTGGATTGTAGCCTTGGACTATGCATCTGCAAAAGGAAACATTACAAAGATAATCATTATCTAATGCTTCTAATATAGTAGATAGCCTATCCTATGTAAGGTGTACTTTTGATACTCAAAAGGAGAGTTTTCTTGCAATCTAAAGTTTACATGTAAAACTGTTAAGGGGCATCGCCCCTGACTCAACTGCCACGCCCAACAGGACCTTACCAATGGTTCCCAGCCCGCTCACTCCAAAATGCGCTCCGGCGTTTCTGGTATAGTTTTGCGTGACAAGGAAGAAAAATACAGAGGTTTTCATGGCTAGTTTTCCGTCTTAACAGGGTCTTATTTCAGCCTAGTTTGGCAATAGTCATACAAAATCTTATCACAAGGCTATTTTAAGGTGCCGTTTCATTCTAAATGTGAGCATTCTAAAAATGTATTCTTATGACGTCATCACTAACGAACTCTATTATACTTGATTAGCAAGTATGTCTGAAGCAGAAGGAAAATCCTCGTGAACTTGATTGCAGGATCGAACTAAATTGTAAGAAAATACGAAGGTATTGCTTGACGTTCATGCAGAGTTGGGTGTGAAGTGTCAATAAAGTCTTCATGAGGAACTGAAGTGGAAATGCACGCATATTTTGGCAATTAGCACTAAACACCGACACTGAAGGAAGAGCGAGAGGCACGCACTTAGACAGTTAGACAGGACTCCATTCTTTGCCAGAACTTAAGGTGATAATCATATTTGTGCTGCTGTATAGACTATTTCTTAGGATGCACTTCTAAGCAATACCGGTGTGATGGCCCAGTGGTTAGAGAGTCTGCCTCACAATCGGAAGGTCGTTGGTTCGAGCCCCGACCGAGTCATACCAAAGACTTTAAAAATGGTACTCGCTGCCTTCTCTTCTGGCGCTCGATAAATGATAAAGGAGTGGGGAAGTTAAACACGCGGAGCCACCAGTGGACCAGCCCCCCGCTGTAGCCCTCACTGAATTCACAGACACGTGGCCTAGGGCTATAGAAACGGAGATAGGCGCCGCCCTATGCGCCATTGGGCGCGGGAAGGACTTTGACTTATTTTTTGACTTCTAAGCAATACAAAAGGGGTAGCTGCATCATAAAGCGTATAACTTACAGTGATATTCAGGTAGACTTCTGAAAACATGCCCATGTTGTCTATTATCCTTATTCTGACGTATAAAATGTTACTGCTTGTTGATGCCATTGGAAGCAGTGTTTGACAAGTTTCAGAGTGTTGTCTGCAAACGACAGTCGTCAAAACGTCATTGAAATGTACGACCTCGTAAGTCAGGGGACGCTCTGTATCTATCCAACCACTGCAGTTGATGTTGAATGTTGTGTAGATAGCTTCTCCGTTTTCTGGATCAGCAACACAAGTCCCTAAAAATTAGGAAATACCCCCAAATGAAACTGCAGGACAAAAAATTTTCCTCATTTTCTTCAATAATTCAACAATTAACTCTTAGATGATCGAGCGTTATGATCTATGGTTATATAGGTCAATACAGAACGAGAGAATCATGTTCTTTACAAAAATGTGAGAAGTATTATGAAACTTTTTAATAGTGGGAAAGAAATGATGATTCGACATCAGAATAGTGGATTCGGTGCTGAATATATAACTTATCATCACTTTTGATGACAACTTCCGGCCATGTCATAGAATGAAATGAAGAATAATATTCCATTTCTGTCCACTGGCATTGGAAACAAAAAGAAATCCAAATGATTCAAGTCCATAATTTAGAGAGTCGCCAATTAATAAATGTTAGAATGATTAGTTCGATCGATCAACTATATATTTAGTCAATAAATCAAGCAATGAAAAAGTTAATCCGTTACTCTTAACTCAATATTTTGAACGTAAAAGCTATGTGATTTTAAGCTGATGTTTTGAAAAGATGATCTATATACAACCTTTGGATGTGATATGAATGCTATAGAAAAGTGAAAAATAATAGGCACCATTTAAAGGCTGGATGTTGACTGAGATAAGGTAGCGCTGCTCAAAATACGATTCATCAGGTGCTGTTGCTCTTACAACGAGGGAGTAATTGGAGCCAGGTGTCAAAACGTTTGGTCTCATATAGAAGTTCCTGACTTCATCACTCGGGTACAATATATCTTTCAAATCAATCTGCCTCCTTGAAGTGTGGTTATACTCTTCCATTGTCCATACAAACGTTGCGTTTGTTGCACATGTGCCACTCTGACAGATGGTTATTAATGTAAATTTATGAGTTGGATCGAGTCTTGACTTGCAGTTGTCTGTGCACCTTAGGGAAAAAGGCACATTTCAGGAACAGCCATCAAATAAGACCAAGGTGCAGTTTAGCATAATTCAAGCTTAAGAGCTTCAATCGAAGTCAATGCAATACTTGATTGCAATGTAACTAAATTGCTTTTTAAAATGTAATGAAATATGCATTTGCAATGCCACCGACTGCAACAACATCAAATGTGACGCAATAAATTGTACAGAGACACTGCAAAGGCAAAGACTGGGACACATTGAGCTTGGTAAAGCACGAGCCCATGGGATCTAATTTTCAGAGGAATTTTAGCTTGCGGGAGAGGTGCTACTCCTTCCAATCTTAGCAAAATAGCAAATTTCAAAAAAAGCGGAGTAGAGAGAGAATCATTGACAGTGATGAGATGAAAGAAGTAGCAAATATCTAAGCAGATGCATAAAACAACAACGAATAGTAAAGGAATACTACTCAAATTTACATTACAGTAGAAGTGATGCAGATGTCATCTGCTACCAGGGATTCATTATTCAAATATTTGGCAGTGGGTTAAACTTGAAGAGTCTGTTGGAGGATCTCTTCACTAATTTGTATATTGAAAGATTCCCTAATGAATAAGTGCACGTTTGTACTACCATATATATGAAATCATACTTCAATTCGAAAATCGGCGTAAGAGGCAGGAGAACAGTTAATGTATGATTTGCACTGCTTTTTCTTTTTCTCAGTGGATTCGTTGCTTCAACCAAAACTGTGAACTCAATTCTAAGGGAAGGAAATGATATGGATTACTAATAGGCTCAATCAAGAAGAAAGAGTTTCTGATGTCATCGCCTGATTCACTTTGATGTAGATAGGCTCCTCTTGTTTACATATATAAACCAAACATATACATGTATTTGACGAAACCCTGTGAGTAAAATTTTGTTTTTATCAGTACTGACAGAAATATCAATTGGACTTTAACTCTGAAGAGAGTTCCATATCTGGCTTATTCTTTTATATGTTCTATATAATAAGCTCTGAATTAGTAAATGTGCTACACAACATATATATATATATATATATAT
>WIPJ01059546.1:22911-45185 GCA_018155075.1 Cassiopea andromeda | reverse complement strand
TATATATATATATATATATATATATATATATTTATGCACGAATGCAACTATTTACTTAACAATAAAGCATTTTACGCCAATGATATATTGCATAATTAAAAGTCATAGAGCAGTCCAGCTGGCTCCAAGATAGAAGACAGGAGGACAAAAGAGAAAAGAAGAATGTAAAGTATCCCTTGCAGGGACATGAAATAAGGACGATAGATACCAGTACTACATAAAAAAAATAGTGAGACATAAGCCTAAAAAGACAAAAGAAAATGGAATTAATATAGACCTATGAAAAGCACACTGTCGCTCCCAAAAGGAAACTACACCTAGCCAATATAAGAAAGGATGCTAAGCAGAAAATGCGCAAAATATGGACCAGACACAGAACAATGCATAAGCAATAAAAACAAATTGGAACCCTGCTAGCCCCCAGGAAGAGACCATTAAAGAAGTAATAGAAAGCTTATAGAAAATGAATAAGAATCCGACATAACACTATAAAACATACAAAGCCACATAACTACACAAGACTAGAAGATAGAGACAACAATTAATTATAGAATTCTACTTGCCTGATATTGAGATCCTGGGGAACTAAAGTATCCAGTTTATATTGCCAGAAACTTTCTCATTACTTCCCATTCCTATAGAGCTTGTTTAAGATAATAACCCTAAAATCTTCAAGGAGCCCCCGGTGACCCTCTCCGGCAAAATGCCGGAAAATGTCTGCATTACGATTACATGACTTACAGTGCACGCACTGCCAAAATATTGTAAGCTATACATTACATTCCAACAGATATAAAACATTTGACCAGTCATAATTAAATGAAAAATTAATCCTGTACTCCAGGGGTGAATCCAGACAGAATCGTGACGTTCGCACATTATGGAAAATAGTGCCGCACCAATTGACCACGCCAGCTTAATTAAAATCTGCATGGTGTAACTGAAAGTTCTCCTAATTCATTGTGGCCTTTTGACAGTATAGACTCATTGAAGAGTAATTTAAAAGACTATTTCATATGACAAAATGAAGTCTGACTTGTAGTTGGGATGGACTGAACCAGTCCAGGACATATTAATGGATAGCTAGACTAGGACTCCAATTCTCGCCGGGAGGTACTTTCACAAACAATGAAGGGCTGATCCTCCAATCTGCAACTTGCACTTAACATAAAATTTTTTGACTATGAGGAGACACGTGCCCCCCGGTTCTTGTGTGCATGCTCATTGCTACATACATACAGACACTCATACCACAATTTCTGCGTAGACATATGCAGAAGAAATACATAGTCTAAGAGTGATTGTGTTGAATGTGTATGTGCGACATACCTTACGGGCACTGCAATCTGATCTTGCTCAACCCTTAAAGGAAGTGATCGCACCATGCTCTTTGCAAACTTATCTATCTCGAACAAACTCAATTTAGAAAGGCTTCCTTCAGCATCGACTTCCAGAGAGTCTCTGTATTTTGAATGGAATTCAGCTATGCCGATGACATCTTATTTCGTCAGATTAGATATTGTAAACAACAGGTCCATTCTTCGTTACTGGGAATTCTCCGATCTTCAACTTTCACAATACCGATCAAGCAACAACGTGCCTGTGTTCAATGCACAGTGCACAGTGGCTGCCACTGCTCTACTCCTTATTTTTAACCCGGGAAATAAACGCTTCAGCACTACACAGAACTCTGCAAACTTGACATCTACACTTACTACACGAACTACATCCTCTACTATCATAAAGCCCATTGTCTTCACTATATAACTTAGACCTGACCAAAATGTCCTTAAGATTTTTACACCTTCTAAAAGGCTATGAAGGGTTGCTCAGAAAATAATTTCCTATGCTATTTAGTGGACTTGAGCATAGGATGTAAGTTCTGAGCCACCCTTATCATAGAACTAAATGTTGGATGGTATATGGTGACCAATGGAATCCTATCTTCTCTCTCCTGGTTTTTCTGCTTATTACTACACCTATTAAGAGCCTCTGTCCTACCCCCGAACTCTACCTATCTGCTGCTGCACAAAAAATTCCTCATACCCCCTCTCTTTAAACTACTCAATGAGTTCTTCAAACCTGCTTTGAAAACAATTATCATCTGAGCATATTCTAAGTGTTCTGAGGGCCTGACTAAAAGGAATGGCTTTTTTGGTATGCCATGAGTGACACGATTTGCTATGCAAGTACTGATGTGTATCAGCGGGCTTGCAAAAAAGTCCTTTCTTCAGGGCTCTCTCCACCCCAATTCTGATACTAACATCTAAGAAGTTAAGAGATGTTCTAGAATATTCACTAGAAAACTTAATAGTACAGTGACTACTGTTGAGATGGCTAATGAACTCCTGAATACAATCTTCCCCATTTGTTCAGATAAAAATTTATCATCGATATATCTCATCCAGACCAGGGGCTTCTTCTCCCAAAAATATAAACTTCTCTTCTTGACAGTTTATAAATAGATTGCCATAGGCCGGAGCAAATTTAGTCCCTATATTTGTTCCTAGCTTTTGTCGAAAAACCCTATCATTAACCTCCAAGTAATTATTTTCCAATGCTAATGATACCAAATCCACCAGGGTTTCCATAGCAACTTCAGGTATTGTCTTTCTATCCAGCGCCTCCCTAATAGCCTCTAACCCTCCCCATGTGGCATGCTAGAATAATGACCAACAACATCCATGTTACGTAATGATGCCCCCTCTGGAATACTCCCTATCTCCTCCAATTTCAATAGAAAATTGTTGGTGTCCTTAATATATGACTTAACATGTTGAACCAGTCGATTAATATGATGATCTACATATTCCCAAATATGCTCTGTAAAAGTGGCACAGTTAGATAGAACTGGTCTGTCTTCAACTCCATTAAAGTCCTTATGTACTTTTGGTAACAAAAAATATATACATACATTGTGCAGCATATTTATTTTACGTTGTTGTGTGGTGTTATTTTACTGAAATATTCAGTTATATTCAAAACAAAGCTACCATGTACTCACGTCCTGTTAAAAGTCAGGTTCATGGAGTTGAATGAAACCTGATTCCAAGTGTTTGGGACGTCTAGAATTCCAGCTGAAACACCAAAGCACCCTGCAGCCTCCTGTTCAAAAGAAGGTAAAAATTTTCATTAGTGTTGTATCATTATATGGGTAGAACTCTCAAGTACTGATTTCTTGTGTTCCTCATAGTCTTTCTAGGTCTAATCTAAGCTCTACTTATCTTTTCACTGAAAGATATATAATCTTTTAGTTAAGATAAGGAGTTTCAATTGTATTACCTTGGTAGATGGTGCCGTTGTTGAATTCATGGAGCCAATGTAACCAATCACAGTAGGGCCAACTGGTGCGGGGGTCGCTGACAGGGCAATTGGAATAACATTTGAGCTATTCAGCTGCATAGTATTTGAATGATTCGTATAGTTAAGATGGCTCTCCTAAAAATCCAGAGAAATTTTGTGAATAATAGCAAGGTGTGAAATAACGCAACTTCAAACCAACATTGAAATTGTCATGCATTGATAGACTTAGGCAATGGGGTAGGACTGCTGGTCAGATCTGTGGTGCGAAGGCATAAGGACCACTGAGTGCGGTACCAAATCAAGCTGTCCATTCTGAAAGGTTCTAAAATCATTATGTCAGGCTTTTAAGAGTTCTCCAAGAGTGCATAATGCAACTTATTGGTATCGGAAAATATTTTTCTAATACCTTTTCCTTTAAATGCTAATATATATTGATGAATGATCAGTTATTATAGAGGGCTTGAACTTCTAAGGTGGACAGTTTTCCATTGTAATTTTAGGAGAACTTTAAGGACCAACAACTTATTTCTAGAGATTTTGTCTCCTAACAATTTTGTAGTATACCAGGTCAATGCAGCTTTGCTATAGCCTTTTCTAGCACAGCTGTAAAATGAAGTACCTGTGTTGTCATGAAAAAAGCCCTGCTTATTTGAGGAAGGTTAGTGATGCTGAAGATGTTTCGTGGTTCTTGGCTAAGATCTCGACAATACCAAGTGTATGTCAAATTTGAATATCGATCTGGATCATGTGATAGACTTGCGTTCAATGTAATCTGAAAGTTGAATAAGATGTGATTAAAATCGGTGATCAACTTAAGCAAGAATTATTAATAAAGTTTTTACAAGCACACTAATCTTTGTAAGTAACATTGTTGCTAAACCAATAATTGCAATTATAGCACATAATAATTATACTATTGTAAAACCTTTCCTTTCAAAATTTGGCTAAAATTACTTTGCTATGATGAATTCCTTTGAGATCATGGCAAGGTCAAAGTTAAGGCATATATAGCTGTTCATCATATGCATTCTGAAGATCAGTATGTCATAGATATACTAAAGAGTGGAGGAGAAACATGTAGAAAAAGCTCCAAAAAGCAGCCTTTCCTTCAGCGGAGCCAAGAGAGCACGAATAGCGGTCCAAATGGAGCAGTCCCAACGGTTCTTGTCTAAATATAAGACTAACCAATGCTACTTTTGGATCGGTTCCATTTGGAACCCTTCCGTTTGGCTCCCTAGTCAACGTAACAATGGAAAAGGTATTGTCGCATCCATTTTATTGTATCAACGTATCAATTGATAGTAATAATACATATTCATTGAATACATTGCAAAAAGATGCTTAATCTGAGTCTCAAAGCTGATTGATCATCAGCATGATAATTGTACAAAATTTAAATATTTATAGCAACGGTAGCATCAGGTCGAACTCAAAGAGAACATTGACTAGACCAGAATCATGGAAATAGAGGGTTACCGAGAATTTGAACAGGCCTATCCCTTTGGATTGTCACTTATGCATGCATTACAAGCCCTTCCTACAGTATTGAAAATAAGCAACAGGCATCATCGTCTTCCTTTCTTCTTACGAATAGCTCAATGAACTATTATTACACAATATATGAGACGATTTACCAAAACATTTCACCAAAAGTAAATGTATTAAGTCACTATTGACAGATTTGTAACTTACAGTTGAATTATATGCATAATTCTTGTGACCTTTCTCGACCAGCTCTGCTACCAGCTCAGTATCACCAATCTGAGTCGCAAAAAGTTTGCTAGACTTGAAACCACCAATTAAATAGTGTCCCTGCATTTGTAATTCTACGCTCACTATTAGTTCCCCATAGTGTACAAAGCAACATGGAATGCGAATGGAGTGGAAGTCGTTTTTGAATAAAATCGTTGAATTGGATACTTGGTACTCTTGGCCATGAGTCAAAAGAGTGGCTTTGCTTACATTTGAATTCACTTTCAGTGAAAATACCTGCCAGTGAATGGAATAGTTTGGGCTAAAGTAGCAGTTTATGGTGACTGCTGGGATGCTGAATAGAACAGGATGAGATCGAAGATGCTGCAGAGGAAAGTAATGTTCAGTCAGGCCAGCAATTTTTGTCCCATTACCTGAAAAAAGCACCTTATTCATAAATCACACCTTAGTATTCCTACATTACATCAGATTGTCAATCGTAAGGGTCCTGGACATTAGTCATGCTGAAATAATATATAATTCTATTATACAGACTTTATAGAATGAGGATGAATTTAGAATAAAGTTGTGCAATTATGGGCATATTGAGCACACCAGAATAAGGTATCACCCATTTCACCCAAATCGTTTATCAGTTGAAGGAGCTCAATTATAGTTCAAAATTATGTGATCGCCCTCAGAATTAATTAACACTTTGCATACCTTTTACAGTAAAAGTAGGGTTAACGCATACTCTTGCAGCTACATTGATTGTAACAGTTTTTGCAAATAGCCGATTACTGGCTACAACTTTTATCATGTATAATCCTGAAGCTCTATACACGTGTGTTGTAGTGCATAGTGACTCATTTGTGAAACAGTTGAATGATGGTAATGTAATATGAGATTGACACTGAGTAATGTTGGGTGAGCCATCACCGAAATCCAATTCGAGGCATTCACTATGTTTAGCATGCGTTATCGTTATCAATGTATTTTTGTTGACCTGAAAATGAGACCACAAATTAGAGGGATGCTTGATATTGTCACTCATAGTGGAATGAAATTGTACTTACAGGCCTACAAAGAGCTCTATACTCAAAGTAGTTAAATAACATAATATTATAAGAAAAAGATAGCTGCATATGTACAATACTATACTACCTAATATCATAGGTACAATAGTCATGTGTGCTACCCCATTCAAAAGCTAAATAAAAATGACCGATTCTAAGTCATACTGCTTTCAATATGCACCAACAAAGGTTATTAGCAAAAGAGGTTGCTAATGGGGTGGAAGAAAACGAAAGTTTAAGTGAGAAAAAGCTAAAGGGATGAGAAGCATAAGAAGCATGCTAGCAAGTGATAAAATATGCGAGGAATCAAATTCATAAGTAAGTAATAGGGCCAGTAGATATCTTTGGTGACCTCTAGCAGTCGCTGTTACAAAAAGCAGTTAAGGCCATTGATATACATTTGAGAACTTTAAATAAATCTTTTACACTCGCTGTCTCACAGTTACCCTCTGAGATGCCGACTATGTTGCAGATTTAGTATTTTTCAGTTACCAGGCTTTTAATAATTAGGGGCGTGCATCCCCTCTTTTCTTCTAATTACTCCACTTCTTAATCAGTTTTTATGTTTAATTTCCTAACAACATAGTGCAAAAACTGATGTATTTTGAAGTTTCAATGCAAGACACCTACCACGCACTGAGGAGAAGGGTCAGTCTTGACTTCAAAATTACCAATTGGTGATATAACAGCTATATTCCTTTGAAATACAAACTCATGACAGCCAGTCACAGACAAGCGAAATATGTAGCTACCAACTGTAGGGAAAGAGTAGCTCCAAAATGAATTGTTACTCTCTCCGATTGTTCCATTAATACTCCAGTTGTAGATGTAGCCGTTAGCTTGTGGTGTTAAAATGGCGGTAAAGCTAACTCTGTCTGCAACAGGTAATGTTAGAGCAGGCCTTTGGGGTAAGCCTTGAGGTGATGAGAGAGTGAAGTTCATCAATACATCAATATTTGTGATTGTCATTGCAACTTTTACTTGTTTCCTTGGACTCTGCAAGGAATTTACTGAATTTGATGACTCTACAGATATTTCCTTGACACCAGCGACGCCATACAAGGAGTGGTCAAGGCTGAGAATGGTATTTTCCTCAAATGTCATAGTATTTGAGACATTTACCCCGTTAATATATACTATATCGTTGATAGGACTTCCTCGCGTCACGTTGCGCTTAATAAGCATCGGAGAGCCATAACAAAGAAAGTCATCTAAGTCAATTGTTAACCCTTCAACTGCGACCTCTACAACGGTAACGGTAACGTTACCCTGGAATTCATTCCATACATTCTTGCAAGTAACAGCGATGAGGAGGTTTGGCGTTACTGAATGGGCGATCACGTCTATGGTATAAGATTTTCTTGAGTTACTAGCAGCTGCTTCAGTCTGCAACAGCTGATCATAGGTGTAGGACTGGGGAATTTTTGTAGAATTTAATGTGACGTTGCATGTCATATCTTCTCCCTTTTCCAAGAAAATGAACAGCTGGAATGTTTCGCTGTTGTTCAATGCCCTTTTGCTGACATTCAAGGAGAAATTCTCCATACTTTCCGGAACTCGTCGAACATTAAATGATGTAACTGGTAAATGAACAACTGGGTAGAACAAGCGATTCCAGCATGTGCAGGTGACATTAATGTTGGAATCCTCAGAAGAGGTAAAGTTGTGCGTGATCGCAAACTTCTTATTGGAAACATTGATTGTCTCTGAGACTACTCTCTGCGGTACCGAATTTGTTGATGAATTTACTGGAACCTCATCTATAGTGACGTTGCAAACTACACTTGTACCATTTTCAATTTTGAAATTAAAATCTACAGGGTGGTTTTTGAATAAGTGTGGGACCGTTTGAATTAGTTGTGATTTGAATGCTTGAACAACCTTCAATCAGAAAAACCAGTAATTATTTGCAGTTGTACCTCATAAGACACATTACAAGTCAATTATGGCTGCACATATAATTCCTAATATAAGATATAACTATTGACGCATCAATTATATCACACATATTTTCAAAGTTTAGGTAAATTATGGCACAAGATGTTTGAAACCTTAAAGGAATGACATGGTTAAATATACAATCATACATCTGTGGCAGTGTCTAAATTGCAAGTCGATAATATATATTGAGTGACCAAAATCAACAGCAAAATGCATCAAACTCAATGAAGAAAAAGAGCAACAACAATAGTTCACCCGAAATAAAAATACCTAGTTACAAGATAATTTACTATAAAGGCAAGTATTTCATCAGCTGATCAATTTATCAGCCACTGAGGCCACTCATTTGCTTGTTTGTTTCTTTTGCTTTTAATTCATTTATTCATTCGACCTTGATATTGTCATTCGTGATTTGCAACTATTCCACCATTTTTTAACAACTTTTAAGCTCAAATGCTAAAAACTACTTTTATCATTGCAAAAATTTAATACAGCTCTAACTCAAACCTCTAAGGACAGGGTTTTGATCTTTTCATCAATAAATACTGTCTCTGATGTAGTTGAATACCCACACACGTCGGTGTAATTAAAGATAAGAGCATTTGAAGATGGTGAAAGTAATGAACTTGGCAGTTGAATAACTTTTGTGGTCCATCCTTCTGCTTCTGCTATTGTTTCATTCACAATTTCCTGACCGTTGAAGTACGCATTGTAATTGGTCTTCCAAAGTGCAAAGAACATGATAGATAGCGTGTGATTTACATCCAATCCTGCAGGGAAAATTTTTTAATAGTCTTTCATTGAGAGGGATCAATCAGCTTTTCAGTTAGCAGAAGTTTGTTGTGATTGTTTGCCATGCGACTCGCTTGATTTGTAATTAAGACGAATTTCTACGAGCCGAATTTCATTGCGAATTCGCTGCGAAATAGATTTGAGACTGCGCAGTTAGCTCTTTGAGATTTCGTAGCGAATCGCAGCGAATTCTCCTGGAGTAGGATAGAGTCCTACTATTTCACCGCGAAGCGTGGAAAGAGAAGAGTGATAAGCAAAATGGTGGCAAGTAGCGCCAGCCAATTTAACTTTACTCTGCCAATTGAGGCACTTTCTGGACAAAATGTGAACGATCTTTATGTACTTTTAGTACCCAATATTTTTCCTTCCTTTTTCTCTTCTTGACTTCTAAAAGCTTCAAAAGCAGTAGCTTCTTTTTCAATATTAGCAAGCTTCGAGCAGATACCATCTTCGTAACTGCACGCCAAGATATGAATTTGTTCAAGGATTCGCGGCAATTTTTCTACGGAATCCCAAAACTCATAGCACATGCGCAGAATCGTTTTGCTGCGAATTCGCAGCGAAACATTTGCCTCGTGGAAATCAGCCTTTAGATAGATTTGCAAAGTCAAAGTGAACAGAAGGATTTTTAATTGACTGAAGCAGAGCTAACTTACCTTGGAAAGATACTCCGATACCTCCTTTGTATACAGGAGGTGTGTAATTCACATTTAATGCAACCAAAGGACACGAGATAATATTGGTTTTAAGATTTTGATGAAAAAAGTCGTTGGAGATGGTGCAGCTGACTCTGTACAAACCATGTGACAGAGTCTTGATACAATTATTGTGTGTGCAAGTTGTAGAGTCACCAAAGTTGAAGTTGATACTAAAATACAGCAATTCATAAAAATTATGATATATGATCTCAGAAGCATATTCTTGTTTTCAATAAAAATTTTATGGAACATCATGGTTGGAGGTGGTAGAGTAATAGCCGAAGGTGAAATAATTGCATTTTAGCAACAGTATGCTTGAAACTTTTTGCAACTTTGACTAGCGTAATACACAGAAGAAGAGCATGGTCCAGAAAGAGCAAGCACGATTTAGTGAAGTTCTTACTGATGCATGCCAATTAATCACATTCAATACCTTCTTTATGTAGCAAATGCTTATTTGGTGCTCCCACTTTGTGCTTCCTTCCACGTTGGTTGTTACTACGTGTTCGTTGATCCATCTTATGGTATTTATTTGCGTCCACTTGTATTATCCTCATACTGAAGATGACTCAAACGCGACTCGAAAAGTTTAAGTCACACCGTTGAAGTCATACCTGTTAAGCCACATCGTTTAGTTATACTGTTTAAGTCCCACCGTTTAGTTTATTAAATTAGAATAGTTGTAGGTGTTGTGGAATAGTCTTTTTCATGGAATAGTCAAAACACCGGATCAGTCGTCAATATTGTTAAAATCAAGAAATATTTGGACAATTTTTTTCGCTTTTCATATTTTACAATTTATCAAAAAGTCAGCAACAATTACTTAAGCTCGTAACATTGAAATTTATTTAAAGCCAGCAGCAAACCTATAATCATCTAAAAGGTCAATGAGAGTTCTAGGTGGACTCACTAGAGTAGAGATACAATCATTACCTAGTTATCTGTGAAGGGTCGCTAATGCCATTGACGCTGAAACGAACTTGCTTGTAAGTTGTCCGTTTATACGGAGAAAGTGAGTAACCATCACTAAACAGAGACAAGCCAGATATTGGACCAAGAACATCGACTTCCTTATGATCAATTGCTACCCAACCGTCATCATATTTTAAACCAAGTTCAATTCTTGCCCTTCCAGATGAGATGAATGTATATTGCTTTGTGTCTTGTATATCTAACACAGCAGAATGTTTGTTTGGCTCTGTTATCTTCAAGTAAAAGCTGTGGAGAAATATATGTATAGGTTTACAATAAGATTACCAAGAAAGCATTATTCCAAAAGAAAACAGTTTAGATAAAATTCAATAATAATTTCTTCACTGCTAGCTAAACATTAGGTACAAATTTGGTTTATTTTGTATATACTGAATAGAAGATCTTTGCTTAAATGTCATTTTAAGATCTAGGAGGTCTAAATTGAATCTTAGCCTGTAATAGGCATATTCATGCAGTGCCTATTTATCTATTGTTAGTGAATTGCATAGTCTCAATCTTTCAGATATAAAAGCTACAATGCTTCTCTATTTTATAAGATGCAATTCAATATATGTCTTGCTTAATGCATGCTGCTTAAGAAGACTTGCATACAAGTAAGATTATCTATTTTAAAGATAATTTCTTTACACTTGGAAAAATATTCTTTCAAATAGTATCTTAAAGGCATAACGTACATGCTACCAGAGGGTACGTTTAGTTTTGTAAATCCGATATTTGTTGGAGTTGATACTTTAACCGGCTTGGACACATTTAGTTTACCTAGAAGTATAAGGAAAGTTAGAATACAATGGAAGTAAAACCTTTTAGAGAGATCAGTTGCAGATAGG
Source organism: Cassiopea andromeda (assembly GCA_018155075.1). NCBI lineage: Eukaryota > Metazoa > Cnidaria > Scyphozoa > Rhizostomeae > Cassiopeidae > Cassiopea > Cassiopea andromeda. The sequence continues at coordinate 33,863 of WIPJ01059546.1, read as the reverse complement.
AAATTATTGAATAACCAATGAGCTCAGAGAATGGACAAGTTTGAAAGTTATGTGGAGTGTAGGTATTTGAAAGTTGCGTATAACAAGGTAGCAAAGCTTCTGCAAAAGCTGCAATGAATATTAGCAGTCGATAGTGGACTATAAAATAACTGACTATTAAAATGTAGCATAATAAACAAGAGAAAAAAGCAATGCGTAGAGCGAAACGTTGCAGTATAATAAAATTCAGAGTAGCATAATACCACACTCTACTACATAATGCTGCAAAGCTAAATAGAGATGGAAAACATGATGAAAGTTTCCATAAGAAATGCAGCTGCTGAGCATTATAAAGTTTATTACAGGCCACTGGATACAAATCAACAGGTTTCCATGAAATCGACGGCATGAGAAACAATGTGTAATATTGTCAAGTTCATAAAATCTGATTGCACTTTCATAATAATTATAAATAAAATTAAATATTGTGAAGGAAATGAAGCAATTCCTCACCTAAGTAGCACCCATAAAGCTCAGCTCTGAAAACTTTCTTCCCGTGAAATGAGAGTGGATATACCCTCAGCACTTCCGAATAGAACGGATTATTGAAAGTAAATTTTGCAGTAGTGTTCATATCGCCAGTAAAAATCTAGCAGTGAATATGAAGATAATCCAGATAAAAGCATACAACGATTGTAACAATGAAATATCTTTTCGAAAATTGGTTCTAATTCATTAAGATTTCAAGAAGATATTAGTCACTTTTTGATCAATTTTCCTTCACGAATGGAGGGGTATAGTTGAGAAGGATTCTCAAAAGTATGAAGTTAAAAAGTAGAAATATATTTTATATGGTGCTGATTTGTAAAATGAAAATATCAAACAATGCAATGTTAGCTATACGTTTCTGCATTTGCCTGAGGATCAACAACATATGAACTCTTCATTTACATTCATATCTCCTTGAGAGGTGAAATGCGAAGTCAAATCATTAGCGTATTTTTGACAAGGTGGAAATCCTCCAGTTATTATATCCCAATACAACTAGCAAATGTAGGTTTAATTATTGAATGTTGCGTTTATGTAACGTATGAGTATCCTAACGTACCTTAGCGTCTATGCTTTCTTTATAGAAGGTCTTTATAGGATCTGCTGGGCTTCCATCCGCAACTTTATTCTTTGAAATTTGATACCATACTTTAAAGCTCTTCAGATAATACCTCAGAGCATCGGGACTACCTTGCATTGCTATTGCATGAATGCTTGCAACCCTTGCAAGCTTGATTTCCAAGTACTCTCCAGCTACATATTCGTAAAATTTAGAATTGGTGTAGGCTGGGTGATTGAGTCGAGCGAAATTTGCATTTAAACCGTTGCTGGAGTCAGATAAAGAATGAAACTCCCCACATGAGCTGAAGTATCCAATGCGAAGAGGATTGGTACCACAATCTGTGCAAGATAATTCATTGTTATTTTTTGTCTATTTTCCATATGTTATAGCATTAAATGGAATCATGCATCGGTGCATGCTAACTACATAATATTGGGTAAAATCCTTCAAGAATATGCATTATATCTTAGCATATTGGTTTATAAGTTCCACTACACAATGAGAAGAGCAAATGATAATGTCATATACTACTATATCACATTGCTGAAAGTCTTCTTATAAGCGTTTACGGCGATTTCCGAAGATCTAATCTCAAAATTCTCCGGGAAACCATAACCCTGGCCCCTATATGATTTAAATTTAGGGACTGGTACAACATTAAATAGATGTCATACTTTATTCCCTGTTATGTTTTATAAAATCAATTTCTCTGCAAAAAGTGCTGGAAACAAGAAACTCAAAAACTTTGTTTGTGATAAATAGGAGAGTGTCCCGTGGTTTCACAAAGTCTAATATTCATATTAATGTTAGCTCAAAGGGCAAAATGTAGGATGTTCATAGCAAAGGGTCACCAAATTTCACCTGACCTCCCCAAACTGAAACTTTTTGTCACATGTTGTATTGGTAGGGGAAGTGAATCTTTTAAATATTTTTGTTTCGGGGATTGCTAACTTTTCAAAAGTTGAGGTTAGTATGTTGAAAACTTTCTTTGGCAAAAAATTTCACCTGCCCCTCCCTTCTGCCATACATTGAAAAATGATAATGCTAAGTTTCTGAAGGTCTAAACTATTCAAGTGCCGTGAAAAATGATAATGCTAAGTGATTACGTACCTGCTGGTGAATTATAGATCACTGAATCACAGCTGGAACTGTAGATCTAAAATAAAATGCACTCTAACTATATATAATCTATACCAAACTTTTGATATAGAAAGGAGAACCATTCTCCGTAAGGCTAAGATTCATTAAAGACCCCCTTTTCTAGAATTCATTTATCAGTCTGTGAACGAGTTTAATCTAAAATTGATTTAGAAATTGAAGCTTCAGACAGACATTAATTCAGACTTGCTGATTACCAATCGATGCTGGAATATATTTAGATTCAGTTGGAGTATTTTTTCCTGTTTTTGATCTAGAAAGATACACTGCATTGCGGAGCTCTGTCATATATGCTACAAATAGGAAATGTGAGGTCACGCTCAAACCTTTACTTTTTCCGTAACTTCAGAGAACATGTTCAGAGAATCGTAGATGCGAATTCTAATGTTGATAGTTGAATTGTCTTTGTATCCATCTGGAAGGTACACGGCACAAGAAGCATTCAAAGACAACGCACATAGAGTGATTGGTGAAATATCACCAAGTATGACCACCTCGTATGAAATTGGGAGATCACTGTCAATCCAACCAGAACAGTCAGTTCTCAGCATTTGAAATACTGCTACACCTGAAAGTGGATTCACGGAACACGTACCTGCAAAAGATATATATTGGGAAGAATATTCATGTTTTGCAAAATAAGAGAGTATCATTTTGAACTCGAGTGCCTGTAATGTTCTCACTACATCGGATAGTATTGCCTTTAGACTGTATTAAATTAAAAACTGAAGAGAACGTCATTGGAAACAGCTTAGTATAAAACTTGCACTCAGCGTGTCACGTTTAACATCATTCCTAAAGAGTATGGAAAATTGCGGAAACTTGGTCAGAACTAATGGAAAAACCACTTTTCCCTAAATCAATATATAACACAAATTGCATCAGAACTTTCCGAATTCATCCTAATGGATATCAGTCATCATTTTTCGTCGGTTACAAAGTAGGCCAAAATATACCATTTTTTGGTCCTCTATTTGTCTCAAACGAATAAACAACTTCATAGAATGCTCCGCCAATCCCTGTCCCTCTGAGAACCAACGTATACCTCATTCCTTGCTCAAGCACATTTGGCTTCATTCTGAGGTTCTTTTCATCGTCAAAGGAATGCAGTATCGAATCAAGCGTCATTGTGGTGTTGTGCGTGCTGTTGTCTCTGAACAAAGTCCATTTGTATGCAGGATTTTGTGCACAAGCATCACCATGACATTTGACATCCAATGTCAGTCGAGACATAGGGTCTACTTTCTCTCCGCAGTTGTGAGTGCAACTTTTAGAAAAGAGAAATCAGTAGATTTTTATGATCTGAGTGGCACAAAATAGGTCATGGTGCCAAATTAAAGAAAAGATGGCAAGAAATGCTATTGAAATGAATCAAACTATGACGGATAAAGCAATGAGAATGGTTTGGCTACATTTTAAGCCAGCTAAATGAGAAAAAAAACCATTAACTAACTGCGAAAAAAATGCTTGCTGTATTCAATTTGGTAATTTAGCATACATAATGCTATTATCTTATCATACATTTAGCTTTTTTTCAAATATTAACTGTATTATCATAATAAATATTAACTTATCTTCATATTTGGAGCTTAATGCTAGTGCAGAACATAGCTACATGATTTTAATGTAGTATAAAATACATAAGTTAGGCAATTACATTTAGCGAAAATAATAATTGTTTCCTGTGTTTGAAGTGCTTTAAATGCTATTACAATTGGAAATCTCCGAATAAATTAAAAAAAAATCAAAATAAAGAACTGAATAGCATAATACCTTATCTCCAAATATGGAGTTTCCTTTGTAAGAACCAAGAAAGACATCGACTCATTACTTTTACGGATTCCAACAGATGTTGTGTTTGAAACAACAGCCGTTATTTCTATCCTAATTTAGCGAGAGATCAAACACATAGCATTTTAATAAGTAAACATGATAAAATATGAGGTATTGCTTGATAGCTAAAAATCTTTAAATTGGGGAAGGTAGAAGGAGCAACTACAATAAAGACAGTTTTACAAGCATCAAAAGAGCATTACTTCAATTCTATGTCAAAGGTAGTTTTATATCAACGCTGGACTCATAAATATTCAGCTTACATTAATTTATATTAATGCTGACATTTTTCTGTTAGTTTTCAAATTTACTCATTATATAATCCTTGATATGCATAAATGACCCGTAATATACAGTCTTGCCAACCAAACAACAACATTTCTTTTGTGGTTTTTTACTTGTAGCATATTTAATAGTTAAATAAATAGCACTTGCTTTTGAAAAATATAAACAACTCCCTTCCGTGTGTACTTACGTGTGATTTGTTTGCAAAAGCTTTGAATTGAATTGTAAGATCTTGGAGAATTCTAAGGTATCGATTCGTCCAACATCACTTCCAAAGCACCCAGTAACCGGCTATCAGAAAAATAGGAGCGAATGCATTTTGAAAGCACTTTAGAGAAAGCCATATGTGAGTTGCAATACAAAGAACGTAGAGAGTTTGCTTAAGAAGGCGGGAAGGGGCTAGAGCACAAGATCCCGGTTAGTAAGTCTGTCTTTCTGGAAGGAAAGAAAGTGGTTGATCTGTACTATATGTGTAAAATAGATGAAAATAATGATAGCAAAATGCGCTTCAAAGTGTCTCTTCTTCCAGTAGCATTTGCATAATTCAAGTGTATTGCCTATTTCGTGTTAGCAAAGGAGCTGATGTAATTCTTTTCTAAGATTTGAGCATCAATTTCTCAAAAAAAGCTTTCAAATCTTATGGTTGGATCCATTTATGAATTAATTTTGCTATTCCTTTGTAGGCGTTTGAATTTAAGTTGTTCTGAATTGCAGGTAGCATTGGGTAATAACGGAATGCATTTGTCAAAGTTAATAGATAAAAAGAGACGTTACTGAAAGTTCCATTTCTTTGTTAACTTTCAAGAACGAACACCATCTAAGGTTTATTCAGGAGAGGTAGATTTCACAAATTGAGCTTTTTACTTCGATAGTCACCTGAGACAGTCCGGTATCGGTGTGATTTAGCAAAGGGAATGATGGTATGATTGATCTTGGCTCCAAATTCGTATCTCTGCAGTACCATGCAATTGACAAATCCTGCGCAAACATGTCTGGATCATATGAGCTGCTTGCATTTATCGTTACCTAAAGCAAACGAAAGGAACTCATTGTCAGCAAGCTGTAAATGAAACACGCGTTGGCTTAAATTATTCAAGACATTTGGTCTGAGCGTATTTAATAACTTATGTAATCGTCGCAAGTATACCGACACTTATTGGTATGTACCTAATGCTATCTGATGTTCTATATAATAATGGTATCAGTTGCCAATGGCTGCTTTATAAGTATATGGCCTTGTTTTGAGTACAAGGCTGTGCTCTTATTCATTGGAGTTATTTTGAACGCATGGGTTCAGCACTATAAACTGCAAATCTTTCCTCATTCTTACAAAGCCATTGAATGCAGCATTGATAGTTACTGTAAAGGACGCCTAAAAGTTTAGAGAAACTTCTAACTACCATTGTATTGTAGCCATATATTCGAAATTTTTTGTTCTGTAGTACTGCAATAGGAGCTGTGTGGCCAATGAATGTGTTTAAAATCTTTGTCACTTTGAAGCTGTTGGTTAAAATGTTTCCAGTAACCTGAACTCCTACACTGACTGATAGGATGCCATACGGCAATGTACAACAAGGAATTGCGAGTTCATGATTACTACGTAGGAATGTGAAGATGGAATTGCTCAAGAGCAATGAACTGTCGGTTCGATTTACATCTGCATATGAGCTGCCATCTCTGCCAGAGAAAACCTTCCACGTGATTGAATAGGTGCTGCTGAATTCACAATTCATTATGACTGATGAAATGTTATATTTTAAAGCATCTGAGCGTAGAGTTTTTGAGTTGGCAATTGCTGAGCTGCTTCCTGGTTCATCAAGAGAGATCCCATCACCTGAAGTTGAGAAACAATTCTTTAGTAATAAAATATTTGTTTACTGCAAGAATAACTCAGTAATGGCCATAATGAGTGTATGATGACAACAAAGGTACTTTGGCGGAAAAGTGAAGGAGAGTAAAAGCAGATCTCCACATGACGATTTTTCTAATGATTATCTAGAAACTTAACGAGGACACATGCGTAAATGGAAACTGAATCCTTAATGAGATCTTCAATGGAATCATTAAGCGCTCGACGAAAAATAGAAATGGTTTCAACTTTTCGTAGAACGCTCAACAATCTTTCTGATGAGTCTGGTTACTATGTGTTGTCGCGGTGTTTTCAGACCTCGTCATAAAAATAGTCTAGTGGAGACCCGCCTTAGGAGATTAAGCTTGAAATAGCACAATGCACAGCTAATTAACTGACAAAAACTTTTAAGATAGTAGACATCAGACATACAAACTGGCTGGCATACAAATGGACTGGCAGACATACCCCGCGCACACTGCACCGGTGTAACTTCTGTACTGGAATAGAGGGTGTTACGGTTCAGCCTACCGTCTACTCTGTTCCGTGCTATCCGTAACACTTTCTGTTCCTCCTACAGGAACACTTTCTGTACCTGCTAAAAAAGCGTAAGAACTCTTGTACCGTATTGGTTCACCTTTTTTACCGGAGCAGTGTAGACGCCTAACAGCAACAGGCTCTGTTACGGATCCATAACGAGGAGAATGTTAGTCTTTGTTTGGACTATGTGTGGAATAGAGGTTATTAGCTATTTCCCACAATTTTTCATACAGTTTGGAGTTAGCTTCCACCAAGGGGATTTCACATAGAATGCTTGGTCAAAATGAATGAGTTAAAGTTCATTTCCTCATATTTTAATCTAGTGCTTTCCTACTCGCAACCATATCACAACATGGTGGCGCTATTTGAGTTGAAAGTTGTTATGAACAAAGCGTTGTGTAAGGACGTGAAGCATGCAAGCGCCCAAGACTCCCTCAAGAGACTTTTAAGGGACAATTGACTTTTGAAAGGAACTGTAGTCAACAAGTTGTACAAGTGGTAGTATGTTTTTTGAGTGGAAAGTAGAAGATATAAAATAACCAAGAAACTTTATTAATGGACGAGACCTCTGAAGAAACAGCTGGTCTACTTTTGCTAACAACAAATGTACCTAATATTCGTTTTATTTATAACACACGAATATCAGCCCCCCCCAAAAGAGACTCACCTGCACACTAACCAAATGAGGGGGGTTTGGAGGGGTGCTCGAGTCAATGGATTGAAGGTATGTCTAAGAATGGTATCTTCAGCAACAAATTTTTGATCTTGGGGGGCTCGAGCAGTTTGGGTAGAAATCCTCATATTTTGACATTCTTGATTCTCACTTGTCTCAATTTTTACATTTGTTGAAGCTGGATGTTTAATTTCCATTTCTAAGGGATCTTGTGCTTTGTGCCTGTCACTTCTTGTGCTGGATACTGAAATTGAAAATTTCCCAGATTTTCTTGATGACCGACTTGATCTGGATTCCCTTCTGCATTCTGCCAAGTATGATTCTGCAGCTTCGATACATTACTGAAAATTGTCCTCCATGCTGAACAAAGTCTTGAATGCTTCGTCAATTTGCTGTGAATCTTCTAAAAGTTCAACATACCCATCATTGAAGTCTCGGAAACTGATCGTGGCTTTCTTCAGTGATTGTGTATTGAAATTTACTTGCTTCGGCTCACCATTTTCAGACACTTGTTTGTTCACATCGTTTATCAGCTTCGTTACATAAGACATCTTGCCCCTTAGGCTCGCTTTCTTGGCTAAAACTTTCGCAATCTTAATAGCTTCTCATTCTGTAGGCAATAGATTTACATCCCTCTGTCTTTCGGGTTTAGTTTCCCGGGTCACGGCACCAGCTGTTTCTTCAGAGGTCTCGTCCATTAATAAAGCTTCTTGGTTATTTTATATCTTCTACTTTCCACTCAAAAAACATACTACCACTTGTACAACTTGTTGACTACAGTTCCTTTCAAAGGTCAATTGTCCCTTAAAAGTCTCTTGAGGGAGTCTTGGGCGCTTGCATGCTTCACGTCCTTACACAACGCTTTGTTCATAAGTACTTCGTAATAGTTGTTTAGCCTTTCATTTTTGATCATGCAGTTGATTCCTTTTTCGATCTTTGAATACTCAACACAGAATTTGGTGAAACTGGAAGGACAATCAAGAAAGAGCGAGCGAAAATCGACATGTCAGACAGTCAGGACATGTGATATGCACTTTTGTTCTTTAACAATGCATTATAACAATGTTGATACTTGATTAACAATGGGGCCAGCACAGTTTTCATGGTAAGGCTATCTGGTACAACTTCTGCACCAGAGTAGTGTAGACGCAGTTGATCCGTATCACGTTCTGTTCCGGTACAGAAGTTGCACCGGTGCTGTGTGTACGGGATCACAGACTGACTGGTAGATAGACAGACATACAAACTGACAGGCTGTCTGGCAGACAAACAGACAGACAGACTGACTTGTTGGCTGGCTGTAAAGCTAACACGTAGACAAGCTGCTAGATGAGCTGAGTAAAAATGAAACATTTCATTAATGAAGGAATGAATGAATTAGTGAATGAATCAATGGATGGATAAATGAATAAACGAGTGAACAAACAAACAAACAAATGAACTAATGAATGGTAATCTAATTGCTTAACTCAAATAATCAAAAGTGATTGCCTATGCTCAAAGATGCTAAGCACTGAATAACTGTTTCATTAATTAAAAATGAATGAGCTAATGAATTGCAAATCGCACCTTCAACTGTTATTATGGGATTGTAGCAAGTTTTCGCTGTGATTTCAACTTCCTTTGCAAGTTTGAACAGTTCATTGCTTGCTGTAAGATTGACAGTAAATACCCCGCCTTGGTCATAAACATGATCTACAGAGCAAGATGAGCCTAAAGTGAAGCAGTTTAGAGGATGTGGTCCTACGTTGTTCACACAATTCTTCAATTCATCCGAGCCATCACCAAAATTTAATTCCAAACAATGGGCATTAACAGGGTGTTCTGCATTTATCTTTGTTGTTTTATTCACTACTGTTTCTGGTGTCGGCACTGTTGCTAATGTAAAGTCTGATATAGGTCCAACTGCTGTTAAGTTCCTTTCTAACGAAACGTCAGCGCATCCTCTTACGACTAGCCGTATTTTCCATAGTCCAGTGGATGAAAACGTGAACTGATAGTCTGAAGAAGCAGTTGAAGTAGAAGCCGTTGTTGCACCATCTATTGACCAATCATAAATGTAACCGTCATCTGCAGGTGTGACCTGTGCACTGAATGTGACAAGTTCGTTGATTGGTACGTAAAGATATGGCCTATAAAGCAAGCCCTGTGATGATGAAATGTTGAACTGAATTCCCAGATCCAGATTTGTAATTGTTCTTGTTATTCGAATTTGCTGGCTTGCATCCTGTTTGGTAGGTGTTATAGTATTCCATACATTTATATTTATTTGTTTCAAGCCTGCAGAACCATAATGAGTTGAATTGATAAAAAATGCATTGTCTTTTACTACAGAAGAGGGACGCTCCACCTTTTTCACCGAATCTATCAGTAGCTCTTTCGTAACAGGCTTTCCCGCTGTTACCGTGCTATTGACTGTAATCGTTGCGCCATAACAGCCGACGTTAGGAGCAATGATACCTACACCTGATATTGGAATCTGAACTTCTAAAAGAGTTTCTTTTGATACTTCTGTTAGGATGTTGCGACACATTACTCTGACAAGATGTGAAGGACCATATTGAAGGCTGCTATACGTGAAACTATATTGTTTGCTTGAGTCAGGAAGGACAGTACGGACTAAATACAGGTCATTGGCTGTGTATGTTGCAACTATACCAGCAGTTGTTAAGTTAACAGTGCAGTTCATTTGATTGCCTGAAAGGGATACAGATGAAATCGGTGATGTTTGATATGTGTTAATACAATTGAAATCGGTGAAATTGGGTACCTGTCGAATGACTCTAAAGATGGAAATTTAACACAGAAATGACTCTTCAGGCTCCACCATTTCTTTATCGTATTAAAAATTGACATGAATTAAATCCAGAACATAACACTGTAGTGATATTCAAATTTTGTAAATTCATTTTCGAGTTCAAACAGTAAAGAACTAGACAACCATATTTTTGCTGAGTCCTTCGCGTCTCAAAATAGATAGGTGCATTGATGACTGTACTCAAGCGTCATTACTTCATGCAACAAGATGTAGAAAATATAAATTTACCTGTTGCCAGCACAAAAGTGACAGTCAATGATTGAAGAGTACTGATCACGTGACTGCTGAGGCTAATTGAAAGATTCGTTAGCGGCTCTGGGATTTGCCTGAAATCAAATTTTTGTGTAGGGAGATTTGCAACTCTGAAGTTGTTGCGATTTTGACAGGTTGCGGATACGTTTGGGAAGGTGTCGCCGGGTGATGCAAACGTAACTGTGGTAAGAAGAACCCTATCTTTGACAACCGGTACCATTGCATAGGATGCTGATATAACATCAAATGTTGTCATTGAACACGAAAGGCTAGTTCCCTTAGTAACATCAAGGTAAATGTGCACTGGTTTATCTTTGAAGTAGTACGGCACTGCTTGAATCAATTCTTCTTTAAATGTTTGATTGAGCTACAAAAACGTTATTGCAGTGAGGCGTATAATTCTAATGAGTTTACATCTACATTATATACACACACACACACACTTACATATATA
>WIPJ01059546.1:0-19977 GCA_018155075.1 Cassiopea andromeda | reverse complement strand
ATATATAATACTGAAGTTTCAATATATTAGACTTGAAATACGCTCGAAGGACATTTGTAGATAATGTAATGCAAGAGGAGTAGCAATCTGCATCAACTTGGTGTTACCTTTCACAAAACAAAATTTTCAAGCTCAAAATGAATAGTTCAAGATTGCAGAGAGGAGTGAGTTACTCCTGGCAAAAGAGGGAAGTGAGATACTGTTAGCAGAGAGGAATTGTAGAAGAGCAAATGAAGTCAAGGCAGCTCAACTGAAATGAAGGAACTCTAAATTTATTAAAATAATGAATGATTGTTACCCTGAGAGAGAGACCATCGATTTCCTCATCAACAAGAACTTTTGCTGTGGATATCGTCTCACGACAGTAATCTGTGTAGTTGAAATCGAGGTTGTACAACACGGGGGGCCTTAGGCCATTTGGAAGATGGATCACTTTGTTCGTATTGCCTACGCCACTGAAAGTCTCCGTTTGCGTAAGACTTCCATTGAGTCTCACTTCAAATGTTGTCGTCCATAGCGCATAAAATGTAATGGTAAAGTTGTGGGGTGAACTAGGTCCTGTTGAAATTAAAATGAGATCACATTTGGTGTTACAGCAGCAATGCAAGAATGGATCCAAATAGCGGCTTGCTCTCCAGTTTAGGCTAGATGCTCCTGACAAGGTTGTATCAAAAATAGATGCTAAGATTTCCATTTTTCAAGCTCCCTATTTAATAATTTTGAGCTACAAGGACACTGTTTGACAAAGTCCCAAAATTAGCCTTGAAGAGAGATTATTGCCTTCAGATGTTTTCAGAACTATATGGGGCTTTTTTTGCCTCACTCTTTACCTCACTCTTTTCCAGTCAAATTCCAACTTATTTTACAGCATTTTAGCAACTCCCCTGTTAATTGAACCCACGGCTGCTTGACTTTAGGCTATTCTCAACCCTCCATATGTTGTTACCCCTTCTGTTCCGGACCGGGAGTAATATCTTTATCATAAACGTAATATCTAATACTTATATCATGGCTAATTGTTTTTCCGATTTTCACTTATCCAATTCTTCTTTTCTAAAGATTTACATACCTGTTTCTCACCATTCTTCCCTTTAATAGCCCCCATATAAACTAAATGTTGCTTCCGCTTATATACCCCTGTACAGGACGGGTTGCATGAATTGTTCGATTCTGAATATTGGGATGTTCACAATATATATATAAAGCAACTGACATTAAAGCTGTGGATTTACAAGAAATTTGCAGCCTTTTCAATATCTCTGCCCAGTGATTTGCGTTTTCTAGAATTTATGAGCCGGTTTAGTCACACTGTGCCAGGATTGAAAATCTAGCCAGTCTACCCCTGGTAACATAGCAACCTACAGTAAAGTAGTGGAGATCCCATGGATGTTGATGCCACGAAAACTGCATAGTTTAGGTGACGAATTGAATGTTTAGTGGCTGAAACAAAAGAGAAGTTAATAAGTGGATCCGCCTCTACCTAACAGTCCTACTAGAAAGTGAGATCCTGTAAGGGAGCTACTTTCTGATGCCTATTCTCATGCTAATCAACTATGCGTTTTGCCCTTACAAGCAGGTTCCGAAAAAGACGTGGGCTCCGCCCGCAGGCAGCAACAAATTTTGTCGCGCGCTGCTTAAGATTTAGGGTAGTAAATGCTAATTCTCCTTTCTTATCGCATGTGTTTTTATGTCCATGTTCCTCAACATGCTTGGTTGACATTAAAATTAGTCTTATATCAATGACACCATCCTAGTGATATATTTAGATTAAAAGCTATAGCATTACCGTTGTATCTGATAGCATATCCTGATACACTGATCTCAGAAGGGTATGTTACAGCAACTGCTGAATTTGGACAGGAAACAACTGTTGCATGTTTGGTTGCCTGGTAAAAGTCATTTGATGCCGTACCATTTGCTGTATAGACACCACGCGAGAACTTTTTCATACAGTAGTTGTACAAGCAGTTTGTCCCATCTCCAAATGCAAAACTGACTCTGAGTAGTAATAAAACAAACCATAATAAGACTGACCATAGTATTAATCTTATAATTTAGCATTTGATGCCAGGAAGTACAGGGGCCTTGTGGCTGGGAGTGGAAGGAAAGACCATGGCCCCCAATTTTTTCAAACTCATCGGATATTCGGAAATTTTAATGTGTCGTCGGAAAATTTTTAGACTTTTGATTTTGGTAAAGATAAAGGTTTGAATTTTATCAGAAAATCTTAGAATTTGCCCCCTCCCCTACCCTATACGTGCCACGACGTCTCTGAGGGAGTGCGTACCAAGGTATGCATTACGATATGCCCCTGCTAAGGAAAACAGCATAAAGGGATTTATATTCTAGAAAATTTCTAAATGAAGAGTATCACCCATGCAAAATGACTTTAATGTATTAACTAGTGAATAGGATGGTCCGAATATAAGCTAATATGAATCTAGAGCAGACGAGTAAGTCAGCAGAGAAATTTTATTAAAACAAAAAAGATTTGGAATGAGGACCATATCATACAAAAAATGTTTCGTACAGTTGGTAAACAATCACAAAAAATCCCAACAATAATGATTCCAAAACTGATCAAACACAAAAGTCTCATACATTTCCTATGGAGCAATGCTCCCCTTTTAAAATGGAAAAGTGCTTCATAATACGCTAGCTAAATCAAAGGCAAAGAATATTAAATGTGCTTGAAAATACTGCAACTCCACACCAATATGAAAAAAGAAATATTGGAGATATTGTGAACAGAATATTTTTATGAAGATGTCGAAAGGAAACCCCAAACTTACATTTTGATCTGATATGGTTGCTCACTCTCTTCTAAGCGAAACTGCAGATACTCATTTTCTTTTGCCTTGTATACAGATACTGTGCTGTAGGATATTTTCATCTGCAAGCCTATGATTGGTCCTTGGACTGTAACAATGGTTTGATCAGCATCTATCCAACCAGCCCCTAGCTTTACTCCTAATGTAAGCGTAGATTTTCCTCTTGATAAGAAAGAGTAGTTTGCACTAGGGTTCATTGACAGCAAGTCCTGTGTGCCATTGGGCTCTTTTATATGCAAATAATACCTAAAAGTGTTGTTCTTTTTGAGTAGATTCATTCTCAAATATGAGTTAAAAAATGCAACAAAAGCTAATTTTATTGACAAATGTGGCAGGCACCTTGCAAAAAAGTTTGATTTCAATAACTATCAAGCTTTCAAAAAGTTTAGAATGTCTGTTGAAGTACCTTTGTTTACTTGCAACAGTTATCACCTCTTTCTCTTATATCAACATCAAGGGCAGATCCAGAGCTGGATTTTGTAGACCATCTGATTCCTTTTATTTTCTTTTCATGCAATAGTTTCCTAAAGTAATTATTTGCTATAGGAATTTTAGTATTTGGAGGGTAATGACCCGCCGGCCTCCCACTTGATCTGCCACTGATAAGTACATTATAAAACTACATCGTTTCCTATAAATCCCTATGTGCATGGTTGCTATAATTTGAGGTGGCTAATGGGTATTAAAATGCATCAAATAGGTATTACAATGCATAAATCTGCATTTTATTTCAATCAATTATTACTTATATCCAGCTTACTGGTAGGATGAAGCGTTACTGCTCTGACCACGCACAAAAGAGAATGCAGCAGAGTAGCCCACTCCGATGATTGATGGAACGGAAATTTTGCCTAGAAAAAATTATCACATCTGTTAATATAAAACAACACTCTGCAAAAGAAGAGATTGTTTATTTATTATAGTCGTTAATTTCTTTCCCTACTTAGTTTTGTACAGTTTCTCAGTGCTTAGCTGACTTCATTTGAGCTTTTGCTGCTTGGTTGTGGCCTTCTCGAGAAAAACAGATCCAGCTGGGAGTCCATGCACAATGGCTATTTTATACTAGTGTGATTGTTGTTGTTGTTGCTTTTTATTTTATTTTGACCAGACTTTCATATTTAGATTTTTCAGCTAATATCGTTCATGACGCATCCAGGCATGGAATCCCTAGTTTAATGTCCTTTCGGAATGGAAGCGGAGTTAATTGAATTGGATATCTATTTGAAGAGTCGCCCATGAAGTTATGAAGTTTTCTACCTTGCACAGCCATGTTTAACATCAGTTAAGCTATTAACACTGCCTGGGCCACCTGGTGACTCACAAAGCTAATTTGCATGCATTTTTACTCAATACTTTGCATACAACGCATGACACTTTTCACACCGAAGAAAATGAATGGTACAGTTTGGAATATAAAAACATAACATATATTGACATAACAGCAACATTAAGTAGCAAAATATTTAACATAGCAATATAAAAGATGTATCATTGCAATTTAGGAAAGGAAAACATTGTACAGAACCATGGAAAATGTAGCAATTAAATAGCACAGCTTTGTGGAGCTTAACGTAAAATGTCACAAAAGATTATGCAACAACTTACATAACATCAAAATATAGCATAATGTCACAAGACGGGAATACTAACCAAGAAAACAGCCATAAAGCTCCACTCTGAAGACTCGATCGCCATGGAAAAGTAATGGGTATACGAGAATTTCATTCGCATAAAAAGGCTGTGCTATTGTGAATTTCTTTGTAGACTGCATGTTACCCGTGAATTCCTGCAGCGAATGGCATAATATCAAAGCTAATCTAAACTTATCATATTTTGGTAGCAAAGAAACTAAACGATGTAGAGCATGGAAGAGCAACCTACTGCCCGCGGGCCAAATCCGGTGCATGGAGAGTTTTAATTGTACTTGCAAAGAATTTGTGAATTTTTTGTGCCGGGAGCTTAAAAATTTGGTTTGTATAACAAAATATTATCCCAAGCCTACATAGCACTATATGGTGTGCTTTATAAAGTATTAGCTACCCCTAGAAAATCGTCATGAAATGTTTGAAAACTTTTCAATTTGACTTTAGTCGAATACTAGGCTGCCATTACCACAATATGGAGAAGCTATATGTCATCTTAGAGCCCTGTGTTCCTAGATTTTGATAAAAATGCTTTCGAAGGGATTTGATTTATCTATGCATTGTAAAAACTTATGCACATGCTCCTAATTTTTATCACGTTTCTTCTGCTCATAGCCTGCGGCCTTTGATAGAAAACAATGTGGCCCAAATGAGAAGTATGTTCCCCATACATGATGTAGAGTGGATTTCACCCTAGACTTCAAACTCTAGAATGGGAATGGTGGTTAAAAGGGTGCTAGCAATACCAAAAAGTGGGACACCCAGAGAATGTCAGATTCTACCTAGCAAAAGTGCAGCTTTATATTAGACAATCGTTGAGTAGAGCATGCCAATTTCTTCGCTAGGTAACTGGAAAGTTCCAGTAATTTGCTGCGTTCACCATTGGATTTTCATGAGGTGATAGCAGTTGAGATTCCCCATTTGCTTTCTGTATGGTAAAGAAATTGTATGTTGAAATAGATGCATAGCAGTATCGAAGGCTAGGTCAGGGCTGAAACACATCCTGCCTAATATTTTTCCAAACTTTTGCTGACTCTTTCCTTGAAAGTTGATGTGTTTACACATGTTAGAATAAGTTTTTCCTCACCATCCAGTTTTTGAATGATGCGACAGGCCTATCTGTCAAAACTATTAAATCGATGCTGAACTTAATTAGTAACTTTCAAGCAAACAAACCTGATTTTCTTGTTTTGGTATGCGTATGCAATGCGGAGAGTTGCCTATTGGGTAACAAAGAATTCAGTTGCATGGATGAAAAATTTCCTTGCTGCTTCTTAACTGTCCTCAAGTTTCAATAAAATTTCCCGGCTTTTCTTGACTATCCTTAGAAACAGTTTTTCCTGCGTATTTCTAATCTCTGAGCCCTATAGGTGGCTAAGACAGAGAAGACATTTACTTTGAAATGGATGATATCTGATGCAAACATATCAAGCTCTGGGCTATTTTCATTTTCACAAAAAATATCCCAATGAATGTTAAAAAATTAATTAATACCTTTATCTCTCCACTTTCTCTGTAGAAATCTGAATTTGTTGTGGGGGATTGGGTTACATCAAGGTTATGTACTGTAGTTTGGGAAGATATTTGAAAGCTGCTGAGATAATATCGGAGTCCATTTGGACTGCCTTGTAGAGCAATACCGTGGATCAGGGCATGCCGAGTTAACTTGATAGAAAGATGACTCCCTGCTGAATATTCGTAGTATTTAGTTTGACCATTTGAGATATATGTTGCAGGATGATTTAATCTGGCATAATATGCATTTGGCTTTGAATCGGAGTCAGTCAACTGATGCAAGCTCCCACAGTTCGGGCTTGAGTAGTAGCCGATTCTCAGTGCATGATTTAAACAATCTATGAGCAAAAATATGTCATGCGCATAAAATGACAAGAGCAATCTGCAAATTAAGTACGTAAAAGTGGAAATTAACTTAGCATTGGTTTTCCTTCGTTTCCAATCTGCATCTGGTGACGAACCTTAAGCATCATGCAAAAAATTATTAGTATCTTGATACTGTCATGCATTCATTCTGTTATGCAACTATCAAATTGTTTTTCGCATTAATTTTCATACACGAATTCAATTATAAGTAATTAATGGCTCTTTATTGCTGGATCTTTTTGGAACTGCATTGTCTCTCACTCATTTAGATTTCAAAAGAGCATTAACATATATAGGAGAGCATATAATTTTATAAGTTCCATTTTATAAGAAATTATGAAAAAAGTTCTTCTTAAGAAAGAATCTATCACTATCACTCACAATAACAGAGCATTTGAAAGTATGGTTCTTTAAAACTTACTAGAGACTGGATCGTAGTAGACTGGGTCACAATTGGCACCCTCAACCTTTACAAATGAAATGAAATAAAATTAGAAAGAAAACTTTATAGCATGACCAAAGATCTTCCTTTAAAGTTCAGGTAGCTTTTTGCAGCCAAGTAGGATCGACATTGCAAAATAGATTTTTCGTCGTCAAGATGCTATCTTGCTGTGCTCATATCCTAAGACTTGCACAGACATAGCTACTGTTAACGCTATGTAATGGCTTAGAAGCATAAAATATATGGAGGAACCAAATGTTCGACACTATTGGAACTTTTTTCATGACAAGATCTAGTATTTAGACTGGCATAAGTCAAAAGCAAGTTTGGATTCAACAGCCGAACCGCAACACCGTTACTAGCTCCAAGGATATATAAATCACTGGCTTACTTTTTAGGCCCGGGCAAAGTTTTACTAAACCGGCCCATGAAAACTTAAATCAATGAGCAGAGATATTCAAAAAGGCTGCAAACTTCTGATATATTTTCAGCTTTAATCTCAATTCTTTCATACATGCATTGCGAAGATCTCAACGTTTAGAATTGAACGTTTTCTCCACTACACGTAGCCGGCCTACGGGCATTTGCCCGAATGACCCGACTGGTCAATCCGCCCCTGCTATTAATAGTTTGCTGTTGCGTGCATTGTAGCTGCGTGGACTGATGCATTAACGAACTAGTTGAGACGAAACTGAAATCTTTGTAAATAATAACTATTCTTTATGATTTGAACTAAAAGCTATGAACAGTAGCCCTCTATTCCAAGAACAACAAAAAATTCTTAAAGATTAGTTCTCATGGATTAACTGTAATCTAGTGCAAGAGTTGTCAACCAATGAGAAGCTACGAGCTGCCTTCTTTGCTGAAACTAGCTGGATTCTTTGTGGAAAGAGCCACATTAAACTCACACGGTACATGAGCATCACCCTCATACTTTCCTCCCACAAGAAAATATCTTATTGAGTTCAAATGGTGTAAACGCATAAAAATACACGCTGCAATGTGTGTAAGATCCGCATGAAACCCGGAAAGAGTCTAATGCGGCTCACTAGCCAAGAGTTAGCGACTTCTGGTTTGATGCATTGTGATATGTTTGTCTCGTTTTATCTATTTACTCAGGAGATATTTGATCTGAATTTCGCACTATCAATCTCTTGCGTACGTAACTATTATAGGCGTTAATGAACAGTTACGTAAGTTACACATATGGCAATTCATGATGGTTGACATTAACCGGTAGCTTGAACTTATATTTGCATACAGATAATGTGACTCCACCTGCTTAGCACAGGCCTCTGATATGATCAATATGGTCACCCTGCACGGCTCTTTTGTTCTATAATTAACCGCCAACCACACACATGAGGGCGACATTCAAGCACTTCTCGGCTTGCTTTGGTAACGACTGTTGCTTAGCTACAGGAACCCTTGATTAGTGAGGATAAAGTTAACCCATGGATCTTTGTGGAACTAATCAGAACTTCTTTACTAACTGCACGATGTAAGAGAATAGAGGAATGTGGGGGATTGGGGGATTTCATACGTTCTATGTTGTACTAATAATTTGCATTCTATGCGATTTACGGAATTTAATAAGTTTAATAAGAAATCGAAAGCTCAATAAAAGTTTATGACAAACTAGCGAAAGAGCCTGAAAGATTTTGATATGAAAGTAATTTCTGCTGCTGGCGATCAATGCGCTCCCAGAAATATCAGTCACATTAAGCGCAAAAGTTTTCAGCCGGACAAACTTTCGGACAATAATTTTTCCGAATATCTATTTGAACGAAATTCTGCATTGTTCTATAAATTTTCATGCAGAAGGTTTTTGCAAAAGTCGGCATGTAAAGTACAGGTTAATAATGAATTTTAAGGCTTCATTAGTAGGAATGCAGATAATTGTTCCTCCAACCAAATGGTTATATTATAGATACATCAGATATACCAAATAGATATATCAGAGGTTTGCAGCCATAGAAATAATAGAGCTAGAATGCGGACTCCACTGTTCTCTGCTTCATGCGGTGGAGTCACTACGAAAACAAAGATGGTAGATAGATCCTCGTTGGCAAAAAAACTGTTGTGCACTATGGCGTTAAAGGGGGGTTTTCACTGCAATTGAGTGAGTATTCAATCTTGGTAAACCATTCACTAGGATTATTAATTTATATACGCAGCATGTTCATGGGTAAGTGATTTAGAAGCCTCAAACTTATGTATTTTTTATCATTTCACCCCCCTTGTACTTCAGTGAGGTTGCTAGTCTGAGGCCA
The DNA here is from genome assembly GCA_018155075.1 of Cassiopea andromeda. NCBI lineage: Eukaryota > Metazoa > Cnidaria > Scyphozoa > Rhizostomeae > Cassiopeidae > Cassiopea > Cassiopea andromeda. The sequence continues at coordinate 10,907 of WIPJ01059546.1, read as the reverse complement.
TTATCCCAAAAGGGCGAAAATGCACAATTTTATAGGCTTACTCACTAATTGGTATGCTTGCCGCACATTTTATAGTTTATTTGGATTCAGTGCATGCTTTGGAGCTGTTTGAAATAATATTTATGATAGTTGAGTCAATGAAGAATTGCTTACTTCCCCTTCCAATTATCATTGACAGTGGAAGTAAGCAACTCTATGAGAATGGATAAGTAAACAACTCCTTATTGCATGGGTAGTACTAACAAATGCTTGACAGGAGTTTCAGGGTATCTGATTAATGAAAGTTTCTTGAGCCAATTACCCCCGAAATACCCATCAACCATTTATTTGTATTACCCAATGGTTTCGGTTGATAACCAAAGCTAGGATATTTCTTCTATGCTCTTGTATTGAAGAGAAACTTTACCTTCAAAATGAACACCATACCCTCCTGGCATCCATACGAACTTGCTATTGAAAGTACCCCATCTTTGAATTAGGTCTAGATAGTAATGACTGGCCTAGATCTCATGGCTTTTCCATTGTTTTGTTGTTAGCCTCTTCCCACCGTTAAGAGTATTTTTTCTTTTTATGATGAAGAGCAGTTGTATATTCACATTAAATCCATTCTACAGAGGAATTGTAATATTAGCCCTACTGTGAAAAGCATCCATGCTAAGTTTTAGCATGAGACATGTGTGTAGAAAAGCATGAATTCTATCATATTCCTTTATAGGATGACTTGTATATCTATGAAAATTGGCATCATTGCTTAGCTTTTGTGTTATTGCAAAGTTTTAGGAATGCCACCAGAAATAATCCTTTATGTATTATCTTTATGATAGCTTCCAGAAATAGTTGTTATAAATGTCACGATCTATAATGTTGTAAGAAATAGGCAGTGGGTACAAGCCATGGTTGCTGAAGTTGAGCAGCCATGAAGACAAGAGCATTTATATCTTTCATTTCTATATTTTTAATTTTCAAAATCCAATAATCAATAACTATTTCTGTCTCATTAAATCTTTTTCTTAACGATCATTTTTTCAAGAATAAAATACAGTCTCCCTGCTCTCCCTTTATATTACTGGCAACATGTTCATATGGATTTTTAAGGAAGGTCATAGGTTATACTTTCATACCACAAAATGATGATGGCAGTAGGATGGGATGATGAAGTGCTTTTCTTACTGGGGAGGGGATATTTGCTGGACACTTCTAAGCTTCTTTAGTGCTTCTACGCTTAGCTACCTTGCTAATACTTTGCTTCGTTTTTGATTAAAATAGTTGTCATATGACTAGGACTAAATATGAGGGCCCCTAGGGGCCAAGCCCCCTTCCAATTCTCACAAGAGGAGGATGACTCGACCCTCTTCCCTTTTCTGGATAATTCTAAAACAACTAGGGTAAAAGATCCATCAATGGTTATGTCTACATCATTGACATACCCGCAGATTTCTATATAGAAAGGCTACTTTCATTCATAGAATATATTTCCCAGAATACATTTCCCTAAGGTGTAAAGGGTAAGGCCCTGAACCCCTTCCTCTTTACTGCCACTTCACAATAGTTGATCCTGCAAACCTAGCTGTTTGCCTCCCCCACTCTCTCTCTACTCGATTTGGCTCATCTAATCTTGCACATAATTCACCTAATAAGAATTTGCATGAAATTAATTTTGATATCAAGCTGCCAATATTTTCTCAGGCTTTTTCAAAGACGTCTTATTGTTTCTAGTCACTCAGTATAATATATTTCCTTCGTGTGCGGCCATTTCCTTCGGTACCGTTTGACCCATGTTTTCAATAGGCCCTTGCTCCCACGCGGGAATCTCACAATTGCAGCTAATTCTACGATATAATTTAACCAAGGCATGAGATGCTTGTAGAAAAGTTAAAATGTATTAAGACTTTGAATGAACTATGAGATTATTGGGCCTAGTGTTTACAATTACCTTTGGTATTTACTACGAAGAACAGCTAGCTTGCAATCGTACAAAACAAGGGATGCCTCCCTCCAATGAAAAGCTCTTTCTTAAGCACACATCTGTTCTCATAGTCTTTAAGAAGTGCAATAAGCTTCCATGAAGGCTAAATAAGCGTCAAACGATGGTAGACTTGACTTGTTTCTTGAGAAGTCACAACTGCGGCTCAGTCTTTTTGCGAACTTGGATCTACCATTTTGAATATACATTGTGGCTATGCATCACGTGACCAACCCCTCATTCTAGCTCTAATATTTCTATGTTTGCAGCTTTCCTGAATATATATCAATCCAGACAAATGACGTCATCTTTATCAGATATCAATGGGACCTTCACCTTCTTCTTTCTCGTGTAATTCAGCATTATCAATGACTTCGAGGACTGACTCATCATAATTTTCCCTTATCATAGTATCTGCTTGTAGAATCTCTTGTTTATACTTTCTAGCCAAGCCTATTTTCAAACCACAGTTTAATGATAAAAAGTCGATATTTCTCTTACATAACTTTCCAAGATATTTCTCTTTTCTAACTCAAAGAGCAAATTGCAAGCCTTGATATTTCATAAGGCCATCGACTTTTTGTGGCGCAGCCTTCCCATGGCGCCCACTTACCAAGCAAGTTAGGTCTTGACGGAAAGGTTTCACATCGCATTTCCGGTGGTATTAGTGTCATACAAGACTATAAAGTGTTCATCAACAGCAAAAATATGCATGAATGAATATCTCCTGATGATTTTGGCGTCATCATTGAAAATATTCGTCAAAAAGCTGTTCGAAAGTTTATTTGTTTGAATTAACCAAAATTTGTCCGAAAATTCCTTCGACGAAGTTTTTGTCCGAAAATATTTGCACTAAATGTAGATTTTGCAAAAAAATTGATAAGAGGGAGTTTTGTTAATTTTAGCCAGGTGACAGTGCAAAATTTACTGTAATTGGAAATTTTTCTTGATCCAAAAACAGTTTAATTTGTTACCTTTGAAGAAAACTGTTAATGAACGAAGTAATAATGTATATTTAGATCTTAAAGACGTACTTACCCGGACAAAAATTGCTTGCAATACAGAAATAAACAGTACGAAAGAAAAAGGCTTATTTGTCATCATTAAAAACTCCCTTCTGCCCATAATGTTGAGCATCTTCTGAAACCTGCAATATTGAAAAAGAGACTGAGCAGAGATTTCAGTTTAACCCTAACTTCCAGTGTACCGATTCCGAAAAATTCTGATTTAGAGATGTTGTTCCGGAAGGCTCGTACAGTTAGATAGCACTAGCAGCTACTGGAAAATTCTGGAGGTCTAGAGAACAACATCTAACATAAATAACTACTAATTCATCTGGGAATTTTGATGGAAAGGCGATTGGCTCAATAAAGTATGGCTTACGTAGCACATCATATCCTGAAGGCAAACTTTAAATGATTTATGACAATGTAACAGCGTAAATTCATGGGAAGAAGCTGCAAAATCTTTTTAATACTTGGACTTGTTCTCAAACAAGAGTAAGTTATCTTATGCTCCAAATCACAGAGAAGGAATTGCGTCTTGACTGCAAACCATAATCGCAGCTCATCCAATAAGTAGCTTTAGATTTGATATAAGTTTGGAAACCGTAAGAGAGATATGTTTGTCTTCTAGACATTTCACAATAGAAAGATCTTATAGATAACGATAGAAAACTTTAAACAAGAATGTAGTTGTCACTTACTTTTAGTCAGATTTCTGCTCGTTTGAGACTTTCTCTTAGCATCGTTTCACGTCAGTACTATCGCAAACTATACCAGAATACGCATTTAGCTTAGATTCATGTCAATTCAGGTACTATTCCCAGCAGGTATGAAGATTCTCTAAGTTAGAGAATGATGTATTGCTGGATTATGTGAATACAGTTACGCTGGTGTTTATATTGCTAGATGAATTGTCTCCATGATTGCTATTACTGTTGGTGCATTCATATTTGAGATTTGTGGGAAAGCGTTCCTTGTAAAAGAGACCCGCGAAATAATGATGAATAAATTCTACTCAATTAATGAAGCTGTTCCATTTTGCTAGCAAGGTAGTGATGAGAATGTATATTACATGTAATTCATCAGTATGATTATGAGCATGTATAGCACAATTGATTAAATAAGACGACTGCTTTAGAAAGAGGCAGCTGCCATGTGAAATTCTTCCACATTGCATTTGGTGGGCATATATAAAGTGATTTAATCAAACATTTTCTGATCATGAATTTTGGCTATTACCAAAAGAATGATATCTCTGATTCCTGCCTCGTTTTGATGAGACATTTAAAAGTTTTCTAACGGCCATTTACTGCTACCCTAAACCATAGCTAAAATGTAATTAATCAAAGACGATGTACAACCTGATCTCCCTAAAAGCCAATGGAATGGTGATATGGAGGCTAGAGGGGCTATGGATCTCCCTGACTTGACTGTTGTGGGACGCTAAGAGAGTAATATGAAGAATTATATTGAAAGTTTAATATTTTTCTCATTATTTTCACTTGAAAATCAGCTGAATGTGACTTTAAGGAGTGCCAATAGAGCAATTTCAAGCATTTGATAGGAAATTTAGCATTTTCTATTTTTTTCACTTGAAAACCAGCTGAGCTTGGTTTTTACGGGGCACCAATGGAGCAAAATAAAGTTTTCAATTAAGTGTCAGTATTTCTTTGTGTGCCATTATTAAAATGCAATGTACATTATTAGTCATACGTTGGACACAATTTTTCACTATCTTAATAGATCATTTTGTTATCATCACGTGCAAAGCAGAATTGAAAATTTCATAGCAAATCAGCTTACACTGAATTGCTGTAAGCAAGAAATTTATTAAACGAAACAACCTTGTAGAATACGAGCTACTCTAAATTGCATGATGCAAACAGGACAAGAAAAGGCTTAGACGATAGAGAAGGAATTGAAAACTTTTAGTAGTTCCAATCAACAAAAATCACTTGTATGATGAAAACGCCATATAATTTCCTATGAAGAAATGTAATGCAAAATTCAGTAAACTTGTTCAAAAATAAACAGAAATTCACACATTTCTGGCGATTTTAGAAGATCTAAATTTCAAAATTTCTCTGGGGAGCATGTCCCTGTATCCTCCTAACACTCATGTCTTCATTGAATCTCGTAGCCTATTCCCAGCTTTATTTACGGGGCCAATTCTTTGGAAGACATGGGGAAGTTCTAATGAAAATTACATCAATTTATGTGCATATTGATATTTTGTGATTTACACGAATGTAAACGTCTCCACCCAGACCCCGATGTGAGTTTCTTTGCGAACCCAGAGTCTACGAGAGCGTCTTTTTGTGAACCTAGAGTTTAAGAAGAGAGTTCTATGCTAGCCCAAAGTCTACGGAGCTATACAAGTTGAAAAGTTGGAGTTTTTCAATGCTTCCAATGTCAACAGCTGCCACTGAACTGGTTCATTTTCACCTTTGAACTGTGCTCCGGCTTCAATCGTATTCAACTCGAGTCTTTCCGTTCATCCCTTGCTATTTCTAGCTGATGCTGCTATTTAGAAAAACGTTACATGCTCAATGTTTAGCAATGTGAAGCAAACGCAATGTAAATGCTTGTGCTGGAATCTTTATACTGAAGGAAGCACATTTCAAATAAACAATAATTGAAAATTTAAACAGTTCAATTCTTCGCCCTCTCCTGCAATGTCTCTAAATTTTACAGATCAACAGCACAAGGTAGACCCACAACTAAGGGCGCATTTCTGCCTTATTACGGGAAAAGCGATGGGTCTCCATGGGCAAATTCCCCTGTAGTCACTATGTTAAAAAATACCCTGGGCAATGACTTCTATATATTTATAGAAAAAGCTATCGCAATATTTCAAATGTTATTCGGTGCTCAAGAAACTGTTCCCTGACCTAATTGTTTGCAGCCACAGTATCTATATGTATTTGCAAGCAAAGACATATATATTTGAGGTAATGACCAATATTTCAGGAATGACATATATATTTGCAAGCATTGACGTAATATATACATGCAATGGCGTATACATTTTTAATGACCTATATTGTCCTATATGGCGTCTCATAACTTTACGGCCTGGACTTTGTGAATCAAATTTTCAAGGAGTCTGGAAACAACGGGCAGGAACGAGATGGGCCAATAATCAGACTATCGTCAGTTGGACGACCTTTGCAAATGGATGCCACCCTAGTCACCTTCCCGCTATCAGGAAATTGTCCAATGGATTCAAGAATTCATTAAGATTAATAGCTAGAACTGGGGAAAAAGCTAGATATATTAAACTGAGTGACAAAATTTTGGATACCTCAAGTTGTTTTTGTTTTGTTAGCTGTTTCTAGACTAATTTTCTGCACCGATTCCAAAAATCATAGCCGTTTTTGGCGATTAGCTCTCAATTTTTGCTATCAACTACTCTGTCTTTTTTTCAAAAAATTGGCTATTTTACCATTATCTGGCAAGACTTAAACCCACATCAGTCGTTTGCTAAGCTCCCAGAAATACATTGAGAATCATTTAAAGGCAGTTTGATGACAGATATTTCAATTTTCTCGGTTTCAAGTGGTCTGACAGAGATTTAGGACGGATAGTCCAATGTTGTACATGAATCATTAATCGACCAACACAAACTGGTTGTCCCACTTCTTCACACAAGGCTAGATCTAATGAAGCAGTCTGTTATTGTTTAGCTTATTAAAAATTTTCTTCATTTTATATGCAATTGGTGAGTTCATCTTGAAAGTTAATGCTTCCCGCTTTGGTCCACATTTCAGTCTCGGGCCCAAATCTAAGAAATGTACTGCCTGTAACGCGTCAAATGGCTGTTGGCAGTTACATAGCCAGTTCAGATTTAGGACCTGTTTATATGGAGTAGAGAAACTCACCTAGCCGAGTAACTCAGCAAACCGAGTTTCCCGCCATGTATAGAAAATCATTACATTCCATGGATTGTGTTTATGTGAGACAGGTGAGTACCTCTGCTTGCTGGGAACCCAGTAGATTAGCCGGAATCTCAGCTACCCAGTTACTTACCTGCCTCATATAAGGGCGATTATGCTGAGTAACTCGGACAGCCGGGACAAATTCGAACTTAATGAGTATGCTCAGAACCTGAAACGATTGAAACCTGATCTGAACCGATTTCCTGTTATCCGACCTGCCGAGTAACTCGGCTCCATATAAACAGTAGCTTGCTGAGTAACTTAGATATCTGAGTTACTCGGCTCCATATAAACAGGCTCTGAGCCTATCTGAAGTCTGAATGGTTCTAATAAGGCCATTACTGTAATATTAGACCCTCCGAGACTATAATACGAACCATTTATGGATATTTTAAAGTCATAAATGGAAATTATCTAATATATATATTTTCAAACTTCCTTAAGATGATTGACAGTAGTGCCATACCAATAATTACAACGTTTTTATGAAGTTCTGGGGACTTTCAGCTGAATATTTCGCTCTAAGAAAATGATTGAAATGTATGTACGTCTAGCCAGATAATGGTAAAATAGCCAATTTTTGAAAAAATAGTCGATGACGAAAAAGTGAGAGCTAATCGACAAAACAGATGTGATTCTTGGAATTAGCGCATAAAATTGGTCCAGAAACAGCTAAAAAATCAAAAAAGATTCGAGGTTCCCAATATTTTGTATGCTAGTGTTATCAACCAAGGCTTTTGATCACCCAGACCATGATTTCATTATTACAAAACTGGAGTAAATGCTGCCTTGAAACTAATAGAGGGTTGCCTCTCGAACCAATTAGAAAGAATTCTAAAAAATAAACTTCTAAACACATGACAGGAAATTTGGTTGGAGGCTCCTCGAGGTTCTGTTTTCGGGCTGTTCTTCTCAAAATTATAATCAGTGGTATAATTTTGCTACTTCTATGATTACTCATGTATCTAATTCTGCAAGTAGATGTGAAGGATATTTGACATATACAATGCACTGGGTGCCATCTTGGGGTGCATATGAAATGCAGGGCTACCAATTATCTCTGCAAACGGTATGGGAGTTCTAATATAAACTCAAAATCTCATTTAGTTGTGTAGGTTATTTGCTGGAATTATATAAATATAGCCTTCACCAAATCTTGGCGCACTATACCAATGTATAGAGTGGCTACTTTCAATGGTAAGCAAACTCATTTGGACGGTACGCTCTGTTTGTGGAAGATATTAGACTTTCGCTTATGTCCCTTATCTAACTGCCTCCCTTATTACTTTTTCTACATTTTGCCAACTCTTGGTCTTACTAGAACCCCTGTTTGTCAACATTTTGCATAAAACGTTTTCGAGACATGCTCAAAACAAAATATTTTGAACAAATCCTTCTCACTTTCAGCTTCTCAAAGTCATTAGCAGCTGACTTCTGAGCATCGAAATCTTCATAGTAGTGTTTAGGTTTCAAAGCATCTATTAGAGTCCCACTGCTTATTCTCACCTACCGCTTATTAAATTTTATTATGATTTTCCAACTCCCGATAATTCCATCCCAGTCTATTAGGCACCAAGTGTAATTCAGTTCAATACAGCAAGAAACTATTCACATTTTACTTAATCATCTCTTTAACCAATTTTGACACCCTTCGTAAGTAATCAACTGTAGTCATCATCTAGATTTCCTCCTGTATTGCGTCTCGCACCCCCTTTCCTATAAGATCTCATAGTGAAGTTTAGTTATGGTATTTGAGGTATTGCAATAGGCATTTTATTGCTAGGGGCGTCATGAAGAAAGGATTTCATCAGCTGATAATTTAGCTCTTAAGATCTTGCTTGATTACAATGGTCCACAAGAAAGTAACCATGAGAGCGGAGCTTTTATGCGCTTTGTTACAGTTTGATCTGTGTGTCAATTCGAATTTCTTTCCATGAAATCGATACCCGCTACCATAAAAAGCATGACTATTTGCATATGTCATTAGAGTGGGCCGCCTTTTTCTCATGTGGGCCAAACTTTGCTTTTTACCAAAGGCCACGGACCATGAACAGAAGACACGAATAAAAAAATTTTGCGCATGCGTATGCATACCTACGAGACATAGGAATGTCAAATCATTTCGAGAGCACTCTTATCAGAATCAGTGAACACAGAGATATTTCATCACGATTTTCTGGGAGGAGTTAAGAAAATTCAGCCATAATGTAGGTACTATTCTTAAAACACACCGTATAGTGCTCTTTTAGGTTAAGAACAACCTCGTATCCCGAAAGTCCAAATTTCAAAAAGTTTTCAGAAATTCATCAATTCACAGGAGAAGATATTAAAAATTCTTCGCAGGGGACGGATTAAAACTCTCTGCGGGCCGTAGGCTGCCCATGTATGATATACAGAAACAGGTTGTCCCATACTCTGAAGTGAGAAGTATGACTGCATGGCTGCTCCATTTTGCATCTATAAGTAAAGACTTTCCAAAGCAGTATTGTTTTCAGTTTCTATAAACTACGTTCTGGTGGCCTCTTTTAGCAAGTACATAAGTTGACCATTTAAAAGTCTGGCTAGAATGAAACTTCTCTATAACAAGTAGGTGACTTCCAGCTTCAGCACCTATTTGCTCATAAAAAGAAGAATTACCTTGTAATTTTCTCCTGCTTTCACTTCTGCTTGCATTTGTTAAAGACTGTACTTTCTTTAACTCCTAGTTATTATTTAGTTGATCTTAGTTCGAATGCGAAAAAGCTATGCACAACAAGGACCATAATGTATACTTAGAAGTGCGCTTCATTTCTCAAATCCCAAATAAAACTTGCAGTGCAGTTACACCAATCTCAACAGCATGCATCTTTGCCAAAGTGTTAACAAATGAAGAGACAAACTAATATGCCTTCATGATTAATAAAGCCAATAATACAAAATGCTACAATAAAGCCATGATCATACATTGATTATGCAAAAAGGTGCACCAATTATGCAAAAGGATACATTAAGCATGCGAAAAGGTACATTAAGTCATGCAAAAAGGTATATCAAACATGAAAATAGTTTTCTTGCTACTAGGTTGCAATCTTGAAAAGACAATAACTTGATACAAAATTACTAAATAATAGAAACTGTTAAAGCTTATTGTCCCTAAAAACTCAATACAAAACAGTACGCAAAGATACATAGTTATCGTTTATTCTAAACTCTACTTTAATCAAACGTGCTTTAATCCATGCTTAGTTCTTTTTCAACCAAATATGTTCTGCAAACCTTTGAAAACGCCACTAATAATGCCACCAATGCTATCACCACTTCCACACAGCTGAAACTGCTTGCAAACTTCTTCAGGAGATTTGCTCGCTGCTTTCTGGTCTGCAAGTACATCAGCACTTCCAAGAATCTTGTTACACTACGAAAGAGTAGAGTATCTTCAGTTAAACGGCATTAAAAAATTGCATGAGTGGGCATTTTTCTCTGGAAAGCTGCATATGTAATTCCTGCAGCAATATGCAGACAGGGATATCTTAGTTTATATTTCACAGGCAATCAGGTATCAGTCTGGTATTTTAACAAACAGGAGCTATGGAAGACATTGAACCAACTTGTCCCAAGTCACTTATGCAAAGCCGAGATCTGGGAAATTTAAAGGAAAATAGAAGGTAATAATGCGAGCTCTACTTCAAAAACGAAATTGAATCTCTGAGAGAAATTTCTCTTCAGTGAATGTGTTCGAAAACATCATCTTACCACCATGTTTCCGACAGAACTCTTCACACCCTGGCATGCAGTTGAGAGGGATTTACTACCCCCTATGGCACTTGTCCCCTTTCGAGTTGCCTCTACAATGGACTTGCAGACTCCACAAGCCTTCGAATCACCAGACAATGATCCCAAAAGCTGCTCAAAAGAAAAAGTTGATTTCTGGCGACATAGCTTCATCTTGTTGCAGACCTCAGCTGATTCGATTTGCTTGTACACGTCTTCAAAGAGGGTTTCTGTGCGGTTCACAAAGAGCTT
>WIPJ01058817.1:0-15996 GCA_018155075.1 Cassiopea andromeda | reverse complement strand
AGTACATCCATGACGAAGCTTTTAGTCAAGATATTTAAGGGTTATTTTACATTATTTCTTGCTTAAAGTTAGCTGTCATTCGAATTAACTCAGCTGTACTGTAAAGCCATGCGAAAAGAAACAAAAACTATCCAACAAATCTATCGCAATCACATGATTGCAGAGTGTGGCTTCTGTTTATCATTTCCCCAAGAAATTTTAGCAGGGGTTAAATTTCCACAGCTAGAAATTCTAATCAGAGGGTGAATAGAATAGTAGCATAGAGCCAAGTTGCTAAAATTAATGGGAAATACTTGGCTTGTAGAACTAATCCAAGAATTCCTGAAGCAACAGCGGCAGAAGCAGATGATGAAGCTGCTTTGGATGAGCATCTGCCATTTAGTCCAGGTGCAGGCTGCAAGATCATAAAATATAATTCTGAAGGAATCAGCGAGATCAGTAGAGGGGGATGGGAAAAGTAGAAGATAGGTGATGGAGGATGCATTATCAAAGAGAGAGAAAGAAAGGAAATGCTAGACAATAAAAAGGATAACAGATAAAGGAAAGAGAATAAAGGAGAAAGGATAAAGGGCATAGAGAGAGGAGGTGGATGAAGAAGATAGAGAGATAGAGAGAGCTTAATAGGTAGAATAACAATAATAACTTAAGATTAAATGTTAGCAACTGAAGAAAAATAGATTTGAAAAATCAGGTTTGAGTGTTAATGAGCATTTACCATTCGAAACTCTGGATTATTAACACCATCTAACCCATCTCTGCCATACGTCACTGCTGAGATTCCAGCACATTTAACATTCTGCAAAGAGGGCGTATGTCTGCCAGTTATGACACTAATTCCAATTGTGTATATTGATGAAATGTACTCATCGTAACTGCAAGTGCCATTGAATAAGCCACCATTTCCCGCAGAAAAAATAACGGCATTTCCTCTTCCTTTTCGTCCCTACAAAAAGCAGGATGGATTGCATTGCACGGTTTTAGAATTTTCGAAGAGAAGGAAAAATTATCAAGTAATAAAAATACATTCAGCTTTCTACACAGTTGATTAACGCGGCTCTTGACGTCAAATTTTTCATCCACAGTAAGTGACAAATCAAACTCTAGGCATAATCTCCTAGCGGACACACTCAATCCTGATAAAGTCAAATCCAATCATGGTGAAATCAAACTCATTTCTGATCAATTTAATCCAATTGAATCCTGATAAAATCAAGCAAAAGCTTGATCAAGTCAAACTCTCTGCTATTTGATGTAAAAGCATACATGTAATGTGCTGCAGCACAAAATGTATGAGAAAAATTTCCTTACTTTCTCAGCGTTGTCTCTCAAGACTTTCTTAATTCTTTTGTGCATGTACGCTATGTTACTTTGATAAAAGTCTATGAAACCCCATGAGTTTGAGTAGATATCATTGATGTCGTTCCTATAGCTGAGTGATCGTGCTGTTGCTTCAAAATGGTCCCAACCTCTAGATGTTCCCATTATACCTATTAAAAAACAATTCAGAAATTTACAAGAATACGATAAAATCCAAAGGTGCAATAACCTCCTAATCAGTTTCTGAAGGCCTGATTTCTATTTGGAATACTCCCGAAACCAACTCACAACAAAAATATTGAAATTGAATCTTTAAGCCTGTCAGGAAAATGAGAGGATGATAAGGTGGAATGAGAGTGTGCTTTATTCCATTCCTCTTTCAGAAAATATCAAAATCTTCAGAAACAAACTAGGGACCACTATTGGAAACAAGTTCCTGTGGTAATCCATAGCTTGCAAAAATGCTCCTCAGTTTATCTATGGTTGCGCCACTGGTGGTACTAGACATTTCATGCACTTCTATGCATTTGGAATAGGTATCTATGACAATTAAAAGCATCTTTTTGTCAAACATTCCATAGTTAATATGAATTCTCTGCCAGGCTCTTGATGGAAACGTCCAGGGATGCAATGGAGCATGTGCTGGCTTATTTCTAAACATTTGACAGCTTTCACAACTCTTGAGACATTCCTCTATCTGTGAATCAAGATTTGGCCACCAGATGTAGCTTCTGGCATAAGCTTTTGTACGGCAGATACCTTGGTGTGTTTCATGTAATTCTTCCAGCATTCTATTTCTATATTTTGGTGGAATAACCACCCTTGTAACCCACAATGCACACCCCTACTCCGCAGTAGCTCTAACTTGCGATTGAAATATGGCCTTAACTCTTCAGTAACACAAGCTTCTGGCCAAACATTCAAAACAAATGAAAGAACTCTTGATAAAAGTGGATCTCTCCCTGTTTCTTCCTGTATATCTTAGCAGAAATTGGCAATGAATTAGTAAATCTAACTTGACACACTAAAGGCTCTTCTCCTTCCTGTGAATTTCCACTTGGCAATCTAGAAAGTGCATCAGCATTTGCATGATCACTAGATTTCCTGTACAACAATTTGTATTGATAAGCTGCAAGGATCAAAGCCCAACGTTGCAATCTAGCTGCTGTTAGTGCTGGAATACCAGACTGTGCACCAAGAATAGAAGTTAGTGGTTTATGATCTATCACCAAAGTAAATGCTCTCCCACAGAGATACTTCTGAAATTTCTTTACCGCAAAAATCATTGCTAAGGCTTCTTTTTCTTTCTTTCACTGCATAATATCTTTCACTTGAACTTAATGTTCTAGAAGCATATGCTATTGGTTTTTCTGAACCATCTTCCATCACATGTGATAGCACAGCTCCTACTCCATTACTAGATGCATCACAGTCCAGCTTCAGAGGCTTAGCTGTATCGTAATGCACTAGTACCTTACTGCTACTTAACTATGCTTTTACAAGCCTCAAAAGCTTTCTGACATGCTTCTGACCATTTCCAAGTTACAGACATCCTTAATAGTTCATGCAGAGGGCCTAAAATGGAGGCAAGACTTCTTTGAAACTTCCCATAGTAATTTATTAATCCAAGCCAGGATCTTAACTCTGTAGCATTTGTTGGAGCAGGTACATCAATGATGGCCCTGAGTTTCTCTTCAGTTGGGTGCAATCCCTCTTTGTCTATCTTGTATCCAAGGTAATTGACAGAAGACTTGAAGAAATCACATTTACTGAGTTTAGCTTTAATGTTATGTTTTCTAGCCTCTGCAAAACCTCAGATAAGATTTCATTATGCTCCTCAACAGATCTAGTTGTGATTAGAATATCATCTAAATAACAAACAACATTTTTCACACCAGACAACACCATGTCCATGACTGACTGAAATATGGTAGGTGCACTATAGACACCAAAATTTAGCTATTCTATCCTGAACAAGCCTTTGTGCGTATTGATGGTTAACACCTTTTTAGCATCTTCAAGCTCTAACTGTTGGTATGCATTGGACAAGTCCAATTTGCTGAAATAAACTCCTCCTGACAGTGTTGCAAATATGTCTTCAATGTTTGGCAATGGGTATTGATCAACATCTAACACTGGATTCACTGAAACCTTGTAGTCCCCGCAAATTCTGACTCTAACATCAGTTTTTTGAACTACCACAATTGGAGAAGCCCATTCACTATGCATCACTGGTGTCATAATACCATCTTTGGTCAAATGCTCAAGTTCCTTCTCCACAATTTCCTTCAAAGAAAAAGGAACAGGACGGGCCTTCTTAAAAACAGGCTTAGCACCTTTCTTAAAAAGTAGATCTGCTTTAAATCCCTTTATAACACCATGCTGAGCATCAAAAATATACTTGTACTTTTTTAAAAGCTCCTCGCCCAAACCATAATTTACCACAAAAAACTGATTCCAATCAAGCTTAATTTCCATCAACCAGTTTCTTCCTGGGAAAGACGGTTTATCTCCAACAACAACAACGAAGGGTAACTTAGCCTTTTCACATTTAAAATCAACATCACCCAAAATTTCTCCCTTAGTTGCAAGAATCTCACCAGAATAAGAATGAAGTTTCTTTGAAAATGAAGATAAATGCACATGTGGCAAATACTTCTCATAAAAAACATTCCCAACAACTGAAACTACTGCTCCAGTGTCAATTTCTATAGTCAAAGGAACACCATTGACAAAAAGTGTTTCTTGCAAAGTAGCCCTAGCATCACCTCTACATGTAAAGATTGTATGCACAGCTTCATCACTGCATCCAACATTACTTGGTGGAATGCCAAGAAAACTTGTTTTCACAACTGGTATAGCCTTTTTCTTTTCACTTCTACATTTCTTTGCAGAGTGACCTTGTTTGGAGCAATTAAAACATTTCAATGACTTGAATTTGCAATCCTTCGCATTATGTTTATCCCATCCTCGTCGCCAGTGTAACATTTTGGACCGAGTATAAATCTAGAGAGGAAACTCCATTCAAGCTACAATCCAACTCTATCAAAACTATAACAAAACGAGGCTATGTCAATAGGACTCAAAACTAAATTAATACATCACAAGTTTAGTCCATAGTGGATATAAAGCCTACCAACTAATAGAGCTAAGAAAGATAATCAGTTCAAGAATGTGCTTTACGTCCTTGTTTCATTCTGAGGTAGGGTTTCTTGGTCTTTAAATGCGTTGTTTGAACATAGTATGCACTTACACGCCTTCAACACATATTCAGTGCATTGAAAGCGTCTCAGAGATTTTCTCTTCTACTAGAGTTCCAGATTTCGTTCATGACGTCATCGATGACATATAGTGGTAGGATTCGAACAACATTTTATTAGTCTGAATCGATCGATTCGAATTTCGGTAAATAGAAGAGGAGGATGAAGATGATGACGCTGATGATGGCTACAATCCAAATGAGCATGATGAAACTAGGCTTGCTGAATCTACTTTTCACTTACAGCAGCAAATATTCAGCTGGGGATTTATTAAAAATCCATAACTTTCTTATGTCCTTAATACCAGGTGCGCAACTAGGGTGGGTCCTTGGGGTCTGAATCCCCTTGCCTTTTTCAGCAAAAGAACGAATATGCCCTTTTTGCAGTGCCCTCTTTATATCAATTCATTAGATGGAAAAGGCATGGTTCTAAAAATTTAACATCCTTTTTAATGGTATAATTAAAGTTATTAGTCTCACTCAGATGCCAAACGTAAGGCTCCAATTCATGTCAGTAAGGACAGGTGAAAAACGGAGTACCTAGTTACAGTGGCGTGGTCACGGGAGTATGGTTCATTCATGCCCTGTCCCTTTTATAGCCCTGGCCACGCCCCTGTCTGGTTGCGCAAAACGTTTCCAAAATTGCACTACCAAAGAGATAAATTTTTATCCATTTTTATATTTATAAGGATCAGTATGACCAGAGGAAATGCTAAAATTCAACTAGAAACACAACATATATAGAATATGCCGGGTTTTTTATGGCACAAGTATTACTATTACTATACATATTCCCGCCAAAATTCTAGTCGTAGCCAGGATCCAGTCCTTTTACTATCTTGCGTCTACGTGACTGCCATACTGTTGTGTGGTTGCAATAGCGATTATTGAAGCTAGGAGAAATGTGCTCAGAGAGGACAAAACACTGTTTTCTTCTGGTTAAAAGAGTCGGACAAACCACTTGAACATAATGATCAAATTGAGCTTAGCTTGGAGACGAATGTACAGCTAAATGACAGTCTATATAGTGCTGTATGGATGCTATTATTGTATGGGTAGCTGCTTCAGGAAGAAACATGAAAATAAAAGGTAGGAGGCATCAGTGTTTCTTCACGAAGTTAGAGGCATCAGCATAACTAATTAGATTGCGTTTATAGATCAATAGATAGTATTTATTTGGAACAAAAGCTCATGCTTGCATTACGTAGGCTTATTTTTCTGGATCTAATTTTGTTTTGTATCATTGAGTGTCAAAACCACGAGATCCGACTCTAATGCTATGAACACGTAGAGCCGAATGTATGAGCTTAATGATTCAAGTATAATTTCGACCAAAGTAAATAAACTCGAGCGTGCACAGCTGTTTTAGTAAGGGTGGTAAAAACGCTCCAAAACATGTGAAATTGGCCTAAATTTAGCTTCGAAAGCCGTTTGTTGATGAATTCGCAGCCTTCTATTGGCTGAGACGTCAAGGAGAATTTGGTTTTGAGCAAATGTATTAACCAATCAAGATTTGAGCGCTATGCTGGTTAAGGGAATACACGTTTTTTTTTATAAGAAAATCATTATTTTGCCTGAGCCTCAATTTTCTTAACTGTTCCCGGAATTGAGCCTCAGATTTTCTTAAATTTTTCTTAACTTTTGCTGAAATGAACTGGCTAGAGTGGTTTACACTTTCGTTAATACTATTGTATACTTGAATTTGAACTCCATCTTTAACATTTTGAATGCAATAACAACGAAATTACCGATTTTTGACTTATAAAAACACTTAATGTTGGAATTTGAGCCTCGTGATTTTCTTACGATTTTCTTAAGATTTTGACAATTTGAGCCTCATTTTCTTATAAACTTTTTTCTTATAAAAAAAAACGTGTATTGTACAAATGATGGTCATGTGACATTCTTGTGCAGTATCAAGTAATGTTTTTGAGACGTCATGATTTTATTTGGAACATTCGTTTCATTCATATCATACTTCGAACGTTCGTTCATATTAAAATTTCATATCTTAAGTTACTGGGAGCAAGGACAGACTATCTCATGAGATGTCTTATGAGAAGCAGGGACAGACTGAAAAAAGCTGCCGTCAGAGGCAACTCCCAACTACTCTTCAGCTCTTACAGACATGTTAGAAATAAAATGAACAAACTCAACAATAAACTAAAGAGATAATAGTTCTCGGAAAAAATTACCCTGCACCAGGGCAATACGAATGAATCCTAGAAAATCATCAACCAGGTCTGAATAAGCGGTCTAACTCCACCAACATCAATAGTCTTAGCACACAAGACGGGGTGATCGTACACCAGCAGAAGCTAGCTGATACGATGAACGAGTAATTTTGCTCTGTAGGTAAAGATCTTGCCGAAAAATAGAATATGCCCCTAATCCCCTACTTTCTGGAGACTATAATGTGAATCCTGAAGAAAAATGCTTCAGATTCAAGACCATTGATGTAAGGAATATCAGAGATGCAATTGGCAAAATTAAAACTTCTAAAGGCTTTGATACAGACAATATCTCCAGCTATTTCCTCAAACAAGCAATGCCATACATTGAAAACTCTCTTGCCTATATCTTTAACAAATCACTCGAAATGAGTAAATTCCCTGATGATTGGAAAACTGCAAGGGTCATCCCAATCTTTAAAGAAGGTGACAAATCTGATAAATCGAATTTCCGCCCTATATCGGTTCTACCAGTTATATCTAGATTGTTTGAGCAACTTACAACTAATCAATTGTACCAATATCTTGACCACAATGGTTTACTTAGTCCTAATCAGTCTGGTTTTAGACGTTTGCATTCCACTGTAACCTGTCTACTTCAAAATACTGATGATTGGTACACGGGGCTGGATTCTGGTCTGATGCTCGGTATGGTGTTTGTAGATCTAAAATAGGCCTTTGATACGGTTGATCATCGCGTTCTCTGTAATAAACTTAAGCTGCATGAGATTCAACAGAGGGAACTCTCCTGGTTCAAATGCTACCTCTCTAATAGAACACAATACTGTAGTCTAGGTCGCTATGACTCTACTATGGGAGAAATTGAAGTTGTATTCCACAAGGGTCATGTCTTGGACCTCTCTTATTTTTGATCTACATCAACGATCTGCCCAAAACTATTCAGGGAGTAGGATCCATGTACGCTGATGACACTAGCTTATGTCAGATGTCTTATGATATTTACAAGCAAGACTAGAATCTCTCAAGACTCTAATAGCTCTAGCTCTAAACAAAGATCTAGAGCTATTAGATAAATGGTTAAAGGGAAATAAGCTTTCATTGGATGTGGCAAGGACGAAATCTATGCTCATTTGCACTAAATCAAGGCAGAAAATTCTCAACACCAATGATGACAAGCTAAATTTACTAATCCGTGACGGAGATCTGGGATTTTTCGATGTAAGCAAATACCTTGGAGTACATGTTGATTGCAGTTTAAGTTGGAAAGATCATTTAAAATCTATTACCCCCAAGGTGTCTAAAGGAATGGGAATGCTAAAACAAGCTAAATACTATCTCCTTTAAACCTGTCTAAAAAGCCCTCTATTCGAGTATTGTTGAGCCCAACTTTCGGTGCTGCTGCTCTGTTTGGGGAACCTGCGGTGTTACTGAAAAAACCGCCTTCAAAAATTTCACAACAGAGCGGCTAGAATTGTCACCAACAGCAAATTTGATACTTTCAGCAGACCACTTATAGAAGGACTTGGATGGAAAGCCATCGAAGAATTGATTGCCG
Organism: Cassiopea andromeda; assembly: GCA_018155075.1. Lineage (NCBI taxonomy): Eukaryota > Metazoa > Cnidaria > Scyphozoa > Rhizostomeae > Cassiopeidae > Cassiopea > Cassiopea andromeda. Next base: position 7,673 of record WIPJ01058817.1, on the reverse strand, counting down.
AAGAATCAAAGACAATTGTTTACAAGTCTCTTTATGGGTTGGCTCCACAGTGCCTATGCAACCTTTTCGCTAAAAACTCTGCTTGTGAAGCTCGTCCCCTGCGTAATACGTCTACTGACCTTAAGATACCAATAACATATTCCGTGAATGGACAAAAAATGTTTTTCGCATCGTGGGGTAAAACTATGGACCAGCCTTCCAACAGAAGCTTAAAGAGCACCTTCTCTCAGCAACTTCAAAATTTTAACAAGTTAACTTATATTTTGCCTCCCTCCTTTCCTTAAAAATATTTTACTGTAGCTATGATTAATTACTATGCCTTTTCTTTTTCTACTCCCTTTGTCATATGATATTAATTAATTTCAAATTATCTTGTAATTAGGGTGGTAATCATATATTTTAGTAGTTACTTTGTATTATATTTTATCATAAATAGAGGGCCTCTTGCAAATCAGCGATTGCTGAAGGGTCACCCTTTTTAATATTTAAAATGAATGAAATGAAGTAACCTGTGTGATGATGATGAAGGTGATGATTTGTAATGTAGGTGTAATTAGATAACTAATCAATTTACTTATATACATTCAATTATATACGAAACCAAGAATTTGGTCCACCTAGTTATATAAGAAAATCAGAAAGTGCTCCAGCAAGAAATTGTTTTTAATTTTTTAAATCTTTTGAACTAACACTTCTCAATAGTTCTTAATAAAGCATTTTGTCTTCGAAAGAAAGATTTCATCTACAATGGCCCTATACTTCAAAGATATTTACTGACCATGGCAGGGACGGATACAGAAAAATATTTTACTTTCCTACCATATGCTAATTGGTCACGCCCTTTTGACCACGCCCTATTATTGTACAGCTTTTCTGAAGACATATTCACCATTAGGAGCCAAATACAATCCAGCCTTCTCATTGAGAGTGTAACTATCTTCCAATTTATCACAAGGGCCGCACATATATTCTAAAAGTGTTCTTTGATACTCTCTTGACTTGATAAATATAAAATGGACAAGATTGATGATGCATGACTGCCTAAATATTCCAATTGTTCACTTGGGCGCTTAATTCAATAATTTTAAAGAGAATAAGATAGATTGATTATGCATGGCTGCATAAATATTGAAATAGTGTCTTTTGGTACTCTCTTGACTTGATAAATATAAAAATGATAAGATTGATGATGCATGGCTGGAAAACATTTTACCAGTGCTCAATATAAACAAATTATCAACAGGGATATGAAGTTGAATGAAATCACTACAAGTAGGTTTACTGCATGAGTCAAGCAAAAGCTAATTTGTTGACAATGGCAATTTAAGTGTAAATCATGGACAAGGATAAGCTGTGAAGTTGGTGAGGGGTCTTTAATGGTTCACATCAAAAAATAAATGATGAAGGCTGCAGGGGTGGATCTAGAAAATTTAATGACTGTTGCACGTAGGGCGTGGCTTGTTAGTGGGCGTGGTCAAACCATGAAATTCTGCGACTGTTTGCTGTGGGGCTGGTGAAGATGTTCAAAATAAATTACGCATCTTGAGGACGTAATATTACGCCATAGCACATTTTAAAATTAAGCCATGGAAAAGATGTACTCTTACTGACTATCATGTGATTATAATTTCCAATTACAATTATAACCCTAACCCTAACCAATGCTCTAGCCCATTACAGTACTCAGAGTTACAAGTGAATTGCTACTAATACTTTATGCCTCAGTATAAGCAGGGGCAGGTCAAAGGAGGACTGGGGGTCATGGTCCCCTCCAAAATGGCAATATTTCCTATAGCAAAAAATAGTGTTAAGAAACTTCCTACATAAAAAAAACAATAATATGAATCAGATGGGACGACAAAGTCCAGCACAAGACCCTCCCCTGATTTATAAGACATATAACCAGTTACCACAAGTATTTCATGACGTATTTCACAAATTCCATGTAACTGAAATGGCAAAACAAAAATGTGCTTTGAGCATGGGGAAAAATGTGCTTTGAGCATGGGGAATTCTCAGGATCATTCCCAGGCAATATGAAATATGACCCTGAAAGTTACCTACTCTCTGCAAATGAGTTCAGTCAGATTGGTTTCAGGCACGTTTAAGGAGCAAGAGAACATAATTTAATATTGAAAATGATATCTTGAAATGTACCTTGCTACTAAGACTCTTTTTATCACTCATAACGCGAAGGCATGCATCATTCTTTGGAATGTCGCTGCTAGCAGATAAATCTTCAGCTAACAGGATTTTCTTCGAAATTACGGCACATTTGTCGAGTTTTGCTAATTCAGCATTATAGATTGCCTCCAACGTGTTGCAGTTCTCTTCTTCAATAAAGTGCTTTACTTTTTCTAGTAAATCCATCATAAGATAAAGATTGCGACATGAATGGAATTCTGCTGCCTTTCACGTGCTAAGCAACCTAATAAAATCTATCTATAAAATCTACTTTAAGATTGTGAGACAGCACTGCAAAGCATCCTTTAGGCATACGGTCGCACAGGAAAACGATATGGTTGGCTTCCTCCATTCACATGCAAATTGTGCGACAGTCGTGCGACAGTGGGTAAGAAGCATCCTTGAACAGACATCTTACTCTATCTGCTTTGTTGCCCTGTTGGGCTTCAGTAAAAAATGTAAGATTTAGCAATCCGGAATAAAGGTTACAAATATGTGATCTCCTCTTTCCGACCAGCTCCTCCACAGAATAGGAAAATGTAAGGCACTTATATATAATTCCCTACCTACTAAAAGGAAACAGAAAAATCCATCTTAGAGCAGATTCGATGTAGTACCAATTAGAAAAACTTGCCAAGTGATCGAAAATATTATTGTGCAGCTAGGTGTTGACTGTCGCATGCGCGACCAGTGCGAAGGTCTAGAGCCGCCCCATGATGGGGTCGGCATCCCAATCTAGTCAGAGCAGGGGAGGGGGGCCGCGCCCTCGTGGTCCTCCTCTTCTACACCATTGGTGATGATCTAGATGCATACATGACAAGCTGATCTACGGTTAAAGCCCATCACCACGTAAATCGAATGTCGGACTTCGCAGTTCACATAACGAATTGCAAATTCCGAATCTGATACACGCTGAAAAAGCTGGTCGGATGAAGTCCATTGTCAATAAAAGTCATAGCCTATTGTTTCGAACAGCCCTTTTCTGTCATCATGTTTTAATCTCAACTGAATACGTCAACATGCTTCGCGAGGCAGTGAGAGTTGAATCTTGATTGGCTGACTTCATCAGGGAGCTTTTAGCTTCCAAGCGAACGTTCGGATAAAGACAAAACATCCGAATGCTACAATTTCGGGTGCGAACGTTCGGATACGATTTGCGAACAGACAACAATGAGTTGCATCCGAAATCCGAAATCGAAAGAAGTGATGAACCATGTGAACGTTCATTTCTTTTAGCATTGATAAGAACGTGCAGTTCTTTATGGAAGTGGCTTCTCTGTTCCATGTCGGATCTTTACGATCTTATTTCTATTATAGAACAAATCTGCCCAAAGCAGCTAAGAATGCGTCTGTGCAAAATTCTTTTTATGTACAAGGGAATGGCCTAAACGTGATTCATCAGTTACTGGTTTTGGTAAACACATCTGTCTATGTAGTTGAGGTGAATCGTAACAGTATATTTGGCGTCAAATTTCAACATGTATAGTTGACGAAGCTTCAAGTGCTGCCGACGCTTTTTTCTATCATGAACTTAACTTGAAAATGTGGAATATCAAATTTATGCTTCTTGGCTTGCTTACATACTTTGACTCATCAAAAGAGAACTGTAAGGTGAGATATTTCATATGCAAAACTGAAATTAAAATGTGAGTAGCTCAATAGGAAATTGCTTCGCAAAAGACCGTAGAGATATGTAATGCTGCTTCCCGACGTAGAACGACAATACGCAATCCTTCTGCCCTCAGCCTGGATGTTTCTTAACATTTTGCCAAGTCAAGCCTCAAATGTTTCCTAATTTTTTGTTGCATTTCAGACTTACAATAACAATAGAAATCTAGATTAGGCAATTGTGATACAAAAATAGAATTTTCAGGATTTGTGAAGCATTTAATGGGTGTTATTTTTGTGCTATTTGTAGCTTGATCCAAAATACGTCGTAAAAACAGCTTCTTCAAGTTAATATTCGAAGCTTAGCATGCCTTTTCTTTTTAAAATGCTTTTTAATTTTTACCTAACATCAGCCTCATGTTTTTCTTAGACGTTTCTCATAAAAAATAGCGTGTCCTTCATTTCGAAGGATTGAATTTTACAGATTATTGGCCTATCTATGGCATACTGTTTCTCGACTTTATTCACAGATTAGGAGGAAGTTGTGTTTGTCTGGAAACCCTAATGGTGGGTTTGACATGTTCATTCGTGAGTAGAAGCGATGGAATGTAATATACAGAATAATTATCTCTTTTTCCTTGTCGCAAGGTCTCAGACATTGGTTTACTATGCAGTTTAATGGATCAATTGCCGATTTCATCGGCTATGCGCAATATATTCTCATGCTTCCAAAAGTTTTGGGTAGAACTGTAACATGAGTCACCAAGGATTCTCTGTAAAGGTTCATCATATCTTTCGGTTTCGAATGTCAAATGTGACTCATTATTGTCCGTTCGCAAATCGTATCCGAACGTTCGCATCCGACATTGTAGCATTCGGTGTTTTGTTTTCATCCGACTGTTCCCGTGCAAACCAAAAGCTCCCTGATGAAGTCAGCCAATCAAGATTCAACTCTCACTGCCTCGCGAAGCATGTTGACGTATTCAGTTGAGATTAAAACATGATGACAGAAAATGTTTGATCGAAACAATAGGCTATGACTTTTAATGACAATGGACTTCATCCGACCAGCTTTTTCAGCGTGTATCAGATTCGGTGTTCGCAATTCGTTATGTGAACTGCGAAGTCCCAAATCCGATTTAAGTAGAGGTGGGCCATAACCATAGATCAGCTTGTCATGTATGCACCTAGATCATCAGATTTTTAGCAATCTTCCTCACATCCCGTTTACCGTATGTCGGTGGTCAGAGCGATGTTGTCCAATTCAAGCCAATTCATTATCTGAAAGAGTTGAATCAATTATCAAATTACGAGGCCTGAGAGTCTCGAAGACTTTGCTGCAGAACATATGGCAAAGGCCAGACGCTCTGCGACGATTAGGCCTAGCAATGGAATCAGTTTGGTTAGCATTTGCCCTAAATCTATTCTTACTTGCCGGCACCAGAGGCAGGGGCGGATCCAGGGAGAACTCTGACCAGGGCTCAACCAAAAGCTCATGGGCGTGGCTATATGGGTGTGGCATTAAGTGTGGGGCTTGATAAATGTGACTCGCTGAAATCCAGCAACAGCTCAGCTGAATACCTGACTTCGTTACAAAAATAAACAGTTGAAAGCGGAATTAGTGTTGGGCGGAAGTACAATTCAGCGCTACAGCCAAATGCAAGGAAGTAGGAAGCAGTCAAAATGTTGAGTTCAGAGGCAAGGGGCAACCTCGCAAACAAAAGAGACAAATCTATAAGCTGCAAACAGGAACCTTACCAAGAGTTTTATGAAACTTTGGAGGGGCACGTTCCCCCTGTACCCTAGGGCTCCCACCCACATAGTCAAATGGCCGTTTTATTATCCAAATAATAGAAGCGGCTTACCTCACCGGTGTTATACTAGGGCATTTGGTTTCTTGACAAGCAGGGAACTGCAGCTCTGAGAACTAGCATCATGGATTTCTCTAATCAAATCAGACATTTCTAGTACCTCAAAGTAATTGCCCATTGTCACTTAAGGCACTCGACAACTACCATCATTCTCGCCACGAGGGCACTGTTTCAACATGCATAATATCACGTGTAGTGCCCATGTTGACATAGTCGAGCCCTGGTCACGGAGTACTGTGATTGGCTAAGAGAAATTGAGCCCTGGTCAGGGCGATGTTTCATTGGATGAAAGAGAATAATTACACCTGACCAGGGCTCGTCGCAAAATTGTTTACAAAATAGAGAGATCTGATTGGATCCAGGGTAGTTGAGCCTAGGTATATTACAGACTGACCAGGGCTAGGAAGGAATGCAGCATATGATAGAAAAGCTGAATAGTGATTTGAAGAGCATATTCACAATGTGTTAACTGATTGGATAATACTTCCTTCTGCGTCCGCAAAAGACACCTAGTATCTTAGAAGTGGTTATTCTGAGAAAGACTTAAATATGCAGAGAGAGGGTTTTATTAGCTTTGTCCATGAGGAGTAAATACTGGTGAATGCTTTTGATAATTCCTGTTTTAATTCAGCCAGCTATTTAGGATTGAAAATCTGACCAGTGCTCAAGCCCTGGTAGCCCTGGTCTGGATCCGCCACTGAGAGGGTCATCTTGTCTGCCAGGTACAGTTTTATCACCCTAGCTCATTCCTTTTTATCTTGATACTAATAACATATGATAAAGACTGATGCAAGGGCTTTTGATATTGCAACTAGAGGGGAATCTCTTTTTCGATGTTGGTCATGTTGTCATTCCCTTAAGAGCAAAATATCTTTTATAAAATGCTTGAACTAAAGTTTCTTATTTTGCTAGGAGTTTGGCACAGGAATAGAGATTTTGGGGGATATAATTAACAAGGGGGCTGTCATCAAGTAATAATGTGGGGCGAAGCAAACTTAATGTGACAAGAAATTAATTGCTACTGCAACTGTGAATACTCTATATTTTGATAGTAGTGCTTCAAAAATCATTTTTTTACAAAGAATGAACATGCTTGATATTTTTCATAGTAGAAACAAACTTGGACAGGCTGCAAACAGTATTCAAAAGGAAAATACTGTAAATGTAGAGATTGCAAATGTAGGAAATTGAAGCCTATCTAGTGCAAGTAAATGATCAAGATGATTGTTTATTATTTAAAAGGGAGAAGGAAAACATTGGTTGTTGGCTTTATTACTTTAGCAAAGTCTATTCTAGCCATAACTAAAGATCTGTTGTACAAAGAGAATGATCCATCTCAATATATTTTGACATATGGATTCATGTAATAATCAGCAGAAAAAGTTTTAGTAAAATATGGGGTCACTGGATGACACAATAATACCTATGTCTCAGAATTCAAATATGCACTTTTACTACAGAACAATATAGATGCTCTAGGAATGGCTAGTTGTACTGATATATATGAAGGTTCTTTTAAACCTTCCAATACTGTATTTTAAGAGTCTCCTGAAAATAGCTCAGCAGTTGATCCTGATATTCATCACCATTTTGGGACATTCCATGCCAAGTGTAACCATCCAAAAAAGTGTAATCTCACAGAAATGCTTGAAACTTTTCTCAGCTGCTGATACATATACAAACACAAATTTGCAAAAAACATTTTTGAATTTCGTCAAACGGTTTAGGTTTTGCAGTAGGTCAAAGTTTTAACCTTTGCCCTTGCCCACGACTCCCTATAATTTTGTAATTTCTTCTATATTTGTCCTATGACAATGGAATTGGTGTCAAATAAAAGCTTTTAGCCTGTAGAAACCAAACATTTTATTTAAAAACATGCTAAATCTAAAACAGCTACAGTAAAACTCGTTTCTTTCTTTTGGCCTGTGACCCTGCCCGGGCAGCAATTTGAAAATTCAAAATTTTGTGATAAAATTGTAGATGTACATTTTTTGCATCTTCTGTGAAAGT